>JABTXL010009212.1:73882-103433 GCA_025134845.1 Neodon shergylaensis
AGCAGCAGCAGCAGCAGCAGCAGCAGCAGCAGCAGCAGCAGCAGCAGCAGGGCAGATGAGCTTCCCAGTGGCAGTGAAGGAAAGCAGGCAAAATCAAGAGCTTCCTTCTACTTCCTTTTGTGAGGCTGCCACAAAAATCCACCACTAACATTTAGGGTGGGTCTTCTCCTTTCAGATATCTCAATGAAGAAAATCCCTTCTAGATGTGTCCAGTGGCTTGCCTTTCAGTTGACTCCAGATTCAGTCAAGTACAGTACCAAAACTAAGCATTATGAGCTTCATCTCAAACTCCGGCTTTATTACCTTCAGAAGAGATTTAATTTATTAGCCTCATGTTCTCCTTGTTGTGCACGCTAGACCACAATTGGTTTCTTCTTTCTCTCTCCCATCTAGAATATTTCATTTCTCAAATCCAATATCTTCTTTCAGCTAGCATTTATTTGGTATTGACTATTCATTGTTCACATATTCTCCATCTTAGCCTTATGATACAGTATGTCTTTAACCCGCCCTTCCCCCTTTTTTTCTAACCAAATCTCTGTTCCCAGACCCTTGCAGACAACAGTGTACTGTCTTTGAAAAGTGATACTTGTGTTTTTGTTGCAGTGGTAGCCAGTACACCCCCTCCCAAGACAGGGTTTCTCTGTAGCTTTGGAGCCTGTCCTGGAACTAGCTCTTGTAGACCAGGCTGACCTCAAACTCATGAGATCCGCCTGCCTCTGCCTCCCAAGTGCTGGAATTAAAATCGTGCACCACTACCGCCCGTCTTGTAGTCAGCTTTTTAAAAAGCATTAAAAGGGTCAGTTTACATGAGATAAGGAAGCATACAAGAATTCTCTTGATAGGGCAAAAATTAGACGACAGAAGTTTGAACACTGAATACTCATTTTCAGTAGGAGTCTGAAGAAAGGGCTCCTCGCCTACCTACCTATTACCTGTCTGCCCT
Organism: Neodon shergylaensis; assembly: GCA_025134845.1. Classification (NCBI taxonomy): domain Eukaryota; kingdom Metazoa; phylum Chordata; class Mammalia; order Rodentia; family Cricetidae; genus Neodon; species Neodon shergylaensis. The sequence goes on from JABTXL010009212.1 coordinate 74,829, forward strand.
TATGAAACACCCTATGTTGTTTGGTTTTAAAATTACTCCATGTTAGGCAGATATCGCGTGAGATGAAGAGGGGTATGGAAATGGCACAGAGGCCCTGGTCCCAGACCTTTTTGCCTTTCCCGCTTCCTCGTCCTACGAGGCAGATACACTAGGTTTTGTGTGCCAAGATGGCCCTGTAATTTCAGACTGGTAATCCTTAATTCAGACATCCAAAATGCTTCAAAACCTTAAACATTCTGAATATTGAAATGATGCTACAAGTAGAAAAGAGCATGTCTGACTTTAATGAGTTGCAGGAAAAATGCAGGCCACTAAAAATAGTGTATAACATTAATTTCTAGTTATATATGTCACATGTATTTGAAACCAATACAACTCATGTATATACAAAGCTTCGGTTTCCCCATAAAAATCTGACATTTGATACAATTATGATCATGAGGATTTGGGATAAGAATAGTCAACCTGTAGAAATTTCCTCCTCCTTAATCATTTTTGATTCTCCTGTTTGCATGTTCTGGAGAATTTCAGCTATACTTTGAGCACAATGTTGAAATCCTGCACGGATATGTATTTCCAGCTTTCTTCTGAATGTCTGTCTGCTCTGGGTATTGAACTAGAAATCTCCATGCCCCAGCAGCATCTTTTCCCTTCATCATATATCTGTAATTTTGGTCACTACATCATCCACCCAGTCACGCTATAAACCTTGAAAGTATGCCAGCCAGGCCCTACTGTTAGTCACTCGCCAGTCTAGTGATTGTACAACTGAGATGTTTGGAATTCTTCCCTTCCTTATCACTGTCTTCATCAGGTCTTGGTTACTCAGTGAACAATTACTGTGACAGCCTCCCAGTTGTCCTTAACTCCCCTCTGCGCACCATACCTCCTTTTCCACTTTTGTTAACCACCCCCATTGCTGCGTATTGTGCACAGAAACTTGTATAATGGCCAATATTTGTGCATATAACCTCAGAGTTGCAGTTCTGGGTCCCCTCTTCTACTTATGACTCGCATACAATGGCTCAGTATCTGTTACACCATCAATGATGGTAGTGCAGACTTCATCTGAGCCATTTCTTGTCCTGACCCTGCAGCCTTATTCCTGTCCAACTGCTATTTCTCTTCCAGATGAGTAGCACTAGCTTTCTTATATATTTTTTTTTCCTAAAGCAAAACTGTAAGAGGCTTTACTGAGACTTTTTTTTTCTTTTTAGAAAAAGAGATGTATCAGACAACAAAGAGGATCCTAAGAGAGACATACATGGATTCACTTAGGAAGGAGAAAATGACAAGCTGTTCTGAGTGTGGGGGCAGGGGAAGGGTAGAAGGAGAGAGGGTAGAAAGGAAGTAGGAAAAAATGTATAGCTCAATAAAAACAAATAAAAAGAAAAAAGATTCATTCAATTTTTGTTAAGGGATTGTGGCCAATTGTTTTCCTAGGTGTTGAGGGATATAATGGTGACTCAGGGTTGGCTATCCCCGCCCTCGTGGAACTTATCTTTTAGGGAGAACAGAAAAATACATGAAGCAAGTCGTGAAGTTTCTTAAAAACCTTGAGAGATGTGGATGCATGAAAGAGTTGGAGGGGGTGGCACGGTCTTCCCTCTCCCCCACCCCCACGTGCGCACGCATGTGCGTGGGTGGCAAGCAAGTGAGTAAGTAAACTGAGCAAGTCAGTAAGTCAAATTCTTTCTCTGCTTCAGTTCCTGCCTACATGTTGTTTCCTCGAGTCCTGCCATGGCTTTCCTTCATGAGGGACTGTAACTTGTGAGCCAAATAAGCCCTTGTCTCCCCATCTTGCTTTTAGTCAGAATGGTTCATAAAAACAACAGAGAAGCAAACCAAACAAAAAAATTGAAATGTGTTGTTAAAAAATTAGTGTATTAGTACTGCTGTCAAAACAAACTTAATATAAATTATAATAAGCCTAATTTTGTCTGGAAATTTAATTTGATTCTTTGAATTCTTAACAAAAATAAAATAAAGGTAACTACCTTTAGTCCCAGCTATCAGGAGGCAGAGGCAGGCAGATCTCTGAGTTCAAAGTCAGCCTAGTCTACATAATGAGCTCTAGGAAAGCCAGGGCTACACAGAAACTCTGTCACATAAAAACCAACAAAAACAACAATGAAAACAACAAAACCACGATGAAATGGGCCATTGAAAAACTGTAATAAACACATTAAGAAATACACAAAATAATTTTGTGGTCTCCAGTGAAATAGTAATTGTTTTATTGTTTTAAAATTTTTATTCATTTTACATACCAATTACAGTTTCCTCTCCCTCCTGTCCTCCTGTTCTCCCCCTCAATCTACTCCCCAGAGAAGGTAAGGCCTCCCCACAGGGAGTCAACTAAGCCTGGTGTATCAAGTTGAGGCAGGACCAAGTCCCTCTCTGCATAATGGCTGAGCAAGTTATCCCACCACAGGGAATGGGCTCCAAAAGCCAGTTCATACACCAGGGATGAATCCTGGTCACACTGCCAGGGGTTTCACAAATAGAACAAGCCACACAACTGTCATCCACACTCAGAGGGCCTCGTTTGGTCCCATGCAGGCTCCCCAGCTGTCCGTATAGGTCCATGAGCTCCCACTAGCTCAGATCAGCCATCTCTGTGGGTTTTCCCATCATGATCTTGACTCCTTGTTCATATAATCCCTCCTCCTTCTCCTTGACTGGACTCCAGGAGCTGAGCCCAGTGCTTGACTGTGGATCTCTGCATCTGCTTCCATCAGTTACTGTATGAAGATTCTATGGTAACAATTAGGGTGGTCACCACTCTGATTATAGGAGAAGTCTGGTTCAGGAACCCTTTCCACTATTGCTAGGAGTCTTAGCTGGGGTCATTCTTGTGGATTTCTGGGAATTTTTCCTAGCACCAAGTTTCTCCCTAACCCCATAATGGCTCCCTCTATCAAGTTATCTCTTTCATTGTTCTCCCCCTCCATCCTTCCCCAACTTGACCATCCAGTTCCCTCATGCTCTTATCACCCATCTCCTCCCCTCTACCTTCCTCCAGTCCCCAGTTTACCCAGGAGATCTTATCTATTTCCCTTTCCCAGGGCAATCCATGCATCTCTCTTAGGGTCCTCCTTGTTACCTAGCTTCTCTGGGGAAGTCATCGTCTTTAACAACACAAGATATGCAAACACCCAAGGAAAGGTGTCAGAAGATGCACAGTATTTGTATGAAGGAGCTGTAAAATCTAATTGAGGGAAATTGGATAAAGGAAGTTGATTAAAAATTTAATGCTTGCTGAATTGTTGGTGGACATAGACCCCTTTACACACTCAGTTTTGGATCTGTAGAAGCCACAGTCAACCAGATGCCATTGGCCCCATTGAAGCCTGAATCAGCGATGGACACAGATGGTGCCCCAGACTTTTGTACCATGTACCAAGGTCTCTAGACCTGGGCACAGAAGAAAGGAAAAGAAACAGCTTCATGCCATCCCTTCTGGCTGGGTTGCACAGTATTCAACCAAGTGCCATCTGTGACCCAACCAAAAGCCCTAGTGCTGGGTGGTTGGGCACTATTGTGGTGAGGGTACAGTGTGAGGAGGTGGAAGAGAGAGGCCGAATGGTGTGTGGGCTTCGAAGATCCCCAGTGGCAGATCCAGAGAGGCGAGGGTAGGAAGGAATGAGCTGATGCGAAATGCCAACTAGCTACCCAAGTTCAGGAAGATTGCTGGGCCTGGGCTATGACCAAGGACTAGGTCTTGATCCAGGACCCTGGAGCTACTGAGGGATGCTGAGTAGTGCTCCATTGTATAAATTTACCACATTTTCTTTATCCATTCTTCAGTTGAGGGGCATCTAGGTTGTTTCCAGGTTCTGGCTATTATGAATAATGCTGCTATGAACATAGTTGAGCAAGTGTCCTTGTGGTATGATTGAGCATCCTTTGGGTATATGCCCAAGAGTGGTAATGCTGGGTGTTGAAGTAGATTGATTTCCAGTTTTCTGATAAACCACCATACTGATTTCCAAAGTGGCTGGCTGTACAAGTTTGCACTCCCACCAGCATTGGAGGTATGTTCCCCTTACTCTACATCCTCTCCTGATGACTTAAAATCTCAGTGTCTTTGATCTTAGTCATTCTGACTGGTGTAAGATGTATCCAAAGCCATTTTCATTCATTTTCATATTCCTGATGACTAAGGATGTTGAGCAATTCCTTAAATGTCTTTCGACTATTTGAGATTCTTCTGTTAAAGATTCTTTTTAGTTCTGTACCCAATTTTATATTTTGGAGATCAGTCCTCAGTCAGATGTGGAGTTGGTGAAGATCTTTTCCCATTCTGCAGGCTGCTGTTTTGTCTTAGTGACTGTGTCCTTTGCCTTTCAGAAGTTTCTCAGTTTCAGGAGGTCCCATTTATTAATGGTCACTCTCAGTGTCTGTGCTACTGGTTCAAGGCTACTTCTCACTTTCTCTTCTGTCAGGTTCAGTGTAACTAGATTTATGTTGAGGTCATTGATCCATTTGGACCTGACTTTTGTGCAGGGCGATAGATAAGGATCTATCTGCATTCTTCTACATGTTGACATCCAGTTATGCCAGCACCATTTGTTGAAGATGCTTTCTCTTTTCCATTGTACAATTTTGGCCTCTTTGTCAAAAATCAGGTGTTCATTGGCTTGTGGATTAATGTCAAGGTCTTCAGTTTGATTCCATTGATCATATGTCTGTTTTTCTGCCAGTATCAACCTATTTTCACTACTGTAGCTCTATAGTAGAGCTTGAAGTCAGGGATGGTGATACCTTAAGAAGTTCCTTTATTATATAGGATTATTTTTGCAATCCTGCATTTTTTTTGGTTTTTCATATGAAGTTGAGTATTGTTCTTTAGAGGTCTATAAAGAATTGTGTTTAGATTATGATTGGGATTGCACTGAATCTGTAAATTGCTTTTGGTAAGCTTGCCATTTTTACTATGTTGATCCTACCTATCCATGAGCATGTGAGATCTTTCCATTTTCTGATATCTTTTTCAGTTTCATTCTTCAAAGACTTAAAGTTCTTGTCATATATGTCTTTCACTTGTTTGGTTAGAGTCGCCATAAGATATTTTATATTATTTGTGGCTATTATAAAGGGCAATATTTCTCTTATTTCAAAGTTCATTTATCATTTATATAAGGGGTGGATACTAATTTTTTTTACTTAATATTGTATTCTGACACATTACTGAAAGTGTTTATCAGCTGTAGGAGCTTGGTAGAATTTTTGGGGTGAGGGATTTGGAGGTCGGAGGACAAACTGTGGAGTCATTTCTCCCCCTCTACCCTGCAGGTCTAGTGCACAACAGTTTCACTCTTTTTATTATTATTTATTATTAAAGATTTATTATTAAAGATTTCTGTCTCCTCCCCGTCACCGCCTCCCATTTCATCAGCAACTAGTGGAAGTTTGACTTCCTTTCAATTTGTATCCCCTTGATCTCCTTCTGTTGTCTTATTGCTCTAGATAGAAGTTCAAATACTATACTGAATAGATATGGAGAGAGTGAACAGCTTTGTCTTGTTCCTGATTTTAGTAGAATCACATTGAGTTTCTCTCCATTTATTTTGAGTTGACTGTTGGCTTGGTGTATATTGCCTTTATTATGTGTAGGTATGTTCCTTGTATCTCTGATCTTTCCAAGACCTTTATTAGGAAGGGTGTTGGATTTTGTTGAAGGTTTTTTCAGCATCTAATGAAATGATCATGTGGATTTTTTTCTTTCAGTTTGTTTATATGGTGGATTACATTGACAGATTTTTGTATGTTGAACCATCCCTGCATCTCTGATATGAAGCCTACTTCATGGTGGATGCATATTTTTTTGATGTGTTCTTGGATTCAGTTTGCCAGTATTTTATTATTTTTCATCGATGTTTGTGAGGGAGAATAGTCTATAATTCTCTTTCCTTGTTGCTTCTTTGTTTGGTTTGGGTATCAGAGTAACTTTGGCCTTATAAAAAGAATTTGACAATATTACATTCATTTTTATTGTACAGAAACAATATGATGAGTATTGGTATTAGCTCTTCTTTGAAATTCTGATAGACTTTTGTTCTGAAACCATCTGTCCTGGGTTCTTTTTGTGTGGGAGACTTTTAATGACTGTATCTATTTCCTTAAGGGTCTTAGATTTGTTTGTATCATTTGTACAGTCTTGATTTAATTTTGGTATGTGGTACCTATCAAGAAAGTTGTCTATTTCTTTTATATTTTACAATTTCATGGAGTACAAGTTTTTGAAGTTGACCTAATGATTCTCTGGATTTCCTTACAGTCTGTTGTTACGTCCTCCTTTTCGTTTCTGACTTTGTTAATTTGGATATTCTTTCTCTGCTTTTTGGTTAGTTTGAATAAGGACTTGTCTAGGTTGTTGATTTTCTTGAAGAACCAACTCTTTGTTTTGTTTTGTTGATTTTAATATCTTTAAAAATTTGTTGATATTTTCATTTACGTATAGGATTCTATTGATTTTTAGGTTTTTATTCTATGTTAGTCAAGGTTAGTAAAAAAAGAGAAACCAGCACAGGTATTTAACATGAAAGAGATGAAATTAAAGCTAGCTTCCTACCCAGAAACTTAAGAGGAGAGGCAAGTTTTGGAAATCGTAAATCACAAAACCTTCTTTGAAAAGAAAGACCAACTGATCCTCATAGGTTAGTAGATTGTAGACCTTGTTTTCTAAGCAAACCAAACATCTACAATAGTAAGAGGAGGCAGATGGGAGATGATCAACTGGAACAGATTCCTTAGGAGTTGTAGGAACCAAGAAAAACAGGACATCTAGACCTGAACACCATGTGGCGAGTAACACTGTCACCTTCTGTTATTCCCAAGATCCCTCCAAAAACCAACTCCATGGAATCAGATTCCAATCTGGCATAAGAGGGTTTTTAATATTTAATCTTGAGTTTGGGCCACACCTCCAGCATGCCAACACAGTGGGTGAGAAAGTGCAGCTCTGAGCCTGGGAGGGGAGAGCTTTTAAAGGGGAAACGCCATAATCAGGGGAGTTCATGTCCCCTGTCTTGGGATTGGGTAAGGAGAACATAGGGAAAGGTAATTTCTGAAACCATTGGTCAGTCTTGGGGTGCAAAAACCTAACAAAAAGCCATTAATAACTGACAAGGTATTTTCAAGGACAGAATGCCACCTAGGAACATCTGGACCTCATTAAATTTTATGGCCCTGTTCCCTAGTTCCTTAACTGGCCATTTTCAGGGTATCTGTTCAAATTCTTCTATGGCAGCACATTACTGGAGTTGAGATCGGCCCCCACTCATTATATGGCTTAAGATGAAGCCCCTTCTTTAAAATGGAGTTTGCAAAGTCAGGTCCTCACACATCCATTGTCCTTATGTGATTTTCTGACTTCTGCCCTAGTGCTGATGTTCCATCAGGAGTAAAGAGGAAGAAGGCAGAATGCAGGGGGTGGGTTTTGTCTAGTTACCTAAATGATTTGCTGCAGGCTGTTATAGTTAGCAATTAGTAATCTACCCTCAAATTAAGTTATTAGTTATTCATGTATGATATAGATATGAATAATTTGCATTAGTATAGATTTTGCTTTATTGATAGAGATTTAAGGTCAATTTTGTTATATGTATATGTATTTCTGATCTTGATTAAGGTATTATGATTGTGTAGTTCACTTAAAAATGTAATGTATATAGGTTGTTAATGGATAATAAATAATAGTCAAGTTTGTAGTCATGTTAGTTAAGATTTTCTAGATGTACATAGATATATTTTAGATAGACATTCTTTATATCTTTCAAAGATTATAGAATATGGCATTTTAAATGTTTTAATAACTTAGGGTTTTTCATGACAATGAGACACTCTGCTCCTGGCAGCACCAATCTACTTCAAGAAAAAGATGGGCGTCAAAGAGGATCCTTATGGAGTTTGATAGCCATTTGGGCAAGAAACTGCTCTAGCCTGGACTATTGCATAAACTGGACACAGAGAACCCGCAGAGAGAGGACTACTGAACTTGCCTAAAGGTGAGATGATCTTTCGGGGTTCCTGATTCATGAAGGAGTCTGCAAGACATTCTGCAGGACACAACAGATAGTGACTGAACTGACTTTGAATTTTCCTGCTTCATGGAAATGTCTGCTGGATACCATGGGCCCGAAGGCTGAAGATGGATGCCCCAACGGTACAGAGGAACTTTGGTTTTGCCATGCTCCGCTCCTCTCAGAGAGACACGCGATGAAGCTCCGACCCAGGATGGACGTAGGCTAGAATCTTCCCGGTAAGCGCACCTAGCGGTGCTACACAGATGATTAGAAATGGGCTAAATTGATATGAGAGAATTAGCCTAGAAGAGGCTAGATAGAAATGGGCCAAGCAGTGTTAAAAGGAATACAATTTGTGTGTTGTTATTTCGGGGCATAAGCTGGCCGAGCAGGCGGCTGGGGTGCTGGGGACACAGCCCCGCCGCTCTTATTTCAACACATGTATTTCCCTTCAGGGTCTATTTAGGAAACTGCTAAAATACAGAATGTTTTTAATTCTTTTTTTAAGAATTTATTTTTATGTGTATGGGTGTTTTGCCTGCATGCATGCCTTTGTACCATAAGTGTGCCTAGAATCTGTGAAGGCCAGAAGAGGGCTTTGGAGTCTCTGAAACTGTAGTTACAGATGGTTGTGAGCCACCATGTGGATGCTGGAAATTGAACCTGGGTCCTCTTGAAGAACATCTCTTCAGCTCTGAGTCTTATATTCTTAAATGCATGTAAGGTTGGTTCATCTGCTTTTATGGTTGGCCCATACGTCAGCTGTGTATTAGTTGTGTGTGCTTTCCACTTCCCCTGGTAAATTAAAACTCATTGTGTTTTAACAGAGACGTGAAATAGTAGTTCCTATCATCTAAGTCTTTGAAGATTTTGCTTCTAATTATGTATTTGTATGTAGGAATGAATGCAGGTCCCCTGGAGGCTACAAGGGGGTATCAGGTTCCCTGGATCTGGAGTTATAGACAATTATGAACCTTCCAGCGGTATTGAGAAGCAAAACTCGGGTCCTCTGCAAGAGCACTAAATGCTCTTTACTGCTGACCTATTTTTCTAGCCACATAGTTTTTTTGTAGCTCTTAAGGAAAGGGACTTGGGATCTTGATTCTTGCACTGGGTAAATGACAGAGTTTCTCCCCTGTATAGTTTCTTCCTGGGAATTAACAGTTTGAAGGATAGTGTACTCAGGACACAGTAGTCACAAGCAGGGATCTATTCACATTGCTACCAAGACAGATCAGGAATTGCTAAAGTGCCTTCATATATAGTTGTTATTGTGACTTTCAGCTTTTTAGTAATAAACTCTGAGAGTTCAGAATATGCTTTTTAAAATTCCATATGATTTAGCATATGATTAACCAAAAGAAATGATTGCTTGTCTAATCTAAGTGTAATCTTTCGAAGGAGAGAATCAACCATCAGTCCTACTCAGCTATGATGCTTCTGAACCACCTTGAGCAGCATGGCACAATAACCCTAACACTGCAATATCAGCACACATGTCTTGACTGTAACCAACAGCTCTCTAACAGGGCTTAAGACTCACTCAACAAGACAGAAATCATGACTGGTACTGGAAACCTAGCCAACTACTCAGGGCTAGTGAAGTCGTGAATCTTGGTGAAGAATCTACAACTATCTTTTACTAAACCAACAGAGTCCACAACTACATTCTAAATGTTGGCCCTTCTACCCACAAACAAGTGTAGTCCTCATCCTTCATCAAGGAACTCTCTTAGCAACAGATGGAGACCATTACAGAAAACCACAACCAACAAAATACAGAGTTGTAGAGCCCAGTCCCCAAGGAGAGATCTGCAATACAACTCCCAAACCTAGGGCTCAGGGAACATTAGGAAAGAGGGAAAGATTGTAAGAGCTGGAGGAGTTTGCTGTGAGACTATCCCCCAGGAATGTCAGAAGCTACACCCATAAAACCTCACCAACATGGCTGCCCAAACAAGAGTTGAGCAAGGACAACAATAGATATGGAAATGTGGACAGGGGAAAGCCCTTGATGCCCTAATCCAACAGAGAACTACAGTCAGCTAAGGACTGCTGAGAGCTGGAGAAATAACCTTCCTCAGGGAAGAGCACAGCAGCTGGTTGTCCAGCACCAAATCTCAGCCCTAAAGGCATGCATACAAGTCACATTATAGAGACTGAGCACTTTGTAGTGGGCATTTTGAAATACATATATATATACATATATATACACACAACAACAACAACAATTAATGAACAGAGAGACCCCAACTGCGCTACTTATTAGCACAGATAGAATCTCAGGGAAGAAAAAATTCTGAAGAAAAAAACATTAATATTCATTTGTAGTAAGAGCATATTTCTTTTCAAATTGTCTTAAATTTCTATATTTGCGTATGTACAATATATCTTTACAACACGTGTATACTCCTTCATGTGTGAATGCAGGAGCATGGACACCACGGCAAATGTGTGGAGGTCAGAAGACAGTCATCTGGGGGTCACAGCCTGTGCTCTGCCCCGCGTTTGAAACAGAGAGTCTTTTTGCAGCATTCTGCTGCATGCGCTAAGCAGGCTGGCCCAGCAGTGTCTGGAGTCTGCTGCCTCTGCTTCTCATCCTTCTATAGGGATGCTGGGATTGCAGAAGCTTCATGACACAACTTGGTTTTATGTGGGTTCTTGGGATTTAGATTCCGGTCCTACACTTGCACTACAAGCATGTCTACCCATCAAATCATTTCTCATTTACTAAAACACGCTATCAGTCAGGTGTGGTGGCTTGCACCTTGATCCCAGGATGTAGGAGGCAGAGGAAGGAAGATATCTGATTTTCTTCTCAGCCTGGTCTACATAGTAAGTTGTAGCCAGAGCTAATTAGTGAAACCCTGTTAATAATTATCATAATCATAATAAAGAATGCTGTGGTTTGGAGGTTGAATCTCCTCCATGGGTCCACATGTTAAAGGCTTGTTCTCTAGGGCAATAGCACTAGGAGATACTTTGGACCTGAAGACATGGAGCTAATGGGAAGTCCTTAGGTCATGGAGTCATGCTTCTCAAGGGGATTGTGAGATCCATGTCTCTCTGTCTCTCTCCTGTGCTTTCCGTCTCTCTCCTTCTCTTTCTCCTCCCTGATATGGAATAATTCTTTTGTACATTGTGAAGATGCTTTTCTCTCATTGGTTTAATAAGAAGTTGACTGACCAATAGCTGGGCAGAAAGAGGTTAGGCGGGAGAGCCAGATTGAGAGAATTCTGGGAGGAAGAAGGGAGAGGTCACAGGAGACACTGGGAGAAGCAAAATGAATATGCTGTGCTGAAGAGAGATGCTACCATGTGGTAGAATGTAGATATAAATAGGACTTAATTTAAGATGTAAGAGCAGGTTAGTAACAAGTCTAAGCAATAGACCGAACACTTATAATAAATAGTAAATCCCTGTGTGGTTATTGGGAACTGGCTAGTGGGACAGAAAAGTTTGCCTACACTCCCCTCCCTTTTGAGACTTGGCTGTTCATCCTGATGCATGCTGCTTCTCCCCTCCCCCAACCACACACTCCTTCATTCCCATCAGAGGGCAAGCCAGTGGCTCTCATGCCCCTATCTTGGACTCTGAAAGTCCAAAAATGGGAATAAAATAATTCTCACATTGCAGCAGAGAGGCCAAGGATGGAGTACAGATTTTTACTGTGTGTGTATTTTCTGAGCCTCATGACCATATGTCCTGATGTTTTTTGGCTAAAACTTTATGTGCAGATCAGCAACCAGTGTTACTGAAGATCAGAAGACTCCTCTGTTAGCCAACGTGTGCTCACCATGTGGACTGCAGGTCTCAGGTGTTGAGCACACGTCCATATGAGCCAGCAGCCCAGACTCAACCTCTGGAATGGAGGACAAGGCTTCCTGCCAGGACTGACACTGTAGTGTCCTAACACTGGGTCAAAATGCTCCAAGCTGGAGAAATGAGTTAAGATGAAGCAGGTCACTCTCAATAGGAACAGATAAACCATCCATATTGGTCATTTGGGAAATCAGCGCTCCAGAGGTGGGCATGAATTAAGTGGATCAGCCTCCTGGGGGAAGACTCGCCAATCTTAACTCCTTTGGGTCCCCTTTACCTCACTCAGCCTACCCTCCCTGGAGACACATATGCTGGAAATATTAGTTTATTTTTGTAGTTTTTTTTAAATTAATTTCTTATTTTTAACTTTATTGACCTTTGTGTATTTCACATCATGATCCTACTTATCTCCCTGTTCCCTTGAATCCATCCTCTGCCCTTGCAGCCCCCCACATCAAAACCCAATTTAAGAGAAAAACCGAAAAACCAAACCGAACAAAAATAAACAACAAAATAAAACAAAAGTAGTAGAACCTTGTCATGGAAGCTGCAGCGTGGCCACTGGAATCACACAGTTCACCCTTCAGTCCATTCATCTTTACTTGGAAGTGTTCATTGGTCCGGCTCAAGGTCTCTGGCTTCTGCTACCACCAATACTGGCCTCTCACTGGGGCTCCTCTTGGATATCTTGTTGTCCTGTGTCATGGAGATCCTGCAGTTTTGGATCTGTAGGTTTGGCCCTTCACATGCTCCAATAGTGCACAGGTTCGGTGGATGTTGGAGTGGGCCAGTTCATAGCCCCGGATCTGGGCATGGGTGGTAGTTGGATTGGTTTGTCCCCCAGCTTTTCCTCATGGTCCTCACCCAGGTGAGCTCTCCAACACTGCCTCTGCTCACCCAGCACAGCCTGCAGCAAGGAGGGGGCCAGTTCTGCTCTCAGATCCTCAGACCAGGTTCACCCACACTCACATCGCCAGGGCCAGCTCTACTGCTGTGTCCAGGCAAGGGACAGGGTCCTCTCTCCCAATAGCTGTAGGTGACATATGAGGTGGTGGGGTGGGGTCATATCCTCAGAGCTGGCTCAACTGTGCCCCTGACAACAGGGTCAGGTCTAGTGTGCTGTCAAGGTGAGGCTCACACAAGAGGTGAGGAATGGGGCCATCTTTCTGAGTGCAGGGGGCCAGGTCTCCCCTGAGGGTGTAGGGCGTGTTCTCCTGGTGCATTATCTAGACAGGTGTGGGGCCAGCTACCCCAGGGCCAGTGAAGGGCAGGACAGCCTCAACACAGCATTGCTCCCATGAGCCCTTGTGCTAACACAGGCCAGGGACATTATCACAGACCCCAGCTGCAGCAGAATCACGGACCCAGGCATGGCCCTTGACAGCAGCGCAGGCCGGAGGTCACCATAGCCTGCTGGCAGCACAGACCACCCAGATTTGTATGTCGCTGGTGGCGGCAAGATTCTCAGGCACCAACATGGTCTCAGGTGGCTTTCCAGACCCTGGACATCTCTAGAGCCCTCAGTGGCAACAGGAGCCATGGACACCATCCCAGATGCTGGGAGTTTCAGGGTCACAGACTTAGAGATAGCCCTAGGCTGCAGTTAGTGCCCAGATGTCTCCATGGCCCCAAGTGGCTACACTGGTCCCCTAGATCGGCATGGCCCTGGCAACAGCATGGTCCTCGGACACCAACATGGTCTCAGGTGACTGATCAGACGCCAGGCTTATACATGGCTTTTAGTAGTAACAGGAGCCACAGATGTCAACTCGGACCCTGGCTGCTGCAGGGCCACAGACCCAGACATGGCCCTTTAGCAGCAGCCCTGGCCCAGAGTACACCATGGCCCCAGGGGAATCTTTGTTTCAGGCTTCCCAACTTTCCAAATGTGAGAAATAAATTTCTCTACCTATCAATCACCCAGACTCAGGTATTTGGCTACAGTATCACTGACGGACCGAAACACCTGCTGTATAGTGCTTCGGTGTTCTTATGACTTTGGTGGCCTCTTGTCTAAAGCTGTGACTTCATGAAGCCCTAGTTGGGCAATGACCAGAATGTGTGTGAGAGAGACTGCTACCACCTTTAGTTACCTGTCTTGCCAGATCTGTGACCTCTTGGACAAGAAATGAATATTAGCACCTATTGTCAGGGCCACCGGCCTCTGTTTGTTTTTGTTTTTTTGTTTGTAGTAAAGGATTTTGGGACAGCCAAATTGCATGTGCATCTGGCTCCTGAACAAAGGTGACTTTCTAGGGCTCTTCCACAATCTTCAGAGAAAGATGTTCTGGGAAGCAGAAGGAACACACCTCTGAGCGTTTATAGCATCTTATAGCTCCTGCATTGTTCTCTCATCTTCCAAAGCCATTTCTGTACTCTGGCTTCAATCACACCCATGCATCTCATCAGACATGTTGCTTCTGGAGGGCTGAGGTAGTGACTGCGCTGGGAAATGCTCTCAAGCCCTTGCAGCTGCAAAAGGGCAAAACTGGGGTGTCGCCAGGCACCTGCACTCTTGCGGGCTAAACACAGGACCGCCACACTGGCGCACGCTTCAGATTCCGAATCCCTCGTGCCCGCTCTGAATCCCTCGTGCCCGCTCTGAATCCCTCGTGCCCGCTCTGAATCCCTCGTGCCCGCTCTGAATCCCTCGTGCCCGCTCTGAATCCCTCGTGCCCGCTCTGACTGGCTCCTCTGCCTGCTTTTCTTCTTTTGGCCACTGCCGCTGGGGCCGTGGTCCTGGTCCTTCCAGTTATCCAAGAGGCCTGCAGTGCTAGTCGCAAGAAAGATCTTTACTTAATTTTCTGCTCCTTCCCCTCCTGCTGCTGCAGCTCTCCTCCCAGGCTGGTCCTGTCCATTCTCTTCCTCATTCCTCCCCTCTCTAGCCGGCAAGACCGTCTTCGCCTTCACACCATTTTTGTCTTGTCTACATCTGGTCCTACGTGAAGCAGGTAGTTGGTGTTTCCATGTTTCTGGTCCTCAGTGCCGTCAAAGTCGCTTGTGGCTTCCTGTCTATCATCAGCCTCTTGCTTCCTCTTCTGACGATGCTGAAATTAGGGGCACATAGACTTATGACCCTATAATTAAAGGGACAGTCTGACTGTCAGTCTCCTTTAGTTCTGAGAACTTTGAGGACACCACTCGAGCTACTTGAAGATAGATGTCTGCATCTTTCAGTTAGGTGATTCAATCAACTGTTTGCTATCTACACCTGAGTTTGACTTTTTACCTGCAGTCTGAGGCAGGTTCCAGCAGTATCCAAGTGGCACACACCTGCACGGGTGTTGGGATGGTCACGAGAAACAGTCAATATGGCAGCCTTCTCAGACCTAGGTCTGAAAGGAAGTGGAGAGGAACTGATTTCCAAGACTCCAGGACTTGGGAAAAGGGTGGCTGTCAGTACAGGAGAGACCCCTGGGCTGGAGCTGTGAGCTTTTGAAGGAGGAAGAGTGGGATGAAGAAATTACTACTCCATTCTCTTTCTTCCTCTGCTTTGATCTTTCATTGGTTCCCACAGTATTTCAGTTAGGTTTTTATTGCTGTGAAGAGACACCATTGAAGGGGAATGAGTCAGAAGGAGGGAAATGCGAATAAAGGAATCCCAAACCAGCTTCAAACAAGGTGTAAGGAGTTCTTTATTAAAGGGGAACTCACAGATCACAATGGGGAACAGGAATGGAAACCAGCATCCAGGGGTGGCAAGCAGGAAGGGAGAAAATGGGCAGACCCACTCCCAACCTGGTTCAGCCTCTCAAAGGCCATTGGCTAAAGGAGGTTCCCCATCCCCTCCCCCTTTGGTCTAAATAAGAGAGTTCCAAACCCAATGCAATACTATATACAATAAGAACAGATATCAAGTATAAAATTATAAAATTATAATTACTACCAGCATAAAAATATTAAGCAAGAAACATATGCTAAATGTTTCAATAATTATTCTATCCTAAGAAATCTTATTGTTGTATTAGAAATAGCTTGGCTAAGTCATGAGAAGAAAGTAACTATGACTATCTAATCTTTAACCCTTTTGAGAGCCTGATAAGGGACACAATATTAACTGAGTAGTCAGGAAGTGCAATCAAGCAGCTTCTAAAATGTGTAGTAGATGGCAGAGACAATTGGCTACTTGGGCAATCCCCCAAAGTCTCATTTGCAACGTTAGAGCAACCAGCTTTGGCTAAGCTCTAGAGTAATTGACAGACCATTTTCAGAGGCAGGAAAAATTCCAAAACCATTTTACCCTGTCTTGGCAAGATCTGGCAATCTTTTTTCTTGTATCCTGCTTGTCCAGTCCAGACACTGTGCATTTTGTCAGTGGTCGAGGCATGGGCAGTTCCTTTCCCAAAGGCCAGTTTGGCCAAGAAGAAAACAAGCTCCAAGTGGAGTGTCTTTGGTGCCCAACATTCTCTGGGGAATATATCGGTGTTGCCAGGAGCAATTATGATTCCAAGTACTTAATTGAGGCACTGATTTACAGTTCAGAGGTTCAGTCCATTATGGTCATGGCGGGGAGCATAGCAGCAGCAGGCAGACGTGGTATTGCAGCTGAGAGTCCTATGTAGCCAAGACTGTTTGTTTCCTGGCTGCCCAGTCCCAAATAATCACACAGAAACTATATTATTTATAACACTGCTTGGCCAATGAATTATGTGTATTCCTAGCTAGCTAGCTCTTACATCTTAAATTAACCCATTTCTATTATTCTGTGTTTCACCACGAGGTTGTGGCTTTCCAGGTAAAGTTCCAGCATCTGTCTCCTTCAGCAGCTACATGGCATGTCTTTGAATTCTCTCTCTCTCTCTCTCTCTCTCCATTTCTGTTCTGATTTCCTGCCTGGCTTTAATCTGCTAAGTCATTAGCCCCAAAAGCGTTATTCATCAACTAATAAATGCAACACATATATAGAAGGACATCCCACACCAACTCCCCTTTTATATCTAAATAAAAAAGGTTTTAACTTTAACATAGTAAAATTACATATACAAAACAGTTATCAAACAACAATTATAGTTACAATATTTAGTTCATTTATACTTGGCAAATTAAAAAAATACTCTATCATCTGTCTTATTTTTGTGAGTCTAAAGTTTTATATTTAATTTATCCTTTATCATAACTAAGGAAAACTATAACTATCTGTCTTCAACTCTTCAAAAACCCCAGAAGGATATAATATTACCTAAGTAAAAAGAAAGTGCATTATAAATAACTTCCAAAGTTCTAGAACTGACAGAGAGACATCTTGCTCCCTGGACAGTCACCCAAAGTTTTTCTGTAATGTTGGGGCATCCATCTTCAGCCTGTAGGCCCAGAGTATCCAGCAGACTTTTCCATGAAGCAGGAAAGTTGAAGATTTGTTCTGCCTTGTATGGGCAGAATTCATCAGTTGCTTTCCTCTGTGTCCTGAAGAATATCTGGCAGTTTCTTCTGTGAAACATGAACGCTTAAGGATTGTCCCATCTTTTGGAAAGTTTATTAGTCACTTTTCTGTGGGTCCTGAATGTCCAGTTCATACAGCATACCATTAAGCAGTACAGGCAAGAGCAGTGTCTTGCCCAAATGGCTAGCCTTGTCACATTGAAGGCAAATTCCATAAAGAGTTTCTTCAATGCCCATCAACTTCTCTAAAGCAATTGGTGCTGCCAGAGAAGACATATCTTACTGTCAAGAAAAGTCTAAGTTTTTAAAACATTTTAAATTCCATATTCCATAGGACTTTGAAGTGTTGAAGACAATATATCTAACTGAAATATATCTCTATATATCTAGGAAATATAACTAACATGACTATCTATTTATATAATTTTTATTTATACATTACATTTTAAAATGAGCTGCATGAACACAATACCTTAAACAAGAACAAAAATACATATACACAGTGCAACAAAATCAATGTAAAATTTGTATCAATAAACCAGGTAGTTGTGGCTCACACCTTTAATTCCAGCACTCAGTAGGCAGAGGCAGGCAGATCTCTGTGAGTTTGAGGCCAACCTAGTCTACAAGAGCTTGTTCCAGGACAGGATCCAAAGCTACAGAGAAACCCTGTCTCAAAAAAACCAAAAAAAAAATAAATAAATAAATAAATAAATAAATAAATAAAGTATCACTAGATCGAGATCCACACCAAAGCAAAATATTCATTTCCATGTCATATCTCCCTTTAAATAAAAACAAACATTTATAAACAATCATTTTGGAAATCTGGGCATACTTTTCTCCAAACTGCTTCATGCTATTTGTTAGGCAAAGTGTTTTTAGGGTTCACAGAGGTCTTTACTTGGGGATCTTGTTCCACAAAACCACATTAGCCTGGAAGGAATCTACAGTTTCTCATCTTCTGCAGAAACAAAAGCAGAACCTTTTCCCCAAAGTAACATATCCTCAGGGTCAAATTTTGAAGTCAAGATACCTTTATGTTAATTTAACTTAGCAGCCCCAAATCAAATGTCTCTCTGCAGTCAAAAAAAAATTTAAAAAACCATAATAATATACATAATCCAGATTCTGTGTATATTCCCTATTTGTGTGGCTTATTTTTCTTTACTCTTTTAATCTATGACTTTCTGTACTCCTTTATATTACTTTTACTGTCTCTTTAAGAAGACTTTGTTTTACTTTTTAAAACTATTTCTTTTTATAATTGTCTATATTCTCTTTTTTTTCTCTCCCAAGCCTATGTACATTTTTAAAACACACTATGATTTGTTCATAGGTTTATTTCTATCTGAATCTGTCTTTATTGCATATCTGTAATCATTTTCTAACAGGAGCACCTTTTTTTTAATGCTAAGTGGACAATGTGGTTATGACCCACTCCGCAGCCCTGCCTGTTTTTTCTGTCCGGTCCAACATGGTGGAGGTATGTATGTTCACTGCTTCTGCAAGCCACGCTCACCGACCCAGTGCCAGGGACATAGCAGGTCTCTATTACCATTAAGCAACTAGTATCATGCTACTCACAAACTCCATTTAAGTGCAGGACCTCCCAAAAGAGTCAGAGCTGTTTATGTAGCCAGCAAGAACCAATAAGCCATTTCTTAAAGAAGCCTCACAGTTTTTACTGCTAATGCTCAGTAGTAAATTTCTTTTTTAAAGGAGCCATGCCTCTGCTCGCTGTCAGCAAACACAGCCTGTCTGAAAAAAAATACAGATACCAAGAAGCTCCAAGTGATTCCCATTTTTGTGGGTCTAGAAGTGCTTTCTTTAAAAGTTTTTTAGGCTTCATGCAGATGTACATTGCTGAACAGTGGGCGTCATTTTGTAACCAGAGACTGATTGCTTGTTTCCCAGCTGCTCAGACCCGAATAATCACACAGAAACTATATTAATTACAGTACTGCTTGGCCAATGTCTTATGTGTATTCCTAGCTAGCTCTTACATCTTAAATCAACCCATTTATAATATTCTGTGTATTGCCACAGGGCTGTGACTTACCTGGTAAAATTCTGGTGTCTGTCTCCTTTGGCAGCTACATGTCATCTCTTTGACCTCTCTCTCTGTCTCTGTCTCTGTCTCTCTCTCTCTGTTTTGATTTCCTGCCTGGCTTTACTTTGCTATGTCATTGGTCCAAACACCTTTATTCATCAGCCAATAAACACAACACATATACAGAAGGACATCCCACATCAGTCCTACATCTTGACTCAGAGGTAATGGGAAGTCAATTGACAGTTACACTGAATGAAACTTGATAAAAGAGACCTCAAAGCCCATCCCCATGATGACGCACTTCCTCTAACAAGACCGCACCTACTCCAACAAGGCCACACCTCCTAGTAGTGCCACTTTTTTCTTTCAAACAACCACACATGTCTGAACCTGAGTGGAATTCAAGGGAAGGGAGGCTGTTTGAAGTAGTCTAGTGAAATCATCCTTATGGGCAGTAACCGTGATGGACAGAGGACCTGGAGAGCCATGGGCATATGCATGACTGCTCTAGACCCTACTACATTGTTTTCCAAAGGGCTGAGGGATGTGAGACATGGTTTATAAAGAAATTACTTTTATGATCATTATAACATAGAGAGATCACCTTGCCTTATTCAATCTTTGAGTCTCACTTATGGAATATTTAGGTTTTTAGATACTTTAAAGGAGTATAAAGAAGTTAAAGTCCGTCACTGCTCTCAGTGGGTAGCAACTCAAAGGATGAGAGTTGACAGCACAAATTAAAAATACTGTTTTTAAAATAACTATGTTTTATAGCATCTACCCAGACTCAGTTCTCTTTCATATGTTAATGTTTGTGAATTTTTCAATAAAATTTGTATTATCCTAATTTAAAAAAATAACCTCTCAATTAATGATTTACGGTACTAGTAACTAACACCTAAGAAGTAGCCCAATTAAACTAGTAATTTGGGAAAGTTCTCAGGATTGGGGACAGAGTAGGTTGGGGAATAGAACGCTAGCCTAACATATATGAGGTCATGGGCTTGATCCTGAATACTGTTAAAAAGGAAAAAGACAACACAAAACAACAACAACAACAACACAAAGATGTTTTCTGAAGAGCAGGGAAGTATTTTGAATAGTAAGTGGTGTTTTGAATACTTTTGTGAATGCCATTTTACTAAAGAATTGGTGGAAATAAAATCTAGCAATGTTTGTATCTTATGCCTTTAGTACAAGAAAAGTCATCAGGCCTGGAATAATGATGCTTTTTATACTCTTTAAGGACTGAAAATGCTGTATCTTAGTCCTGTTTAGAACCATGCTTCAGAACTGCTGGTGGGCCTCTCATATCTGTGTAAAATAATAAATAAACGTTTACTGATCATTCTGTTTCCTGTACTTTGGATATTTATCAATTTTCCTGCTCAGTTAAGTGAGTGGTTTTGAGAAAAACCCAGGCAGCCGACTTAACCACTGAGGGATTTCTAAGTATTAAAGGACCCGAAACCATTGTTACACTGTGGTGGTGGCTTCAGTGTCAGGACCCTGAACCAATGTTAGACTGTGGCAGCAGATTCAGTGCAACTGTGAAAGGAAAAAGAAGTGTGTAGAAGCCCAGCGATTTCAGAAGGAACGCAGAGAGCTGCCCGAGATTGCTAATCACATTTCATTACCTATTGCACAGTCGAGACGAGGCTGAGGGAACGGATGAAGAAAGAATTTGTGCCTATCGGATATTCTCTTCCTTAAATTTGATTTAGCTGCACACATGCACAGACACACTCACACACAGACTATTCCTACCTACAGTAAGTGCCCTGACACACGCGTCTCCTGGACCGTGAGCTCTGAGAAGGTAGGATGCACTTGCCCCCTTTCATGCTCCTCCTGCCACACTCATCCTGGTTCCCGAAGTCTCTGCTGCGCAGATGAATTGTAGGCCAACTATTCTAATGGTTTCCCAGCTATTTTTGAAAGTGTTGGCGAGAGACTTTCAACACTGCATGTGTTAAAAAGGACACATTTAAATAGTTACTACAGAATATTTACTTTAATTTTACTAAAATATTTTTAAGTACTCACAATGGAGGGTCTTAAGCATGCTAATTAAGTATTCTGCCACTAAGCTACATCCCATCCCCAGGCCAACTAACTTAATTTGATAGCTGTTTTGGGGAAAGGTATCAATAATGTTTCCCCCAGATAATTTGAAAACAAATCGAAATGTATACATTGTAGCTTGTCTTCCTACTTTCCCACCAATCTATACTAATCTATACTGAGAGTATAATAATAATTTGTTTTAAACAGTGAAACGATGTTGAATCTCTTGTTTTATTATGTTTAATGAGAATATCTTCATAACACTAGGAATAAAATAATCATTTAATTAAATTTAACAATCAGCTTAGTACACTTAAAAATTCCAACTATCAAAGTAAAAATCACTGGAGAATGGGCCAAAGATTCCAAATGTATTAGAGAGATAATTTTTAAAAAGCTTGCTCACCATTTACAAGCATGTTAAAAATGACACCCAGCAATGTTCACACGAATCATCTCCTTTACAGGTGAAATTAGCTTCTCACAGTCACACAATGACACCTCACGGCTGTTAGCAGACACATCAGAGACCTTTGGCTCTGTGTGGACTTGTGGAAAGAGGGATTCGTCTTCCAGAGAAAAGGCTGGACAAGGACAGTGAATGGCCTCAACTCTCTGTAAACAAAACTTCCTTACATTTGTAGTGAAATGCTTGTGTGCAGACTGAGAAACCTACTGCTGGAAATGATGGGGTGCACTTGTAACCCCAGAACGCCACTTTAGGGAGAAGGATTGCAGGTTTGGAACCAGACTAGTCTACATTGCAAGACCTTGTCTTATTTCTTCTCTGTAGTTCTAATGCTTTTAGGAGGATTTATTCAATTCCTCTGAACAAAATATTCCATAAGTAGTAGTAACATCTTGTTTATCAAATAATTCTTCCTGTGATTGATTTTCCAACAAAGGAGGTTATCCATTGTTGTGATTTATCTTTGACTTTATGCTTATTGAGAGTGGAGTGTGATCAAGAGCAACACAGCATTAGAGGAGGATTTGAACCTGTGTCCTAGGAACAGCGAGATGGCTCAGCAGGTGAAGAACCAGCAAAGCTGACTCACAAGACTTTGGTCTCCAAGAGTTACAAGGTAGGAGGAAGACAGGCGATTCTTGCAAGCTGCCCTCTGACTTTCACTCACTGTGATGAGCACACAAATGGACAGACAGACAAAAATGTCATACAATATCTAAATTGAAAATTCTGTATGATAATTGTGGTGGTTTAAATAAGAATGGCCACCACAGGCCGCTGTCTTTGAATGTTTAGTCATGAGGGAGTGGCACTATTTGAAAAGGATTAGGAAGCATGACCTTGTTGGAAATATCATTGAGGGTAGGCTGTGAGTTTCAAAAGCTCAAGCCAGGCCCAGTGTCACTCCCTCTTCCTGCTGTTTATGGATCCAGATGTAGAACTCTCAACAGCTTCTCCAGCACCATGTCTGCTGCCATGCTCCCTGCCATCATGATAATGGACCAGATTTCTGAAACTGTAAGCCAGTCCCCAATAAAATGCTTGCCTTTGTAAGAGTTGCTTTGGTCGTGGTATCTCTTCACAGCAATAAAATAGTGAATGCAATAATGTAAATGATATTTTCAGCCTTCAAAATCATCCCTATAAGATACCGCTAGAGTGGGACCTTGGTGGGTCTCATGGCCAGTAAGGAACACAAACAAGAAACAGAGAGAGCTTGGGGAGTATGGAGTCTTATTTAGGAAGAGGGTATTGGGAGAGTAGTGGGGAGGAAGGGAGGGATATGAGAGGAGGGGGGGAGGAGTGTTGCAATTTATAATAAAAGAGTCCCACACTACTTTCCCTGGTAAGTTACAGCCTTGTGGTGATACACAGAATAATAGAAGTGGGTTAATTTAAGATGTAAGGGTTAGTTAATAAGAAGCCTGAGCTAATAGGTCAAACAGTGTTGTAATTAATATAGTTTCTGCATCATTATTCGAGTTGGGGCAGCCAGGAAATGAATGAGCAGTCTGTCTACAGATGAGAGAGAAGAGGGAGGAGAGAGAGAGAGAGAGAGAGAGAGAGAGAGAGAGAGAGAGAAAGCTGCCTCTTCAGAAGAACAGCAGAGAGAGAGAGAAAGATTGGAGAGGGCCAAGATGAACTTGATTGGTGGGAAGAAAGGAGTGGGCAGGGCTTGTCTTCTTAAAAAGACTTCCACACCTGTGTATTGATGAAGCAGTCATAGGTCCCTGGGCTGGCTAGGTGACAGGGCAGGCCAGCATAATCCTAACAATCCCAGTCACTGAAGTAGCCCTTTTGTTAAATAGCACCCTGTTGCAGGAGGTTCTTCCACTCCTCCAACCAATAGCTGCTGAGATACCAGCCCATTGGGGCGTGGTCTCTCTCCCTTTAAAAAAGCGGCTACTTCCCTCTCTCTTCACTTCCTGCTCCGTTGGCGACTAGACTCCCTTCCTGGTTGCGCAGAGGGCTGTTGTCTGGGACGGTGATCTGTAAGTTTTTTCCCCTTTAAATAAATACCACCCTATTAATAATAATTCCAAACTGGTGTGGCATTGTTTGTGACTTCCGCCTTCAGCACCCAGTAGGGGCTGAAGAGATGGCTCAGGGGTTAAGAGCACTGGCTGCTTTCGTAGAGGATGGGAGACTGGTTCCCAGCACGCACATGGTGGTTGACGACATTTCATAAGTCCACTGTCAGGGGATCCAATGTCCTTTCTGACCTCCGAGGGCACCAGACATGCTTGTGTGCACACAAGTACATGCGGGCAAAACATTTCTCCACATAAAATAAAAAATTGTAATTTTTAAAATATAAAGTAGATTCTAACTTGAAAGAGAGCAGGGAGCTTCTTCGGCAGATTATTTCAGTCTCCTTTTAGATTAAGAGTTGTCAGAGCCAGGCAGACTTCTGTTACCATCTCTGATTCCTTTTTTAAATGCAAGGATCTAAAATTAAGCAGGGTGCTTTTGGTGTAGATGTGGCTGGCGCATCTGCGTGTCTTCCTCTGAGCAACACTGACACACATCCGCTCAAATCAGGCAGTCCCACCTGACAGATTCTCTAGCAGGAATAAGAAATTTATGATGTGGATTGAAGCGGTGACCCCTTTACCACGCCAGAGAATCAATGAAGTGTTAGCTTTTACCTCTTTCCCCAGCATCTGCTATGCCACAGTGGGCATTTCATGGAACTTCTGGAGCCTGGGACTCCTAGCAGGTAACATGTCCAGATAGTTCTCTACACTGAGGGTTAGATGAGTTAAAACGGGAAAGAGACTGAGGTTCTGCAAGTTACATTAATCAAAATCCCAATGCTTGCTATAGTCCAGCTTATTGTCATCTTAAGCAAAATTAATAAAATTTTGAAATTTGTGGGTATTTTTTTCGTTCTCATTGACCCTCAGCAAAGGGATCAGGAGATTAAGCCAGAAATTCACAGGTTTGGTGGTATGAAAGAGCTTTTAGAATTAACTTTTAAATTAACTCACAAAGGTTTCGGTCTGATAATGAGATTTTCAAACACGGACTATTTTCGTTGCTCTTTCATCCTCTGTCTCCAGCCCCTCGGCCCTCGGATGCCCTTCCACTCCAGTAACCCCTCTCCACTCGCACGTCACACGAGACACGTCCACGGTCTGAGACTGAAGCCCTCAATGTCTCTATTGGCCTCCTCCTTTCTAGTGTCAAAGTCTAAAGCCACACTGATGTCAACATGCACACAGAAATGCCATAAGATAGTTTTATATAAAAATAATTGTCGTTGGGGAAAAACAAAAGGCAGCAGAACCCAAGTAAATCAGCAAGGTCTCTGCGGAAAGGATTTTGGACTCCACCGTCCAGATAAAAAGTAATTTCAGTAGTGTGCTCTTTGTGTCACTAGGTGAGATCTGTGTGTTAAGATTCTCCTTGGCTGTGAAATGACTCCAAACACAACATTTGAGAAAAGCTTGTTTGCTGTAGCAGTTCTGTGGTCAGGAACCTGCAGAGGCATGGCTGGGAGCCTGGATCAGGGTCTTGTGAGTGGGCTTCAGGCTGTGGGCCAAGACTTATGCCACGTTCATGTACCTGAATGGCATGAGGCTGTTGGCAGGCTTCTGAGTGTCCACTGTCAAGGTTAGTTACGAGGCTCTCGACCCAGGGCTGCTTGGAGATGAAAACTGGCATAGAAAGCAGACAGAAGGCATGGGAGTGATCCCTGTGAGACCTTCTGGATGTGCTCCACTAGGAAGGCCTCTTTGGCTGAGCCTCACCTAAGGGCAAGGGTTACACAGGGCAAGCACGCTAGACAACGGGGTTGTGGGCTTCCTGAAAGGCTCCCTGCGAGGATTAGGTCACGTGAGCTGTGAATTTCAAAAACAGACATTTGTTCTCATGCTTTACAATTCAGAACAGTGAAATAAGACCTTTTCCTATGCCTGAAGCTAAGTCCCCTCTCTGATGGAACTGCTGTCTTTTCCCTCTGGGTTCCTTTAGTCTTTCTGTCGAATGTTAAGTGGAAGATTGGGGCTCCACGTGGAGCAGACACAGTCTCCTCAACAATCCCCCCCTCTTGCTAGTTCCAGCCTGCTGCATACAGAAGATTCCTCCTCACCCCTCCAACAAATCCTGACTCCACCCTCATAGGGCCTACCCCAGGCTAGACGCTGCCCGTCTTGAGATAAGGTGGGAGCCTGTGGTCAGCTTCTCTTCTGCCTCCTCAGATGGGAGCCTGTGTCTCCACCAGGGCTGAGCATAGGAGGAGTGAGGAGAAGGAGTAGCTCTTGAGTTTCTTCTCTCAGCTGCTGCAGGGTATTCCTCACAGAGGTGTCAAAGACTGCAGCTTGCAAGATGTTTGTAACTTCTCATCCCCGTTAGCATTTTCTTCTAAGGACAATTCTCCAGAAGTTGGTGCTTGGTGGCTTCATCTTGGCAGGAAATAAGCGTGTTGGGTGAAATCCTCCCAAGACAATTCTAGGAGCACGGGCTTCCTCTCCATGTCCCCCACTTGACCACAGGAAGCTGTCACACATCGCTGGTAACACCTGCAACTCTAGAAAACTGGGAGTGACTTATTTGTCTCTGAGTATTTCTAATTTCTCCAACTGTCTTGCTCAGTTCTTTCAGGAATCATTATATCCGGGGAAGAAGGAACAAGCAACCCATCACTCAGGAGTCAATATCCACAAGAGGGGATGCGTCTGCTGGACGATCAAATTCTCGCCTTGCATGGGTGGGGAGTGAAGGAATTTTCTTACAGAACGTATTTCCCACATGCTGAGATACCTTTGAAGACAAAATAATTATAGAAATTAAGTCTGGATTCTTTTGATAACTAAACCCTGTATTAACCATGCGGGGTGGGGGAGGAAGGCTGAGGTAATTTCAGACACAGAGCATCTATATAGATGGAGGAGGTCACGCTTCTGGTATGTTGTAGGCCTTGTTTGGTTTTTAGAGTCATGTGATATTTACAGCTGTAAACTGGGTATCTACTGGCTCCAAATTTCTGGTTCTTCTCTGGTTCCTCTGCTGTGGTTCCTCTGCTTCTTCCCTTGCATTCCCAGCTCAAACCCATCCTCTAGGATTCCATCCTGGCAGCAGGGTGGTTCTTTACTCTTGTTCATGTCCAAGGTCATGGGGATTGCCCTCAATTTCCCTCTTGAGTACCTAGACTTTATTATCTTAGTCAATGGCAAACTTTTGCTTGTTTGTCCTCTGAATCCCCAGAGCCTTCCAACTCTGCTACTTTGGTTCCCAGTGATAAGAACTTCATCCAGTTGGCAGAGGGTACCTGGGATCTAACACTCTGCTGGGTTTCAAAGATACCACTTGGGGACCCAGAAAGGAACAACAGCAAATCAAAGTCCAGCAGAACTGACCCATAAACTGTCTGTAAGTATGTCAAGAGAGACACTGTTCTTGCTAAACAAAAAGAAATCACTGAAAAATAGTTCCACACTGTTATCAGTGTCAGTTCTTAGTTCCGACGAAAAGGATCCTGTTATGGTAGATGTTGTGTTGACAATGGGCGAGCAGGGTAAACTTTCTGTCTTATTTTTACAACTTCACTACCTCTAAAATTATTCTAAAATGAAAAGTTAAAAGAAACAAGCAAACAAAAAGCCCACAACAGAATTCTGGCAAAGATGTTAGGTGTGGAGGTGTTCGCAGCAGAAGCCCTTTCTTTCTTTTTATTTTGAGGCTGGACTTAAACTCATTGCCTTTTTGCTTCAGTGTCCTAAATCCTGGAATAACAGCTGGGTGCTTTCGTGCTCTGCTGAATAGCTTCCAGCCCGGAGAGATGGCTGGGGGCTTAGAGCACTCGTTGCTCTCCTAGAGGACCCGAGTTCAATCCTCAGACCTACAAGGCAACTCACAAGTGTCTGTAACTCCAGTTCCAGGAGATCTGGTGCTCTGTTCTGGTTCCCATGGGCACTAGGCACATACAGGATGCCACGTGTAGAAATAGAACCTATTTACATAGAATTAAAAATAAAGAACTTCTATATCCTAAAAATTTTAGGCAAACAAAAATGATAGTGGCAGGATATTCTTTCTTTTAAAAGTGTGTGGGGGTTGTGTATAAATGTGTACGTGTTTATCATGTGTGTGTTTATGTGTACATGTTTATCATGTGTGGATTTATGTGTACATGTTTATCATGCGTGTGTGTTTATGTGTACATGTTCATGTGTGTGTGTTTATGTGCACATGTTCATGTATATGAGGGTGTGTGTGTGGAGGCCAGAGGTCCATGCTGTCTTCCTCTGTTGCTTCCTGCCTTATATTTCACTGAAAGCCTCTCACTGAAGCTGTGGTGGGTTTGGTAAGTCCAGGTGGCAAGTGTGCTTCTGGGGCCCTCTGCCTTCTGCCACTCTAGCGTTGAAGGAGATGCGGGCTGGCGTTCCTGCCACCCGGCTCCTGGCTGCCTGGCTAGCTTATGCCCCAAAATAACAACACACAAACTGTATTCATCCAAACACTGCCTGGCCCATTTCTATTAATGTGTGTAGCACCGAGGTGCGCTTACCGGGAAGATTCTAGCCTACGTCCATCCTGGGTTGGAACTTCATCGCGTCTGCCCCAGAGAGCAGAGCTATGGCATCTGAGCTCACTTCTTCTTCCTCCCAGCATTATGTTCTGTTTACTCCACCCACCTAAAGGTTGGCCTATCAAGTGGGCCAAGGCAGTTTCTTTATTAGCCAATGATCTTCCTCCATCACCCTAGGATTGCAGGTACATGCCACCTTGCCCAGTGATTTTGTTTTCTGCCACACTAGGGTTACAGGTACATGCCA
>JABTXL010009212.1:103443-117028 GCA_025134845.1 Neodon shergylaensis
CCCAGTGATTTTGTTTTCTGCCACACTAGGGTTACAGGTACATGCCACCGTGCCCGGTGATTTTGTTTTCTGCCACACTAGGGTTACAGGTCCATGCCACCATGCCCGGTATTTTTGTTTTCTGTCACACTAGGGTTACCGGTACATGCCACCGTGCCTAGTGTTTTGGTTTTCCCACGAGTGCTGAGGACCTAAACTCAGTTCTTCATGTTCATGTAGTGACACTTTACCAACCAAGCCATCTCTCCGGCCCTGAAAGGACATTCTGAAGTTCTAGTTCCTGATGTAAATATTTCTGGCAAACACGGGCAGGCCTGCATAAATTTAGCTGCACACCAATTGCTGGCTTTTTGTTTCATTTGAGACAGTCCACTCTTTAAAAAGGAAATTGATCTGTTAGAAAAGCTTGTATGCTCTGAGCTCACAAAAGAGTAAAGATTCCTTCTCTCCTGAAACATGCATTCTAAAGGGGATAGAGGGAAATAACAATTAAAACTGCATATGACCGATAGATCTGTTTATGATCGGGGTATAAGTGTATGAGAAAAAACGAGCAGAGAGAGAGACATCAGCAGTCTGGGAGTGTGGGGTGCGGCTTTAAATAAAGTGAGGAAACCTGGTGAGGAGGTGCAATTGAACAAAGATGAAGGTAAGAACGAAGCTTGCTAGCTCTAGACTGTAGTCCAGCACTAGGAAGGCTGAGGCAGGAGGTTTTCTGTGACTTTGATTCTGGCCTGGGATATAGAGTAAGACCCTGTCTCAGAACAAAGCAGAATCAACCACAACAAAATAAATAAGAAAGCAAAATCAAACAAGCAAAGCCTTCCAAAAGATGAGGGGACAAAGAATGAGGATACTTTCCAGAGCTGACGAGTGCCCTAGCAGAGAATATGTCTGAAGGGGTTCAAGGAGCCCCAGCAGCAAGAGAGCAGGTGTCTGGAGGTGCTACTGGCAGCGGGGGAAGGAAGAGCTGCGCTGCTGAACGGAGTGTGAATGCTAGACTTTCCCCTGGACTCTGAAGAAACTGGGGAGCTACCACAGGTTTGCAGCGGAAGAGTGGTGTGGTTTGCCTTAGGTATAAAGAGTCACCTTTCATGGCACATGAGTAACTCTGGTTTGGGAAGAGCAGAAGCAGGGAGAAGAAGCAGAGGAACTTGGTTGAGAAGTCATCACTGACAGCTGGTGGTGCTGGAGTTGGCCCAGCCAGCTCTCAAGAGCCAATTATTACCTTTTTATTCTTCTTAGGAAGTTTGGAAGCTAGTTGTTAAAAACATGCCATCGTTAAAACTTAAATAAAGCTTAAAATTAAGTAAATTATATGACAAATGGAAGTAATAAATATGTAGAGCTCATTGCTGCTGTGCAATAATCCTCCTGTGCTCTGTAAAGATTTGCCACTCCAATTGCTGTAATAAAATGCTGATTGGGCTGTAACCAGGCAGGAAGTATAGGCAGGATGGCCAAACTAAGGATGATGGGAAGGAGAAGGGCGGAGTCAGGAGTCACCAGCCAGACACAGAGGTGAGCAGGAGATGAATGCACTGTGCTAATAAAGGCAGCAACAAGTGAAGAGTGTAAATAAGGCATGTGGGTTAACTTAAAATGTAAGAGCTAGTTGGTAATAAGCCTGAGTTTATTAGTCCAGCTTTTATAATTTATTAATTTAATTTATAATTTATTAATTTAAGCCTCCAAATCAATTATTTGGGAAGCAACTGCCGGGTATTTGGAAACAGGCTGGCAGGAGAAAAATATCCGTTTGCACATTGCTACTTGATTTAAAACTAATTTATCTATAATTACTGTTTATTGCTATCTATGTTCTTAGGGATATTTACATCTGAGATACACCATGCCTGTTACAGTGTACTCAGAAATGAGGTGTTGCAATGTGTCTCTTCCCAGTTCTGTATCCACCGACATTGATGAATTTGTCAGTCTGTAGGGGTCATTGACACTATGAAAGCTACAGGTCAGGCCTGTTTCTCTTCATAAAGAGACAGACCTGCCAACCGCTTACCAGCACACAGCCGCGTACCGCCTCCCCGCCACATCTAGAAGTGTGTACTACCCTTCCACATTCAGCTCGCCTCACTTCCATCACATCCTCAGTTACAGAGGGGGAAAGGCCAAAGAGGAGATTAAATAAGTATTCTACCTATTAATATGACAACACCATAATGTGACCTGTTTCTCTTGGGCTTTTATCATTGCTGGGTACTAAATTGTGTGTAGTTGCCATACCTGAGACTGAATTTTTAGTGCTGGTCCTAGTTTCAGCCCCATGGTGCCTCGAAGATGCTGTTCGGTGAGAAGGGGCAGTGTTTCTCCATCAATTGCATGATCCTTAAATACCTGAAGAAACCCAAAAATCATTAGCCTGGTTGCCGAGTCTTGAAGTAGTCAGTGTCTCCTACACAGAGGGTTTGGTGTTGGAGTATGTGCATACAGAAGGCAGCTTGAAGGTGGCACAGAGCTATATAAACCTCTCTTTGTTGTTGGTTTGTCTGGGTTCTGGTGTCATGATGTCTTTAATACTATCTGGAATGCTCAGTAGTTCTGTTTGTGGGACTCACTTCAGCCTGGGGTAACTATCTGAGGGCAGTATCTGTGTCTCACTTACTGTGCAGCCCTGATGCAGCGTGGTGAATGTAGTCCCGGGGAAATCAGCAAGTGGGAACACGAGTGGCGTAAAGGGATGGGGAAAAGAGCCGTCACAGACAACAGGGCCCCTCATGTAGCCAGATGCAGTGCCAAGTGTATGGTGGACAAAGGCAAGGAGAGCCTGGGGAAGAGCTGCCCACCAGGGCTTCCTAGCAGATCCTGCTCTGACTCTAGCACGATGCCCTCCTCCTGGAAGCTGGGAGCCTGCTGAAGGAGGGTAGATATGCAGGCAGGGAAGGAAGCGGATGGGAAGAAGTGTGGTTCTTAATGTCTAGCTTAACCATGCCTCAGAAACCTCCCAGGCTCACTCCTGAGCTTTAAATCTTCTCCCTCTCCTCAGATTTCAGAGCTTACAGGGTTCCCCTGCATTTTCAGACAACTTTCTAATTTAGAAAGAAGAGGAAAAGAAAATGGTAGGCAGAATTTTCTGTAAACCTGAGCAATAGATCTAACATCTTCCCACCTCCCTAGTTAATCTAAGAGTTTGCTGCAGCTCCTTCTCTTGCCCCCACCCCACCCTGTGGTAGGGGCTCCCAGTGGGATCCCTTCTGTAAGGGGTTCACAGCGGGATCCCTTCTGTAGGGACTTACAGGTGAATCCCTTCTGTAGGGGATCACAGCGGGACCCCTCCTGTAAGAGCTTACAGCGGGACCCCTTCTGTAGGGGCTCACTGCGGGATCCCTTCTGCAATCTCCCTCCTCTCCTCTTTGCTGTTGCATTAACACATAAGTGGGCTGCCATAGCACTACAGGCTGATGGGAATGACAATACACACTCTACCTCCACACCTGCCCTCCTCTCCTTCCCAACAGCCCCACTGATCAGATGCAGCCTGATACTCTTGTGTTCATGTCACGTCCTGGCCATTCTTCATCTCAAGAGATTCTGCTCCTCATCTTCTCCTTAATCCTGTCTCCATGGTTCTCTAGGAGCCTGTGCTGTACCAAACACATGGTCCTCTCCCAGTTGCTTATATTGGTTACATTTCTGGCCACATTCGGCAATGTTGACCAGTCCTTTGTGGTTGTGACAGACTTAGGGCCTGATAACTTCTGAATAGCTACCCTTGTTTTTTTTTTTTTTTTTTTTTACTGTTGTTTTGAGATAGGGTCTCATAAAGTCCAGTCTGGCCACAAAACTGGCTATGCAGTTTTGGCATTTTGATCTTCTTTCTTCTAGTTTCCCAGCGCTGGGGTTACAGGTTTGCACCACCACGCTAGAGTTTATGGGGTACTGGGGATTGAACACAGAGCTTGGGCATGCTAGACATGGGGTGTCCTTCTTATTAGTGCAGATTGGGCCAAATCTACAATATAAATGTACACATTTTAAAAATCAATTTCAGATATTTTTAGAGACAAATATTTTATATGCCAGAACTAGATATTTACTTAGAATAAACTGTTACAGTGTTTCCTGGTTATCCCTAAACAGTTAAGTCACAAATCTTCTCATTGTATCTCTTTATTTAATTTATTATTTTTGGTTTTTGATAAAATTTCTTTCTTAGAGAATATAACAAACAACAAATTACAATGAAACCTCCAGATGAAAAGTTTCTGTAGCCCGATAAACCTCTCCGCCGATGCAATAATCCAAATCATACCAAAGCAAACCAAATTAGGAAAAGCCCAGGTTTAATGGATACCAGCATTCCCAGGTGGCCTTCCAGCACCTTAGAGAGGAGACAGGGAAGGAAGACCAGGTGTTTGTTCTGGGGAGGGGGAGCAGTTTAAACAACCTGTGGGAGTGGCCTTGAGCATCACCGGGGAGGGGTCACCATTTGGCGGGCTTTCTCAGAGGTGGAGTCTGGACTGAGACAACTCTCAGGGGGTGGAGCTGTGATGGAACTTCTCCCCCAAACGTTCCAGACTCTTTGGATAATGGATGCCAGGGACTGAGGTGACGCTTCCACCCCAACAGTCAGCAGTAGCACAGGACTGACAAAGTATGTGTGACTAAAGACTGAGCTCCGTATGTGGCTTTATTTCTCTCGAGGTTTGGATATTTGTTCCAGATGAGGGGGAGGTCCCACTGTGTAGCTGAGGCTGGCTTTGAACTCACAGTCCTTCTGCCTCGGCTTCCCAGTGAAGAGATTCCAGGTGTGCGCCACCACACCTGACCCCAGGCATCTTCTAAAGTCTCCATTTGCGCAAGGCTGGCAAGGTGGTTGAGCACTGAGAAAAGGGTGGCGGGAGGAGAGCTGACCAGTCCCGGGGAGTTAAACAAAAGCTTTCAAAGGATGGGGCTGTGAATCAAAGCCAAGGAGGCATCTTTGGCAAAGGTTCCTGTTTAGACTGTGTGGGAAACAGTCCTTTGGGGCTGTGTACCCAGAATGCACTTGCATCTCCTCATTTCTCAGAGAGGAGCAGTGGGTGCTTAGCAGGGCAGCTGGCCTTGTAGTTGATGTCACAACTCAAAGGGAGAAAACTTCAAAATGTGGTCATCCTAAATACATTTGAGAAACATCTAGAAAGGAGTGGTAGACTTTCTTGGGCTACTGATATCCAAGTTGGACACAATGTTGATGTTTGGATGACTTCTGTCTGCCCACAAGAGCACAACTTACATCAAGCATAGCCTACAGGTAATACTGTTGTAGGAGCAAGACTGTTTCTTTGTTGCTCGTTTGTTGAGGCAAGTCCCCACTGTATAGACTCAAATTCTCAATCTTCTTGGCTCAGCCTTTCGAGGGCTGAGATTCCAGTTGTGTGCCATTATTCCTGGTTTCTTGTTTGTGTGTTTGTGCTCATGTGTGTGCACACACATAGGTCTGAAGATAGCTTGAATGTAATTCCTCAGATATAATCCACGTTGTTATTTGAGACAGGGTTTCCCATTCGCTGCTAACTTGACAAGCAGACTAGTCTGGTTGGCCAGCAAGTCCCAAGGATCCATTGTTTTCACCCTAAGCCCCAGTGCTGAGGTTACAAGCAGGCACCAGAATGCCTGATTTTGGCATGTGTGCATGGACGTATTCATGTGTGTGAACATGATGTGCACACCATGCAATGCATGTGTAGAGGTCAGAGACAACCTCAGGTGTTGGTCCTCTGCTCCTACCGTACTTGAGATAGTCTTCTTGTTTGATGATGTAGGCCAGGGTCTCACTCACGTGATTTTGGGCATTCTCATGTCTCTACCTCCTATCTCTTTTTAGGCACACTGGATTATAGATGTGCATGGCCACATCTGGTTATAAGTGTTCTGGAGCTAAGAACTCAGGTCCTTACACTGTTACAGTAAGCTTTTTATATGCTGGGCCCCCCTTGTGTGTGTGTGTTTGTGTGTGTATGTGTGTGTATATCACGTATATGTGCGTGTGTTCTGGGAACTGAAAATACACGTCCTTTCGCTTGCATGACAGTCTACTGACTGAGTTGTCTCCTCAGCCCCTTTTGTATTTTTTTAGGACAAAGTACATATTTCTGTTATTTAGGCACTGTAGTAAATATTTCTCATTCTTCCTGGATATTTAGTCTCTGAGTCACCGTCTCATGAAAGGAAATTAAGGATAGAAAATTAAGCTAAATAGTTGCTTCCCAGAGCTTCTCCAGCACCTGTGTCTACTAGTCATAGACATCTCTCCTATGAGAAACAGCATCAGAAAACGGGGGTTTTAGTAGGAATTTGCCCCTTCCGGGGGGAAAAGGAAGTTTGACAAAACTCATTGTACATTAAATAGTTTCAAGTTTTCATAATTTTGCAAAAATACGAAGTTACCTGGGCATAGTCGGAGCACCCTGGCAGGCTTCTGATGAAGTCATGGACGTCATCTACGGTCCACTTCTGGATATCAGCCAAGGAACAGGCTTCGCTGAGTGCACCCAGTGCCTGTGCTCCTGTAACGTGAGAAAAAGTCGTATGTGGTATAAAGCTTCCGTTCAGGAGGAGACACTTAGAACACAGGATTGCGGTTCGCTGTTCGAACTCGCTAATGTCTGTCACCACAGGTGTTCCGTTTATATGGGACGATTTTGAACTTCCTAAAGATGTTCAGACACATTGACAGGAGGTTTATTGCCCTCTCTTAAAGGTCTCTTCAGTGATGTCACTCTAGGTGAACAGACAAGGGGCTGATTTGCTCTGTGGTCTCTGAGGTGCTGACAGAAAGGCCCCTTGAGCTTCGTCTTCCATATTAGTGCTGCAGTCCCATGTTATGTGGTCTCCTGTGCCCATCATGGTCTGAACCCAAATGGAGAACTTCATGGTGAAGTGGTCGGTGTGGTGGCTGTATCAGTGCCCTAGTTCATGTTAACTGTCAAGTTGACACAACCTAAGATCAGCTAAGGGAGTCTCGATGGAAGCATTGCCTAGATCAGATTGTGTGTGTGTGGGGTGGTGTTCCCTGGGGGCATTGCCTAGATCAGATTGTGTGTGTGTGTGTGGGGGGGGGGGGGGGGGGGGTGGGGGGGGCGTGGGCCTAGTTTGGGTTGGGGGGGGGGGGGGGGGGGGGGGGGGGTGTTCCCTGGGGGAACTGTCTTGATTGTTCCTTGATGTAGGAGCGCTCAGCCCACTGTGGGCATTGCCACCGCCAAGGCAGGTGGTCTTGAACCGGACAAGAAAAGCTATCTCATATCGTGAACTTTTCTGCTAGACTGCACACAGTATTCGTCATGGTGCCTGCCACATTTCTTCTCGGGGAAGTGAATTCCCTCCTTGGAGGCAACACTGCATGGAATAGCAAGCAGGCCACCTTCAAGTTCCTCTCTTGAGTTCTTACTTTGACTTTGCTGGGTAGTGGCCGGTGACCAAAAGCTGTAACCTGAATAGATTCCTCCCTAAAGTCACTTTTGGTCGCACTGTTTTATCACGGCAACAGACAGGAAGACAGAACCATCAGAGACATGCCCACCTCTGTGTTTTCATTTTCTTTCCAAACAAGTTCTAGAGAGCTATCCAATGTGAGATTTTTCTCTGTACTGCAATAATACTTTCAAAACTGATCTTTCATGCTTTTGTCCGTTTTTCTACACTTGGATACAGGAGAGATAGAATTTACACTTTAAAACAAAAGCCCTTGGGTCTGGAGAGACATTCAGTGGTTAGGAGCACTGACTGCTCTTCCAGAGGACCAGGGTTCAATTCTCAGCACCCACATAGCAGCTCACTGCTGCTGCAACTCCAGTTCCAGGGGATCTGACACCTTCAGAGACAAACATGCAGGCAAAACATCAGTGAAAACTGTGAAGAAAAATAAATATTTAAAAAATACATAAATATAAAAAACATAAAGAAAAATAAATAAGTAAAAAGCAAAGCAAAACTCCCAAATCTACAACAAAATAGACCTCTAGTTCATGTTAAAAAAAACTCACAATTAAATTTTGCTTTGTTTTGTTTTTCGAGACATGGTTTCTTCATAACTTTGGAGCCTGTTCTGGAATTAGCTCTTGTAGACCAGGCTTGCTTTGAACTCACAGAGATCTACCTGCCTCTGCCTCCAAAGTGCTGGGATTAAAGTCATTAGCCACCACCAGCTGGCTAAATTAAAATTTTAATTAAAAGTCTCCCTAGTTTCTTATATTTATTTTCTTAATCTGTGTAAAGTGGTTATTATACAGCAATATAAAGACTAGTGTTTCTAATATGACTTATGAGAAGTGACCAAATAAAATGACTACAAGACGTCATTTAAAACAGGGTTAAGAAAATAGAGGCGGAGGGCCTGGAGAGATGGCTCAGCCGTTAAGAGCACTGGCTGCTCTTCCATTCAGGCCTGGGTTTGGACCCCAGGCAGCTCACAACCTCCTGTAGCTCTAGTTCCAGAGGATCCAATGCTCTTTTCCCAGTCTCTGCCAGCACCGCACACGCATGGTGCCCTATACACCCGCGGGCAAAAGACCCATGCACATGAAATAAAAAGAAATACTTAAAAAAAAAACAAAGGTGAAAGAGATAAACAGAGAGTTTGAAAATGAAAATGAAGGCCAAAATATGATGCACGGCTGTCACAGTTTCCTCCGCAATGGGAAGACCCGGTCACCCGGAGCTGCTGAGGACCTGCCCTGGATCCCAGACACCTACCTGGCAGAGGCAACATGGAAACCGGCAGGCCAAGCCCATTCTTTTCATCGCGGCCTCCATAGACCTGCTCCGAGGGCTTTTCCTTCCCACCATCCCGAGCCTTGGCTTCTGGGGAAGAGGGCTTTGTCTGACTTGGCTGCGGATCTATGCAGGTGTTGGCGAGGTCCCAGGTTGGCTTCTCATCAGTTTCCCTTGACTTCCGGATGTTGTCTACTTCAATTTCCGGGTCTTTGCTATCCTCTTCCTCTTCGCAGGGAACCACAGGCATCTGGCCTGCCTCTTTTTCTTCTGCTTGGTTTTTGAAACTCTCAGTGTCGCTCTCTAGAGGTTTCTGATAAACTGAGCCTCTCCTGAGTCTGTATTTCTGACCCCAGCATTCTGTAAAGTGTGGTCTATTCCCCAGTAGAATAGGGTTTCCCTGAAGGTGTCTGGAGGTGCTTCTGTGTAAATGCAGATCACTGGCAGGCAGTGTGCCCCTGCCTTGGAAGTCTGCAGGGCCACCTGGGCAACTCGATCCATAAAAAAGGGGTACCCCTAGGCCAGCCAGTCCCTTGGGATTAACTCTTTCCATCCTCCTTTGCTGGTGAAGAGAATACATTTCCATTTCTGCCCTAAAAACAAAACAATATGGTTTACATGTCTCCAGACAATCGTTAGAAATCGAATTTTTAAAAGTAATTTGTTATTTATTCATTTATTACTTATCTGGAGCGTGGAGAGGTGGGTACATGCATGCCATCGTGTATGTGTGGAGGTCAGAGGATACTGGTGATGGGGTTGGATCTCTCCTTCCATTATGTGTATGCTGGGATCAAACTCAGATTGGCAGACTTGGCAGCAAGCTTTGCTGAGCCATCCTGGGGCCCCAGACATGTAATCTTAGGAGGCCCTTGCCTTCCCAAGCTAGTCCCTATGCTTATAGTGTTTGTCTGAAGCCTGCTTGATGGAGGCAGGAGGCCTGAAATTGGAGTGTTTGGGCGACTATCATAGTGCAAGCTTGAGGCTCTGTTGTGGGCCTTACCTGTCGTGCACGGAGCCTTAGCGGGTGAGGGGATGATGGAGCACCAGTAGTTTCTTGTCAGACACTAAGCTTCATAGAGGTGTCTAATTCAACAGCATACTGATAGTTAGTGGAACTCAAACAGTTAGTGCTTGTCTTGGGTCTAGATCACTGCACACGGATGGGCAGGCAAGGAAGGGAGGCCTGCTTCAGCTCACTTCACTTTGCCCATTGGCCTGTGACCACCTGGACCTTCCCCTCTCCCTGAGGCCGGACTCTGTTAATTATGGGTGTACTTTATTTGCTGCTGGCCATGACACATGAAGACCTTGTTAGGTTGACATCAGATGTCCTGGGTTCTGATAACATCGTCTGAAGAGGAGTCCACTCCTGTCTCCAGGCAGAACGGAAACCATTTAAGACAGAAATGCCCTTGAGGATTCAGAGGAGTCATGGCCAGGATTTTGTACTGTGGATCAATGGAAAGCTACTGAGTATGCAGATCCATCCACTCTTAGCTCTGCTGTGCGGAGTGGGCACGGGTAGATATGTGCATGTGTTGTGTGTAGTGTGTGCCTGAGCATGTGTGCACATGCATGCGGAGACTGTAGGAGGACCTCAGGTGTCCTCCTGTCCTGTGTCCTCCCACCTGACTATCCTGTTCGAGGGAGGTCTTTTACTCAGATGGCAGATGAGCAGGCTTTGGCTAGGCTGACGGGACAGCAAGCCCCAGAAATCCTCTGTCACTGATCCCTGCCTCTAGCCCTGGGATTAAAAACACGTGTGGTCTGACCCAGCTTTGTATGCAGATGCCGAGGATCTGACCTCAAGTCCTCCTGTTTGCGCAGCAAGCATCCTCACTAAACTTTTTAATCCCCAGACCCCACCGTCTGCTTTTTAACCTTCTGTTTATTATTAAAAGCTTAAATAATTTATTCTATAATGCACCTGAAGTGCTTTCTGTAAATGATCAGCACATGTGTGTGTATAGAGGGCATGTGTTTGTCATCACACCCTATGTACTTCTATTGTATTTATATGTATTGGTAATTTATTTATTTTAATTATTTAATTTTAATTCATGTATTTTAACTTACTTAAGACAGCTCAGATAAACAAACAGTCATGGGACCGAATAGAAGACAAATCAAACAATGTTATTCAGTTACCTGGCAGTATGATGTCTCTTGAACATCTCGTTCCTTGTGGCCACTGCCTTTGTGGGTTCAGGTGGTAAAATGCCCCAGCCTTGAGGGAGGCAGGGAGGGAAGAAGGGAGGGAAGGAGGGAGAGAAAAACCCCATCCCACAAACAAATTAGAAGTATGCACTTGAAAATAGTAAAATAATTCAAAACAGGATCTGCAGTTACCCCTTAGCTGGAATGGAATGTGGAAAATGGTATAGAATCTTCTACTGTTTGGCTGGAACCTGATAGACACCACCAGGCCAATAGCAGATAACACTTCAGCTTTTTCCTTGATCTGTCAGTCTCACGACTGGTGGCCTTTTCCTGTCAAACTTCAAATGGGAGGATGGCTTACACCTCCTTGATGTGTCTTTCTTGTCCTCTTTAATGATACACATTTCTGAGGTCCAATGTGATGCTTTGATAGATGCTTACAGTGGAAGAATGCTTAGATCGAGATAATAACATATTCATCATCTCATAGCTTTATTATTTTTATGGTGTAGACTTTTGAGATCCATCAGCAATTTTTAATTATGTAACACGTTATTATAAATTTTGACTATTATAATGTATCAAGCATCTCCAGAATGAAATCCGAATAAAAGCTAAATTCTCCCTATGACTTATAAGACCGTATGCACCAGCACCGCCTAGAAAGCAACTGCACAAACTACGAAGGCTTAGTTGCTGCCCAGGTCTCCAGATTGGAGCATCAACAGCCGCTTAAACAGCCCACAGTTGTTCACGGGGCTCCACAGTCTGGACCACACACTCAGCGCTCGTACCTGGGCAGAAGTGACCCGACAGCCGGTTTAGCACATTTGCATTGGGAACAAAAGAGGATCCAGATTGGAAAGGAACACAAAACTGGCTTGGTCCAGCTGAAGCCACACTGGAAGACAAGACATCTCTAGGAAGGAAAACAGACATGAGCAGACTATGGCTGGAATTATACAAAGTCTCTATTACTTAGTGCGATGATCTAAGTTCGTTGTTAAGTTAATAGAATTCAGAATCATCTAGAAAATTGAAGCACACTTCTTGACAGGCTCACTAGGGCATTTCAAGAGGGTTATTGAGGGCAGGATCTCGTGGGAATCTGATGAAATCAAAGGAGGAAGTGGGCAGAAGGCAAGTGTCCTCCCTTTGGGGGCCCAGCATGAAGTGGATTATTCTGCTGTGGCATGCCTTCCCTGCTGTGGTAGACAGAATCCTCTAGAAGTGTAGCCAAAATCAGATGTAGTGGTCACAGCCACACAAAAGTAACCAATTCACTTAGGTCCTGGGGTTTGTAAGAGCTGCTTGGGACTCTAAAGTGCGAAGCCCCGAACTCTTGTGGTCATGGAGAAGCATAGGAGGAAGAAGCACAGCAAGAAGATAGCTCAGGGCTGTCCTGGGAAGAGACCCACTCCAGTCAATGCCATGGTTGGAGGACTCACAACGGGCAGTATGCTCTGAGCACAAAGTCTGTTCATATTTAATGGTCCCTTGGTGGCATTGGAGGTCTAGGATGAATGTTTGGCCACCTCAGGAGGCAACATGTTTATTGTTCATGTTCCACAAACAAGGACAGATAGTGGGTTTTATTTTATCTTCAGAATGCCAAAAATATTACAAAGAAGGGAATCTAGAATATTGCCAGAATGTATAACCAAATGCTGACAATTTCCATGCTATTGAAAGAAGGATTAGGTGACAAGCAATCCAGGTGTTATAGACTTAGGGTGGAGCCGCCTTAATCTGATAGGATTGGCTCTTAAGGAGAGGAGCGGGACTCTGGAGGACATCCTGTATGTGCACACGGAGGGCAGCCATGTGAGGACGTGGTGAGGAGACAGCATCCTTGGCCAGGAAGTAGGACTCACCAGAAACTGACTGGGCAGGAGTGTGATTTTGAACTCGTAATTTCCAGAACAGGAGACCTAAGTGTCTTAGTTTTTTCTTTACTTAAAAAAATTATGTGTATAGATGTTTTGTCTGATGTAAGTAGGTACCGTGTGTGTAGTGTCAGGAAGGCCAGACCAGGCCGTTACATCCCCTGGGGCTGGAGTTGCAGGCCAGTGTGAGCTGCCAGATGAGTGCTGGGAACTGAACCCTGTCCTCTGGAAAGAGCAGCCAGTGCTTGTGACTGCTGAGCCTCGTCTCCAGCCCTAAACAGATGTTCTTTACACCATGTTGTCCTTGTGTTTTATAATGGTAGTCTCAGAAGACTGATCTAGCAGATTTTACACTTGACATTGCCTGTCACAGTCCAAGTAAATGTGTTTAATCGATTAGTGGGTCCAACCCGCTTCAAAGGGAAAGTAGAGTTTTACGTTTTGAAGGGAAGACTAGCAGAGAACCGTGAGTGGCAGCACAGTTCACTGAGCTAACCCCAATGTTGTTTTGTCTAATCTAGCATCTAATGCTAGCATTGTTCCAAACTCTGACGATAATTCATTTTCTCTTCTGATTCTCTATTATATTGGAGAGAAATACCTGTCCACAATTGGAGGCCCAAACGGTGCAGGAATCAGTGGGATCCTCTGATGTCCTGATGCTCCCAATAAAGGGTTCACAGACATCATGGGGTTTGTCATCAGATCTCGTGACTCTGATGGAATTCTAAAAAGAAACAGGAGCATTAACCAGTGCCTACTGAGAATTATTTTCTTTTCTCTCTCTCTCTCTCTCTCTCTCTCTCTCTCTCTCTCTCTCTCTCTCT
>JABTXL010009212.1:117038-140271 GCA_025134845.1 Neodon shergylaensis
TCTCTCTCTCTCTCTCTCTCTCTCTCTCTCTCTCTCTCTCTCTCTCTTTCTGTGTGTGTGTGAGTGAGTGTGTATGTGTGTGTGCCCCTCCAGGCAAAGGTGTAGAGCCTGCTCCTCAAGAATTGCCCCCTTTGTGCCTTGGGAACCTGGGGCTGGCCTGTAATCCCGAGGGACCTTCCTGTCTCGGCTTTCCCAGAGCCAGGGTTACAATCGCACACCTGCTTTTGTTTGTTTGTTTGTTTTGCCTTTATGTGGGTTCTTGTCATTGAACTCTGGTCCCCATGCCTGCACTTTTGTGAATTCCTTGAGTTTTTCTTAAACATAAGGACAACCTCTTCACAGTGCCTAAGAAGATGAACTGCACCAAACTTCAACTCTACAAAACTCCCCCAAAGGAAGTCACTGATAATTTCTGTAGAACTTGTTTTATAACTGTGCCCTGGAGTTTGTTACAGTCCACAGGGCAATGCCACACCACATCACAAGCAATAATAACATGGAACCAGCCCTGTAAGATTCCAGGGCTACAGCTTCTTCTCTCAAGTTATTTACATTCTTCCTATTTCCAGAGTGGAAGTGTACAAGCCCCCCCAGATGTTCAGTCTTTGGGAAAATATTCCTATATAGTTGATAAGATTCAAACAGAAAAGGAGGAGAGAGGTCCTCTTAATGACTGAAAAGACATCTAATTAGGGCAGGTGTGGGCTGATTGCCTGAGATGGTTTAATCAGAACGAGGGAACAAGTTATATTCATGTGTATATAAACACGTGTCTGCATACGCTACCTTCAGTAGCCTCTGGCCAGAGATGGACTGTTGTGAAAGGGGGGCTGGCTGCCTTGTACTCTCTTAACTATTAGCATCCTTGGGATTATTTTAAATATTAAACAGTACTAGTTAAACAGGTCATTCATCTTAGTTTCTCTTTCATTCTCAATTCTCATCTTAAACATCTGAGACCAAAGGAGAAAATGGGGGGATTTTCCCAGCATGCTTGAGGCCCTGGGCTTAATCTTCATTGGGGCAGGAAAAAAGAAAAGTCAGAAATACTCTGATTTTCATGGAGAGATTCTTATTTCTTTTTCATTTTTTCATTCTGTGTATCGTTTGGTTGGATTTTTAAAATAGTTATGTTTTATTTGTATGGTGCGAAAACTGAAAATGTAACAGCATTTAACTATGCTATTGTTTCTTTAATTTCTTTTTCTGATGGAAATATGATTAGATGGGAAATTCAAGTACCCGGGTCACCCAGCCCTGGCTTTGGCCGCCTGTGTTTTTCTGTGGTTGTTGAAAATATATTCTTCTCTCATACAATCCATCTCAACCACATTTTCCCTCCTTCCACTCCTCACAGCTGCACCCAGCTCTCCTCTCCCTCCCCTTCATTTCCCTAATTTTAAAGTTCTTTTTGATTGGTTATTTCTACTGTATTTCTGTAATTGGCTCCCTAAAGTTTTCCGTGCACATGTGCACTGGAGTACGCATGTGCCCACACTCACACACACACGTCAGATATACATAATAATAATAACACACACAAGAAAACAAGCATTATCTTCTCTCAGGATGCTCCTCATGCCATGTGACTGCCTCAGCTTGTTAATTATGTATGCATATTTGGTTGTCTAGAGCAATCTTCTGTGCACAAGAAATGGAGTGGAGAACGCAGTGCTTCCACTCACTCTCCTCCCTGCACACAAGCACAGCTGCCCTTCCGTCACCATCCTGTTGGAGATGTGTATCCGCACCAATCAATGAACTGACAGAGTCCGTGCTTTACATCGTCTTTGGCTCTTGGTTTGTATTCTACGGGTTTTGGCAAAAGTATAATGACATGTAACTATAGCTATGGTATCTCACAGAATACTTGCACTGCCCCAAATCAAACACAGCGAGAACACTTTCAAGGGGAAGTTCTGAGGGTGACCAGAACTTCACTTTATCCCCCAGGTAGACATTGGAAAGTCCAAATCCACATTGTCCCCAAACCACCACTTTGGGGGTTGCTAAGCTCTATGGTTAATCCATAAACTTTTAATGTTAAGCTTTATATTTTTGGGGTAACCTCTTTTATTTTGCACACATCTTAACAAGTTGTGAGCAGGTAGCTTAGCTACAGTGGCTGAAGGGCTCTTGAGTAACGTCACAGAGCAGGTGGTATTCTTCAGAGGAGAGCGTGTCTGGCAATCCCAAGCAGAGCGTGCCATGCTGAGGTCTGCAGTTGGGTGGATTTCCCTGACCCAGGCCCTAATCCTGGATGGCCAGCACATTAGCAGGATGAAGATGCCTTAATCTCTTCCTTCAGACTCTTACCCTCCACAAACCCCTCCCAAGGCACACAGACGACTTAGCTAGTGCTAATTCTGTCTGAATTCATCAGGCAGCAGTAGTAAGACTTGCACTTTGGGAAATGGACCCTTGCAAATCAGCGGACTTTTACTGAATGTTTGCCCAGTGTGCAGTTGCCAAGCTCAGTTTGATTGTATTTGTTTTCTATTGGCTGAGCTGTAATTGTAATTGTTCATTAAACTCTGAGGTTTGAGCTGCCACATCCTGGATCTGAGTGTGTGTGTATGTGTGTGTTGTGTGTATGTGTGTGTGAGATGTTGGATATTGTCTTTCTAGATTGCTCTTCAGCTTATTCTTTGAGATAAGGTATTTCACTGAAGCCAACATGGCT
Source organism: Neodon shergylaensis (assembly GCA_025134845.1). NCBI lineage: Eukaryota > Metazoa > Chordata > Mammalia > Rodentia > Cricetidae > Neodon > Neodon shergylaensis. The sequence goes on from JABTXL010009212.1 coordinate 119,722, forward strand.
ATCAATGAGCTTCAGGGATCCTTCTGTCTTTGTTACTAGTGTGGGATTACAGGCATGTACCGCTAGTGCTGGAATTACAGGCATGTACCACTTCACGGTTTCGTACATGAGCCCCAGGGGTCTAACCTGAGGTCCTCCAGCTTCAGCAGCTCACATCACTGACGGCCACCTCTCAAGCCCCTAGAAAGTTATTTCCGCTCGTTTGAATTATATCACCAACAGGTTACTTTAAAATGCAACTAGACTTAAGTGTGATTTATTTTTGTTTTAAAAACAATAAATCTTTGCTTTGATATCCTAGCACAGAATAAAGAAAAACTAATAATAATAACGAGCAGCACCCCCAACAAAGACAGTTATTCCTGAAACGCTCAGCACGATTCTTAGTGAATTTCGCCTTTGCTGAGCATATGCTTTAGCGTTTTCCTGAACGCATCTCACCTCGCATACCCTGGGAAGTGTTGTTGAGGACAGATGGCTGCATGCATGCTACCCTTCTCTTTGGCTTCTTTTCATTCTAGAAAGCTCTTTGACATTAGGAACATCCTTGCCTTCTTGAAATGTCAAGTTCCAGGCACACTCATGATTGTTAAAAAAAAAAAAAGATAAGACTTTATCCTCACTAAAAAGTAGAAATTATGTATTTTCTGCTTGGAGTAAACACAATTTAGATGTTGTGAAGCAAAGTCCAGCATATGTGAGTTTGTATGTATGCTAATGTGAAATTCTAGAAGTACTAATACAATTGACTTGAATATTAGGTATTTTAGTTAAAGAATGATTTAAGAAATAGCAGCAGGGCTGGAGAGATGGCTCAGTGGTTAAGAGCATTGCCTGCTCTTCCAAAGGTCCTGAGTTCAATTCCCAGCAACCACATGGTGGCTCACAACCATCTGTAATGGGGTCTGGTGCTCTCTTCTGGCCTGCAGATATACACACAGACAGAATATTGTATACATAATAAATAAATAAATATTTTTTTAAAAAAAGAAATAGCAGCATAGTGTTTTTCATGGTTATCATTGATTTTTCCAATTTGAAAATTTCTAATCTGATAGTTTATGCTTCACACAACATAACTTTTAAAATGTAATTAATTATAGTAACGGACGCCATTAAAGCAATATAAAGCTGGGTGTGGTGGTGCATACTTGAAATCCCTGACAGGGGGCAGAGGCAGGAAGGTCATGAGTTCAAGACTATCCTAGAACACATAGTACAACACTGTCTCAATGAGACAAAACACCCTCCCCTAGTATCTACAAGCAATCAGTGACAGTGGCGGAGGAAAAGGCATTTTCTTCAGCAGTACAGCCTCTGGTAAGTTGCCTACACTCACAAATAACCCCTCCTCCATGAGCCTGTAACACACTAATTGAGCCCTTAGTCTCTCACACACCCAAGACACAGAAGTAGAATGGGCATTGTTTGGGAAGGAGGGTTCAAAGGAGTGGGAAGAGAAGGAGCAAGGGTGACGGGGTGAATGTGCTCAGAGTACATTACATGTGTGGAAATGTCATGATGTAACTCGTTATTGCACACACTAGATGCTAACAAAACAGAAATGGATAGTAACTGCATAGCAGTAACGTAAAGAGATTATCTATTTGGAGATGATGAAATGCTTACACTTCAAAGTCAGTTTTGAACTGATCTATGAAAACACTCCCTTCCACATCTGCTTTTGTTCAACCAAACAAAGCCAGGCAGTGTTTATCTGGCAGAAATGGAATAGAGCCTTTACTTTTGGGCAACTTCAGTTAAATCATTGCTTATGAGCTGCCATACCGCTAGTACAGACCCAATGAAATTTATAAAGCTAACCAATTTCTGTGACAAAATGTCCTTTTTGTGGGCAATGTTTTACTAAGCATAGCTAGGGTGAATGACTCAGTAGCTAGACCCACAAGATTTGTGTACTTACGTCCTCTCTACAGATTGGTTTTGGCGCTGCCCGTGTGAGGACCACCAGAGCCTCTGCCCTTCTGCTGTAGCAGCTTCTCGGTTGGTCAGTGGCTGCCTCGATTGAGAGCCCCTTCTGAAATGTCTTACTGGAAGAAAACCTTGCCTTAAATATGAACTCAACTAAGTTGCTTAATTCTGTTTTTCAACAGCAACTCTGCGCTCCAACATCCTCTGCAGATAGGCTAAAAGATGTTAAGCCCAAGGAAAGTGCAATGCAGGGTACATAAACCTGTCTCAGGGTTTAGCCTTTAGCATAATCCTTCCTTAGCCCTTAAGATGCTTTGTGGGCATTCATCCTATACCACTGTTCAGTTTTATAGAAAGGAAAATATCTAAGGATACATAACGCAATGATTTCTCATCTGTATTCCCAACAGGCTTCGAGTGGAAATGTTTCTCTTGCAAGTGGGAAAAGAAAGCTATTTTCTATAGAGCCATATGATTTAATTTTAAGCATCTAAAGAATGAGCTTCTTAGATCCAACAGCTATTTCTGTTCTCATGTGAAGTCGGAAAAACCCTTCACACTCTAGGAGAGAGAGTTGGCACTCCATAGGAAGAGGGCATAACATTGTAAAGTATGTCCTGTTTCGTTTGCTTGAGACACATTTATAGCCTTGACAAAGAACCTCTGTGGTTCATGCACTGTCAAAGGAACTGTTCAGCTAAAGTCAATATGGTTTATTACAATAACATACCATATATTATAATACAGTTTATAAAATATAACTGATAGTGTCCAGTTTGTAATGCACTAGAGCAAAGCACAAACCAAGAATTTAATATAAAAATTTAAAGTTGTTGTACATTTAACACTTTAGTTTCCAGTTTGAAGATCAGGGCCTCCTTTGTCACAAGGATTTGCCACTAACTACTGAGATCCTTTGGACTTACTGTGTTTACCGCAGGTCGTTGCTCCTGAAGCCGTGCTCAGCAGTGGGGACACAAAGGACACAGTCAAGTGCAAGTTGTACCAATTGTTAGCTGCATGGGTAAGTTACTGAGATTCAGTGTCTTCATCTCTGAAGAGCCACACAGAGTGCTTTCTGAGAAATGAATCCAGTGGTATAAGCAAAACCCTTAGATAATTCCTTCTAGTTCGTATGCTATGTTCTAGCTATTATCATAGGCAATTAATTGTCTTTATTTTATCTTTAAAATGTAGTGTGTGAGTGTGAGAGCTTGTGTGTGTGAGCGAGAGCTTGTGTGTTCCTGTGAGGACTGTTGTTTCTTGGGATGCTGTTCCTTTATTTTTTTGAGGCAGGGTCTCTCACTGGCTGGAGATGAGGTTGATTGGCCATGAGCTCTGGGAGCCCTCCAATCTTCACCTCCTCAGTGCTGGATTACAAGTGGGGGTTCACAGACGTAGCTTTAGTATTATTATTACACAGTTATTTTATTAATTTTTCATATACTATATTTTGATCATTTTTCTTTTAATTGTTTTTATTAAGCAATATATTTTCTTTGTTCCACCCCTTCCTCTCCCTTTCACTTCTACCTTCCCCTTCCCCATGCTCCCAATTTACTCAGGAGATCTTGTCTTTTTCTACTTCCTGTGCTCATTAGACCCATATATGTCTCTCTTAGGGGACTCATTGTTGTCTAGGTTCTCTGGGATTGTGAATTGTAGGCTGGTTTTTCTTTGCTTTATGTCTAAAAACCACTTAAGAGTGAGTACATATGATACTTGTCTTTCTGAGTCTGGGTTACCTCATTCAATATGCTGTTTTCTAGCTCCATCTATTTGCCTGCAAATTTCAAGATGTCATTATTTTTTTCTGCTGTGTAGTACTCCATTATGTAAATGTACCACATTTTCCTTATCCACTCTCCAGTTGAGGGGCATTTAGGTTGTTTTCAGGTTCTGAATATGACAAATAATGCTGCTATAAACATAGTTGAGCACAAGTCCTTGTGGTATGATTGAGCATCCTTTTGGTATATACCCAAAAGTGATATTGCTGCGTCTTGAGGTATGTTGTTTCCTAATTTTCTCAAAAATCATCCTACTGATATCTAAAGGGGCTGTACCAGTTTACACTCCCACCAGCAATGCAGGAATGTTCCCCACCACCTCTCCAGCGTAAGTTGTTATCAGTGTTTTTGATCTTGGCCATTCTTACAGGTGTAAAATGGAATCTCGGGGTTGTTTTGATTTGCATTTCTCTGATGACTAAGGATGTTGAGCATTTCCTTAAGTGTCTTTCAGCCATTTTAGATTCATCTGTTGAGAGTTCTTTGTTTTGGTCTGTATCCAATTTTCTATTGAATTATTTGTTCTTTTGATGACCAATTTCTTGAGTTCTTTGTATATTTTGGAGATCAAGCCTCAGTCTGATGTGGGGTTGGTGAAGATATTTTCCCATTCTGTAGGCTGCCATTTTGTTTTCTTGACCATGTCCTTTGCTTTACAGAAGCTTCTCAGTTTCAGGAGGTCCTTTTTATTAGTTGTTTCTCTAATTATGCTCTTGGGGTTATATTTAGAAAGTGGTCTTCAGTGCCAATGCATCCAAGTTCCCACTTTCTCTCTCTCTCTTTTTTTTTTTTTTTGGTCTTTTTGAGACAGGATTTTCCCCAGAACTTGCTCTGTAGACCAGGTTGGCCTCAAACCCCACTTTCTCTTTTATGAGTTTCAGTGTGGTTGGTTTTATGAAGAGGTTTTTGATACATTTGGACTTGAGTTTTGTGCATGGTGATAGATATGGGTCCATTTTCATTCTTCTACATGTTGATATCCAGTTATACTAGCACCATTTGTTGAATATGCTTTCTTTTTTCCATTTTTTTTTCAAGACAGGGTTTCTCTGTGGCTTTGGAGCCTGTCCTGGAAATAGCTCTTGTAGACCAGGCTGGTCTCGAACTCACAGAGATCCGCCTGCCTCTGCCTCCCGAGTGCTGGGATTAAAGGCGTGCGCCACCACCGCCTGGCTCCATTTTATATTTTTTACTTCTTTGTCAAAAATCAGGTATTCATAGGTATGTGGATTAATATCCGCGTCTTTGATTTGCTTCCATTGGTCCTCCTGTCTGTTTTTATGCCAATACCAGGCTGTTTTTAGTACTGTACCTCTGTATTGATCATATTCTTTACCCTCCCCCAACTCTTCTCACTTCCTTACCCACTTAACCTCATGTTCTCTCTCATTCTTTTAAAAAAAATCAAGAAAACAACAAAAAAAAACACAAAATAAAAATCAATAAGATAAAAAGGCAAATCAATAAGACAAAAAATATCCTAACAAAATACATATAAAAGCCAGAGTCTGTCTAGTGTTGGGCAACTCGGCCCTGCTTTCTACAGCAGGTTCTGGATGACCTCAAGACCTCACCCTTGTGAAACAAACCTCACTCGCTGAGCTATCTCTGCAGCCCAACTCATTATCTTAAACATTACCAACAGAAAAGCAATACAAAAAATTCTATGCCTTTCAACTGCAGTTTTCTGTTGGAATTCCACAAGGTAAATTTTTCTTGCTTGTATTACTAAGAGTAATTGCGATTATTCCTAAAAATAAGGCCACAGTAGGATTGCAGGAGCCATGGAAGTAGCATGTTGTTCTCTTTGCATTTGCTGGGAAGAAGCTCAGGACCAAACTGTAGATGACCTGTGGTCTCATCTTACCCAAGATCCCACCTGTGGGTGTTGCATCTTACTCCCCACACCAGCTCCTGCTCCCGAATGCCTCTGAACCTGTTAAGACAGGAACTCTAGCAAGTGGAATGGAAGCAGTGAGAGAAACAGAAGCTTCCAGAAAGGTGGGGGTCTCTGACTGGACATGTGATTGACTCCTGGAACTCAGTTAGTGTATCCCAATCTGTTTCTTCTACAGTTGTCAAAGCATTAATTCTACTCTGGTTGCAAGATAGCTTCTCCCCAGGCCCAGTTGCTCCAGCCTCTCCTATAGACTCATCTTTTAGCTCCTCTCCTATAGGCTCCTCCCTTAGTTTCTTCCCAGAGCCCAGTTTCTCCAGCCTCTCCTATAGGCTCATCCCTTAGCTTCCTTCTTCCCAGGCCCAGTTTCTCCAGCCTCTTCTATAGGCTCCTCCGTCCAGAGTGCTGAGGCGACCTCTCAAAGTCATGATTGCCAAAGTGAGATGAAAAGTTTACAGGGCCTCAGCCGTTTGGGGAACTGTAGCAGGAAGCTCACAGGCAAAGAGCGAGGTGGGTAAGGAAGGTGGTTATTTGTTAATCATCTGTCAGCTTGCGCTGATGCACTGAAGGCTGTGGAGGACTTAGGAGATGAGCTCTGTCTTTTGAAATAGGTCATAGTGGGTCAGGACTTGAAGGTCAAAGCCACCCCTTGCTCCAGTCTAGCATACTCTTGTTCCTGTCTGTGGCTTTTAAAAAGCCCTTGCCTCACACTCCTGCTGACACAGGTCAAGCCTCTGCCCCATCCTCCCACCAGCACACGTTGCTCCTAGGAAACACTGAGACTCCTCTCCTCCTGTAGTTGCTTCTGTGCTGCAAGGATGGTCATAGTGGTACACAAGGAATTAGAACTGTGCTGCAGTGTGGTTGAGCTGTCAGAGAGTCTGTCTAGGACCCAACACTGCATAAACCAGGCTTGGTGGTCCATGCCTGCAATGAGATCAGGAGTTCAAAGTCATGCTTGGCTCCCTAGTGAGTGTGAGGCCTGCTTTGAATGTATGAGACTCTGTCTCAAAAGAAGGAAAGAAATTAGACAGTAGAGAAGTAGGAGTGGGGAGAAGGGCCACTAGATAGTGTTGAGGGGTCATGCTTTGCCCCTTGACACCCCGGCACTGGTTTCGTATATCACAAGGCCTGTTCATCAGAAGCTCATTCTTACTGCCATGTCCCCTCCCCTGGTTTACAGGGTCCACAGCCTAGCTCTCAGCCACAGTGTTAATTTTGCCAGAGCCTTAGTGGCCACCTTAGCAAGCTTCCCAGATGCTTTCTGCTCCTTTTATGTCATCTGAGGGTGTGGAGGTGCTTCTAGGTCTCTGGAGGCCCGAGTGACTCTGGGAAACTAGCCCAGGCTGGCTGTTGGCCTGGCCATGGCAAGCCAAGACTGTTTCAGGGCTCTGCTCCAGGCCAGTGCTTCCAGGAAACCACAGGAACCATGGGACCAGAGCCAGTCAGGACTTAAACTCTTTCCTCTGCCCACCTAGAACTTCAGAACACCCTTGGCTGCCAGGCACCTTCCTTTAGCCTCGCTCAGACATTTTGTAGCGGTGGCCCTGACTTGTTAACCAGGGGATATCTGGAGCTAAGTTACTTAGTGTCTCTCCAGCAAGTCTAAGCTTAAAGACAAATGTCTCCGCTAGGTACTCAAGAAAAAGAAACATAAGATCAAAGTCAGTTTTCCCCCATCCCTAGCATCTTTCAATGACCTTGCCCTTATTGAGACTGTAGCCTACAGGCTCCCAGAAGGCAGGGCTCCTATTTCACTTATATCATTGCCATATAAAAATACAGTTGGCTTTCAATATTGATCACAATTAAAATTCTTGCATCAGTGCCGTCCTGTAGACACCGTTAGGACATGCTGAAAACTGCAGGATCTGGGGGTTTTACGGAGCCATTTGATGCTGCCGCGTCTGATCCCCACATGCATTAGAAGTTGATTTTCATTGACACCATTGAGTTCTCCTTTCCAAAAGGTAAGCATGTAGATACAGAAACACAATATGCTAATATTGTTTACTTATTTGTTTAATTTTTTACAAGGACATATTTTCCTTTGTAAATTAAATAGTTTCGAGGACAGAAGAGAAAATCTTTTCCATGTGTTTTTCCTTCTTTGATGAAATGCAGATGGGGATTATTTCATGATCTAAGCAAACCAGGAAATACACTTAAAGCTTGAATTGTTGGAACACAGTCTTGGACTCCATTCTTGGAGTGCAAGAATTCTGAGTGCCTGTGAGAAAACTCCAAGAAAGCAAGAGTCTTGTGACCTCAGTTTCTTCAAACACAGCATTGCTCTTGGGATGTGTTTTGCACTCCTCCCAGGTGTCATGCATAGGCGTGAGTTTACTTTAGATGTTGTTATTCATGAGCCTCTATGGAAAAACTCGTTTTTTCCACGTGTGGCTAGTCCTTGTGATTGAACACCTTAATCGCGTGAGTCTTCTTAACCCTCAGAGAAGAAACAGTGCAGTGCTCTGAATAAGGCTGGTTATTACATGACACTTTAGTCTCCCTCATTGTAGACCCCACTCTCCTGTGAACTGGAGTGACAAATAATTAAAACCTTCAGCTCAATGAGATTATGATTATGATTATTATTTTTGTTTTTGTTTTTCGAGACAGGGTTTCTCTGTAGCTTTAGAGTCTGTTCTGAAACTTGCTCTTGTAGACCAGGTTGACCTCGAACTCACAGAGATCCACTTGCCTCTGCCTCCCTCTGCCTCCTAAGTGCTGGGATTAAAGGTGTGTACCACCACCACCTAGCAAGATTATGATTTTTAAAAATATTGTAATAATAAGTAGTCATAAAACTGTTATTGCTATTTTACCATGATTCCAGCTATAAGTATACAACCACATTTGACATAAGCCTTGTGTGGACTAGAGCGCTTATAGAGCGCTTGCTCATAGAGATGACTGAGGCAGAAACGGTGAACATGCCTTAGCTTTCCATGTTTGCTGTAAGAATGTGAATAAACACCAGTAAAAACCGAAAAAAAAAAAGAGAAACATTCCTTGTATCCCTGATATCTCCATGACCTTTATCATGAAGGGGTGTTGAAATTTTTCAAATGCTTTTTCAGCATCTAATGAGATGATCATATGTTTTTTTCTTTCAGTTTATTTGTATGGTGGATTACATTGATAGATTTTTGTATGTTTGATCATGGTATATGATTGTTTTGGTGTGTTCTTGGATTCATTTTGCCAGTATTTTATTGAGTATTTTTGCATCAATGTTCATGATGGAGATTGGTCTGTAATTCTCTTTCTTGGTTGAGTCTCGGTGTGTCTTCAGTATCAGGGTAATTGTAGCCTCATAAAAAGAATTGGGCTATGTTCCTTCTATTTCTATGGTGTGGAACAATTTGAGGAATATAGGCATTAGCTCTTCTTTGAAGTTCTAGTAGAATTCTGCACTGGAACTATCAGGCCTTGGATTTATTTTAGTTGGGAGACTTTTGATGACTGCTTCTGTTTCCTTACAGGTCTTAGGTTTATTTAAATTATTCATCTGGTCTTGGTTTAATTTTGTTATGTGGTACTTATCCAGAAAATTGTCAATTTCTTTTACATTTTCCAATTTTGTGGATTACAAGTTTTTGCAGTATGACCTAATGATTCTCTCAATTTTTCTATGTCTGTTGTTATGTCCTCCTCTTAATTTTTGATTTTGTTAATTTGGATGTTCTCTCTCTGCCTTTTGATTCGTTTGGATAAAGATTTGTCTATCTTGCTGATTTTCTCAAAGAACCAGCTCTTTGTTTCATTGATTTTTTTTTGTATTTTCTTCTTTGCTTCTATTTTATTGATTTCAGTCCTCAATTTGATTATTTCCTGTCGTCTACTCCTCCTGGGTGAGTTTGCTTCTTTATGTTCTAGACACTTTCAGGTGTCTGTTAAGTCCCTAGTGTGAGATTTCTCCACTTTTTTATATTTATTTATTATATATTCAATATTCTATCTGTGTGTATGCCTGCATGCCAGAAGAGGGCACCAGAGCCCATTACAGATGGTTGTGAGCCACCATGTGGTTGCTGGGAATTGAACTCAGGATCTTTGCAAGAGCAGGCGATGCTCTTAACCTCTGAGCCATCTCTCTAGACCCTCCACTTTCTTTATGTAGGCACTTAAAGCTATGAATTTTCCTTCTAACACTGCTTTCATAGTGTCCCATAAGTTTGGATATGTTGCGCATTCAGAATTCTAGGAAGTCATTAATTTCTTTCTTTCTTTTTTCCTTGACCCAGGGGTCATTCAACTGAGTACCGTTCAATTTCCAATAGTGTGTAGGCTTTCAGAAATTAGTGTTGTTGTTGAATTCTAACTTTAAGACATGGAGATCCGATAAGATACGGGGGGTTATTCTATTTTTTTTGTCTGTTGAGGTTTGCTTTGTTACTGAGTATGTGATCAATTTTAGAGAAGTTTCCTTAAGGTGCTGAGAAGGAGGTATATTCTTTTGTGTTTGGGTGAAATGTTCTGCAGATGTATGTTAAGTCCATTTGAGTCATCACATCTGTTAGTTCTCTTATTTCTCCCTTAATTTTCTGACTGACTGACCTGTCCATTGGTGAGACTGGGGTGTTGATGTCTCCTACTATTAGTGTGTGGGGTTTGATGTGTGATTTAAGCTTTAGTATTGTTTCTTTTACATATGTAGGTGCTCTTGTAGTTGGGGCATAGACGTTCAGGATTGAGACTTCATCTTGATGAACATTTCCTGTGATAAGTCCTTTTCCATCTCCTCTGATTTATTTTAGAATATTGAAGTCTATTTTGTTTGATATTAGAATAGTTACACCTGCTTGTCCATTTGATTGAAAAATCTTTTCCCAACCCTTTACTTTGAGGTAATTTCTGTCTTTGAGGTTGAGGTATCTTTCTTGTATGCAACAGAAGGATGGATTCTGTTTTTGTATTCATTCTGTTAGCCTGTGTCTTTTTATAGGTGGATTGAATCCATGATATTAAGAGGTATCAGTGACCAGTAATGGCTAATTCCTGATTTTTTAGTTGGTAGTGTTTGTGTGTTTCGCTTCTTTGGGATTTGTTGGTGTGAGGTTATCTGTTGCCTATGCTTTTGTGGGTGTAGCTAGCTTCCTTGGGTTGGTACTTTCCTTCTAGTGCTTTTGTAAGGCTGGATTTGTGGATAGGTATTGTTTAAATCTGGGTTTTTCGTGGAATATCTTGTTTTCTCCACCAATGGTGATTGAAAGCTTTGCTGGTATAGTAGTCTAGGCTTGCATCCGTGGTCTCTTAGTGCCTGCAGCACATCTGTCCAGGACCTTCTTCCTTCCAGAGTTTCCATTGAGAAGTAGGGTATAATTCTGATAAGTCTGCCTTTATATGTTATTTGCCCTTTTTCCTTCACACCTCTTAATAGCCTTTCTTTATTCGGTATGTTTAGTGTTTTGATTATTATATGGCGAGGGGACTTTTTTTTTTGGCTCAGTCTATTTGGTGTTCTGTAAGCTTCTTGTACCATCATAGGCATATCCTACTTTAAGTTGGGAAAGTTTCTTCTATGATTTTTATTGAATATATTTTCTGTGCCTTTGAGCTGGAGTTTTTCTTCTATCCCCTATTATTCTTAGGTTTGGTGTTTTCATGGTGTCCCAGATTTCCTGGATGTTTTGTGTTAGGATTTGTTGAAGTTAACATTTTCTTTGACTGATGGTTCTGATTGCTCTATCACATCTTTGACTCCTGAGATTCTATCTTTCATCTCTTGTAATCTGTTATGCTTGCATCTGTACTTCCTGTTTGCTTACTCAGATTTTCCATTTCCAGAATTCCCTTGGTTTGTGTTTTCTTAATTGCTTCTGTTTCAGTTTTCAAGTCTTGAACTATTTGAATTGTTTGCTTTACCTGTTTGATTGTTTTTTCTTGGGTTTCTTGGATTTCCTTAAGAGATTTATTCATTTCTTCCACTTTTCTGTTTGTCTTTTCCTCCATTTCTTTAAGGGAATTCTTCATTTCCTCTTTAAGGGCCTCTATCATCTGCATAAAGATAAATTTAAGGTCATATTCTTCTGCTCTTTCTGGCTTAGGACAATCAAGTTCTCCTGTTGCATGACCTCTGGGTTCTGGTGTTAGTTACCATGCTGCTTTTTAGGTTGTTGAATGAATTCTTGCATTGGTGCCTACCCATCCCTTCCTCAAATTGGTGCTGGCAGTGTCTTTGCCTCTTAGTCCAATCCTTGCAGTACATTACTGTGTCTCAGGGATCCGCTCTTGGACCAACGTGGAGGGGGAGGTTGGAGCAGCTTATCTGCAGTAGGCTTGACTCCTAGCTGGCTAAAGCTAAGGCAGGTAAACCCGGTGTTTTGCCCCAGTACCAAGAGCCTAGAGTTTGGGGTGTCCATCTGGGTGGCTGATCACGCACCTCTTGGTCCCTCTGCGCAGTCACAGTCTGTCAAAAGGCTCTTTACGATCTAGGAAGCTGAGAATAGGTAAAAAAATCAGAGCGCTTTGTCTCTGTCTCTCTCTGTCTCTCTGTCTCTGTCTCTCTCTCTCTGTGGGGGAAACTGAGAGTAGGTAAAAATCAGAGCTCTCTCTCTCTCTCTCTGGGGGCATTTGGCCTGTGCCTGTGCCCACCATCTCCTCAGCACACAGCTGAGGCATCTGAATAACAACAGGCGAGCCCCCCTGCTGCAGCCTGAGTCAGCAGCAGAAAGTTAGAATTTTGTTGTATGTACTTAACTTTGGTTAAAATTGTTGTTGTTGTTGTTTTTCCCCTCAGAGCAAGAATAACTCAGTATTAAAGGTCTCTTTGTGGGAAATGTTTTTTTTATATATATATATTTTCCTAATAGTAGAAATAACAATTGCAGTCAGGACAAAGTATTCAATTAATGCTATTTAAAATTTTAAAGATATTAAGAACTCATTGTATGGAAGATGATAAGTGAACTAAAAGAACAAAAATCCTTGATTTTAAACTATATTATTGGATATGATCTTGACTGTTTATCATTACTGAGAATTTTGCTCTCATTTTTAAGTAGTTTTCTAAAAATTCATAGTTAATTTCTAGAAAAATGAAGCACCTGAAACAGATTGGATTGTTAGGTTACTAGATGATATGGCTACTAAGGTAACACCCATAAAAATTAATCTTTTACTGATAAAGAGCTTACAGAAATTATTGTTTCATTAAATACAATACAGGTGAATTGCTTGATGCACACTGTTAAAAACTGGAAAGTTTCATGAACATGTTACTTGGGATCTATAAAAAAGGATCCCCTTTTTAATATTTTATAAAAATGCTCCATGAGAATTGCCTTTTACCTCTTAAAATTTTTCAGAGATTGTCTTAATGCCTTTTGAGATGGCTTATGTATAACAGACTGTACGGACAGAAGCTGCTGGTAGAGCTGCCCGGTTGTTATTGCTCCCGAGTTTAAGAGACAAAGCACCTTCAGCTGTGGGACTGGAGGTCTGGAAAAAGCACTCTGACAAAGCTGTTAGGAACCATGGGAGTCAAAGCTAAAATTGCCAATAAAGGGCGTTGGGATTTCAGAGTGACGAGAAGCTGAAGTTGATGGGTCTTCACTATTGCCAAATCCTAGAATCCCATCTGACCTACTACAGTGTAGTGATAGGCCCCGCCCATTTTGGGCGGGGTTGCCTGGGGCAAAGTTTCTACTGATAAATGGAGAGCGCAGAAGCTGCAAGCTCTCTGCGCTTCCTCCCCGGTTTCCGGTTTCCTGTGCTGCGCGGGAACTTTGGATTCGTGAGTTGGATTTTTCTATTAAAATTGTATAAATCACAATTGCTTGGATTTATCAATTACCGCCTCCCTTGGCACCAACACTACAGGTATTGATTTACAGAATTGCTTCTTTACAAGAACAGGCTAGAGAAAAATCTGCCTTTCCAGTGCCTATTTATAATAATGCCTAACTTATAAAGAGATAGCAATAAAATTGCTCCTGAAAAAATGCTGAACAACCCAGCTTTATGTCAATATTTTGTAAATCAACCATTGGAAGTTGAATGTAAACAATTTCCTCAAACTATTATTTGTCATTATATGGGTTATATTTCATTGACTGCTTAGGATACAGATATCTTAAAAAATGTTTAATGTGGTACAGAAAAATTTATCCTTTGGAGATTACAAATTTCTCCTAAAAAGTAAAAAGAAGAGATTCTCTTAACCATTAGAATTTAAATTGAGTAAGCAGAAAATTCAGCCACAAAAGGTACAGATTAGGAGAGATCAATTGCATACTCTTAATGATTTTCAAAAACTGTTGGGTGACATTAACTGGTTACAGCCCACAATTGTATTGTCTGTTCAAGAATTAACTAATCTGTTTCAAATTTTGCAAGGTGACTCAAATTTAAACAGTTCAAGACAGCTAACAGCAGCTGCTAAAGAAGAATTAGTCCAGGTAAAACAAAAATAGCAGAATGTCTATGTGGACCGAGTAGATCTCACAAAGAGGTGCAGTTTGGCATTTTACCTTTAAATCATCCCCTCCTGAACTCATCATGAAGAGAGAGGGTAATATTTTGAAATGGATTTTATTAGCCCACAAACAGAGTAACAAATTAAAGACATATAAAAAAAGTTTCTAAAGTAATTACAAAAGAAAAAAATAAGGCTTTGTCAATTGTCAGGTATAGATCCAAGTAAGGTTGTGGTACCCTATACCAATGCTAAATTTATACAATTGTGGGAGATAAATGGTGATTGGCAAGAGCTTGTAGTCATTTCTTAGAAAAAAATTAACAGCATATATTCAAAAAGTAAGTGGATTTAGTTTAATGAAAAAAAAAACAACACAACAAAATAACCGACTGGATTCTTCCCCACGTAGTGAAAAGGGCACCTATTTCTGGGGCTTTTACATTTTATACTGACATAAATAAATTAGAAATGTCTGCTTATAAAATAGGGGACATCGGTAAGGTTGTTCAAAGTCCATTTGACTCAGTCCAAAAATCAGAACTATATGCCATCTGATGGTTTCATTTGACTTTAACGAACCTCTCAATGTAATTACTAATTCTTAATATACAAAAAGGGTTATATTGCATATAGAGACTGCTGAACTTATGCCTAAGAATTCGGAATTAACTTTATATTTGTACAATCACAACAGATATTCCAAAAAAAATTACCCACTTTATATTACCCATATTAGATCCAAACTGGGTTTCCTAGGTTGTTAGCAAAAGGAAATGTGAAAATTGATCAATTATTGATAAAAAATATGTTAAAAGCCTCAAAATTTCATTAAAAACACCATGTTAATAGTAGGGGCTTTTAAAAAGTCTATTACTAGAAAACAAACTAAATACTAAAAAAATTATAAAAACCTGTCTTGCTTGTTCTTTTTATAATCAAGTTCCTTTACCTACAAAAACTTATCCTAAGGGTAGATTAAAAAAATTGAGAAATGGATGTATTTCATTTAGTAGATTTTGGAAAATTAAAAATAATGATCATACCATTGACACTTATTCTAGGTTCCAATGGCGTCTGCCTTAAGTTCTGAAAGGGCAGATTCTATAAATCCACATTTATTAGAAAATATGGCTGCAGTGGGCATACCAACACAATTCAAGACTGACAATGCCCCAACTTATGTCTCCAGTAAAATGAAACAATCTTTTTTGCACATTACAACATAAAACACATTACAGGGATCCCATATAATCCTACAGGACAAGCAATTGTTAAAAGATATAATCACACTCCAAAGGAGACGCTTGTTAAACAGAAGGGGATATGAGGGCCCCTTAGATATAGACTGCATAACGCTTTACTAACTTTTAATTTAAAAAAATTTGAATGCTAATGACACAGGATAACAGCTACTAAAGCCATCGGAGTGTGGGAGAAAAGCTGCTGAACCAGGTCATCCTGTGTAAAAACCAGGGAGAGCATTAAGTTAGGCTCGAGGTTATAATTATTTTTCCACAGGAGATAAAAGATTGTGGATCCCATCAAAGTTGATAAAAATCCAACTTGAGCAAAAAAAAAAAAATCTCTCTGATGCTTCACCTGCTGAGGTGCCTCTGGGAAACAGAAGTCCTTTGGAGCCTACAGGGAAGCCTCCCACCTGGTGGCAGCATTAGACTTTGTGAGGACAGTGAGGCAAATGACTCAGAAACCTGATTTGTTCCTTGCTGTACTTATTTGTGGTAATTATACAGGTAACGGGGCAAACTATACATAGTGGGCCGTTATCCCCAATGTTCTAATTAGCATAGCAGTGAGTTGGGGAGATATGGATACTCCTGCAGAGGTGAAGGAATCTTCACGGCTACCTGGTCCATATGACAACCCAGGTCCTTCTCTGTCAATGGAGAAGGGGAGAGTGATTGACAATTACACTATCGGAATACAAGGAATTCCTATCTGCATGGGGAATGGAACTCAATGCCTAATATAACCTCTCGGGTATGGCTATCCACAGTCAATACTCCCTAAGATTATCACACTATGTTCTATATGCTTCACTCCCTGTCTGTCCCGCAATTCATGTTACAAACCAAGCTGGCCTTGAACTCCCAGAAATCCACCCACCTCTGCCATCTGAGTGCTGGGATTAAAGGCATGTGCCCCGGGTGCCTGGCTTGGGTATCCCACTTCTCCCCATCTTCCCATCCTTCTCTCTGCTTTAACTTCCCCTCCTGTTATTCACCTTCTCCGAATGACCTGGGTTACACTGTCCTCCCTCCCTTAAGATCTTTCTCCCCCTCCCACCAATGGCCTGTATCAGTGAGGGTTTCCAGTCCTGTGATAAATCACATGACCAAAACCAACTTGGGGATGAAAAAGTTTATTTTTATCTTGTAGCTTACAGTTCATCATCGAGGAAAGTCAGGGCAGGAATTCAATCAGGTCAGGAACCTGGGGTCAGGATTTGATGCAGAGACTATGGAGGAATGTCACTCATGGTTTGCTCAGCCTGCTTTCTTAGGGTGCTGAGGACCACCAGGACAGGGATAGCACCATAGTGAGCTGGGCTTGCCCATCAGTCATTAATGAAGAAAACACTCCATGAGCTTGCCCAGAAGCCAGTCTTGTAGGAGCATTTTTTTAGTCACAGTTTCCAGATGACTCTATCTTGTGCCAAATTGACATAAAACCAGCCAGCACAGGTCATTTTCAGGAGTCTACATGTACTCTAAGTTAAACACACACATTTAGGTAGGATGCTAAGATCCACAAGAATAAGAACCTATGAAATTTGTCTTTGTGTGTTTGGGTTACCTCAGAGCGTGACTGATTTACCGCAGATGAAGCCAGCACTGTGTACATTCATGCACATGCTCACTACACCAATATCCTTCGTCTCCCTGGCTTCCTCTATAATGGTGTCAGCTGGGCCGTTTAGGAAATACTTAAAAGAGGTAATGATTAGTGCAGCAGGACCGAGCAACCAGGATAAGGGCTAGACAGGGAGATATTTTAAACCGCCTTGGGCTACCTGAGCAATATTTTTAACCATTTTTTGAGATTAGGATATAAGATAGTCCTTGTTTCTCAGGATTCGCATAAACATTGATGTTTTCTAGGTACTGGCAAAAGGGTGGTACTATCCAGTTTCGGGAGCTGTTAAGAGCATCTGATCACACCTGGAGATTCTCCTCATACTTATATGTTGTGAGATATTATTTCAACTGAGCAAAGATGTGCTACATTGTTTATGCTGCAGAATATTCCTTTGACTGTGTAAAGGTGTATTGCATTTCTTTATATTGCATTTGTTTAATTATGAAAAGATATGTTGCGTCTGTTTCACCTTACCTGCCTAAGGCACCTGATTGGTCTAATAAGGAGCTGAACAGCCAATAGCTAGGCAGATAAAGAATAGGTAGGGCTGGCAGGGAGAGAGAATAAATAAGAGGAAAAATCCAGGCTCAGGAGGAAAGAAGCAGCAGGAAGAAAGAGAGAAAGAGGAGCAGAGGATGAGGGACACACCTGGGGCCAGAAGCCAGGCAGCCACCAGTCAGCAGCCACCAGAAGCAGTGAAAGTAAGAGAAACAGAAAGAAGGTAGAAGATGTAAAAAGCCCCAAGGCAAAAGGTAGACAAAGAGAAACAGGTTCATTTAAGTTAGAAGAGTAGCCAGAAAAGAGCCCAAGCTAAAGCCTAGCATCCATAACTAAAAGTCTCTGTGTCATTTGTGGGGAGCTGGTTGGTGCCACAAAAGAAAAAGCCTGGTACACTTCCATCTTTTTTATTATATTCACTCTCATCACCCCTCTTGTCCGACTCCCATTCCCTCAGATCCTCTTTTCCTTTTTTGTATAGTCCTTCTACATCCTTGCCTTTCTTCATGATCCGATGAAGTATTGCTTACGAGAGCCTGGGATGAGTGAGCCTGGGTACCTTACCTGTGGCTGTTCTAGAAAGAGCATGTCTCGCCCATCAACCTGTAACTGCCTAAAATCCTCGTGGAAAAGTAAGGTCTCATGATCTCTTGTATGACAGGATGTTGATGGGCCCAATTATATGCAAATAATCACAGCTTCTGTGAGATTGTAGCAGCCCTAAAGACAGCATTTCACAACAGTCTACCTCTTATTCCTGGGGACTTTTAGCACAAACGGGTGTGTCCTGTGTGTTGTACTTTGCTAACAAGGAGAGTGGAGAAGATGACTGAGAAGCAGCTCCAATCAAAATTAAACACCTCGTCCTAACATGGGGTCTCCTGTTTTCTCTTTATAAACTGCCATTTTACTATGTCCCCTGCCTGACCCTCTCTATCCAAAGGCTGTTCTTTGTCTGTTCCCCTGGGACAAATACCCCTTTCTTCTCTCCCTTGTTCCCTTCCCCTTCTTCCTTGTCCTTTATCTCCTCCTTCTTTGTCTCTTATTTCTGCCCTTCATCCCTTTGAGGCAAATAAATTTTCTTTGTGCTGAGAACTTGGTCTTGAAGCTGTCTTGAGCCCACTTTGAGGTCCCTACAATATCTGCTTGACTTTGGGACCAGCTCTGTATCTCCTGTTCCTCTCTTTCCCCTATTGTTTTATCCTAATAGTTTATACATTCTTGGTTGATAGAAAAGACAAGAGTCTAAGTCTTAAGGTTCTAAACTATCCAGAATTTTGAGGAACAAATGACCCATATTTATCTGTGTGACTGGTCAAAGACTGTAATAATTTTGTTGCCTCAATTTTTTATCTCTAAAATGAAGATGGTTAATGCTCACATGATCACTATGGAAACAAGTCACATGATATTATTTTTGCATTTTTTCCTTCTTAAAATGTATGGTAAAATAGCAACTTCATAATTTGTGATCTTAACCATTTTTGCACTGAACACTTTCACAGTTCTACGTAGATCTTTCTTCTGTAAAATCAGAAAAGTTTTTGAATACTCAAGACTCTGCTCCTTAAACACCATCTTTCCACTCTGATCCTCTGAGCCCTGGCAACAACTATTCTACCAATGTCTCTACAGTTTTGACTCCTGCAGGTAGCTCATGAAAGGTGAAAGCCTTTGTCTGTATGTGACAGGCACAGTGCCCTCAGGTTTCATCCATGTTGCACAATGCATCCAGAGTTCTAAGGGTGAATATTCTTTTATAGCATGTGAATATATGGCCACAGATTGTTTGTCCATCCATCCATAGGTGAATATTTGAGGTGCTATTATTTTTATATACTGGGAACAATGCAGCTACACACTGCCCACACAAATGTTTCTTTGGGGTATAAGTAAAATTGCTGGATCAAATGGTAGTTTTATTTTATTTTTATTTTAATACACACAACTTTCATTGTCATCCCTGAAGTCATATGTTTGGCTGTCAAGTAAAGATAACACAGTCAGCACGTTAGGTCCATTTTTGAGGTTTCATCAGTGTAGGGGTCACCCATTTATTACAGTGTAACCAGACAGAAAGCTGACAGCTTACAAGGGACAGGTAGAGAACAATAAGCTTCCCTTTCTTCACTTTGCTAGCTTTCCTGTGCCATGCAATTTTTCTTTCTGGTTCTACATCTTGCTTTGCCTCTCTCCTTTCCAGTAGTGCTTCACTGGAAGCAGTAGCAGCAGCAGCAGCAGCAGCAGCATTCATGCAGCAATGCTGGACCATGCATGGGCAGCTGTTTATGGCGGTTCTCCAGCTGTTCCTATCCTGGGAAGTCCTAGATGCTTGTGTTATTGTCATACCCAAGGTTCCACAGTCTTCATTTATCCAGCGTTTTTTGGGCCTTCCTCTTCACCTTATCCCTTGAACTCCTCCAAGCAGTGCTATCTCCGGGTATCTGCCATCATTCATTCTCATAACATGACTGAAGTATCTCAAGTGTTGTTACTGCATCCTGTAGTTTACTTTCTTCTGTAGATGGAGCTGTTTCTTAATGTCAGCACGGTGTAGCCTATCTCTCTGCGTGATGCCTAGACATGCCATCTCAAACATATTTGGCCATTGCTTTGTCATTGATGCACATGAAATAAAATGCCTGTAGCTAAGAGAACTCAAGACATTTGTGCTCATTGGTTTCCAAATCTTAAAGCCTAGATCATAAGATACTCTGAATTTTTCAGATGGAAGATGAGGGCTTGAAAAGCCGAGGCAGAGGAAAGATTTAGGCAATGAGGCTGTGGTCAGGCCTTGAGTATCTTATCTGTTCGAAGTCAACGTAATGCTGACAGTGGCAGTCAGATTTTTGAAGCATGGAACATAGAAGTGAGGTATGAACTAGTGGGGAGCTCTATTCTTCCTGACCAACCACATGGGGGTCAGCGTCGGACATTGCAGTATTTCATAGGCGTGGGGTTGCCTCAGTCCTTCTTCATTAGTCCCCTGCTGAGACAGTCTCTCTTAATACACAACAAATTCCTGCATCTCTCTAGTGAGAGAAGAAAGTGCCCAAAGAGATAGATCTATCTATCTATCTATCTATCTATCTATCTATCTATCTATCTATCTATCTATCTATCTATCTATC
>JABTXL010009212.1:150529-177398 GCA_025134845.1 Neodon shergylaensis
GGCCGGGGTGTTTGGGGACGAAGCCCCGGCCGCTCCTTATTTCAACACATGTCTATCCAACTTGATGTGCAGATTCAACCTTTAACCATTATGATTTTTTAAATTCTATACAGGCTGGCTTTTTCAAATTGAAAATTGATTTTTTTCGTATTTTCTGATTACAGTTTCTGTTCCCCCGAATCCTTCCAGTTCCTCCTGTTCCATCTGGCTCCACCACTTTTTTGTATCTCATTAGAAAACAAGCACCCAAGGAATAATAATACAATAAAATAAGGTAAATAAAAACCAAACAAATTAGATAAACAAAATAAACAGAAGAAAAAGAACTAAAGAAAAAGGACAAGAAACACATGTAGATGCAGAAACACATGTTTGCACACATAGGAATCTGTTAAAAACACAAAATCAGAAACTGCAATATATACTCAGAGGACCTTTAAGAGTAAAAACAAAAAAACCCCTGACTCAACATTATGAGACAAGAACTTCAAAAGACGCCATTGAGTTCCGTTTGCACTGGTCGTCCACTGCTGGGCATGTGTCACAATATTAACTTTCTTTACTTTTCTAAGGTAAAGATCTCAAAGTGATAGATAGCAACAAAAAGGTCTCATTTTATTTATACATGAAAAACATACTGAGAACTGCCTATCAGCCGCTCCAGCCGCTGCTCGGTTCTGGGACGAACCCACCCACCCATCAAGGCACCCCACTCCCCACCTGCTACGGACCACTTACAGTCCAGCTGGGAACCCAGAGAGCCACTGGTGTGCCTGTCTATCAGCCGCTCTAATCACCATGCCAACACGGGACTGTATGAATTTTGAACCGGGATACCAGGTGAGAACCTCCAGACCCAGTCCTCCGACCCCACATCAGTCAGCCACCACACCTATTACTCAGCTTTGGGACCGAGTGAATCCTAACCCAGAATCCCAGCTTGGAATTCTCAGAGACATCCTCTTAAATGCCCAGCAGTCTATCAGCCGCCTCTCTCACCGACTGACTCTGGGACCAAATGTCTGACCTAGAACTCCAGAGCCGCTCCAAGATTGAAAATCAGTCGTTATTGAGCTAGGCCACTCGCTAACAGTCATTTCAATCCTTATGTGTTTGACTCCTTGTGTGTTTGTCATCCCTAAGTTGCTTCTTGTCCGATTGCCGCATCTGTTCATTTGAAAGGCTTTTCCGACCTTCAGTTCCCTCGACATTGATGTTGTAGGCTGGCCAAGGAAGACACTAGGACTCTATTGCCCCCCTAAATCTGACCACCCTCTTCTGCAACTGCACAAAAAATAACATCAGCCTTTATCCATTTCACTGCTTGAATGTTTAATATGCAGTGAATCGGTTACCTCACATCTTATGCGGATGTGACATTTTAGTAAATTAATATTTGAGTAAAATATTAGTAATATTCATTAGAGTTCATTGTAAATTTAATCAGAACAGTTTTTCTATCCTTTCAGTGAGATTTCTTATACAATGTTATACAGTCCAAGGTCAAAGGAATGCCAGTAGAAATTTTTAATGAAACGGACCTAGGTGCATCAACAATGTATTTTTAGAATTCTTTCCTTCACTACTATTTGCTATCATCTAATTATTATCTCTGTCTTGTGTGCACACATGACATGGTGCACATGTGCTCAGAGGAGAGCTTTTGGGTGTCGCTCCTTTCCTTCCACACTGCTGAGCGAGTGTTGGTGTTTCTGCCTGCATGTTCCTTACTTCACAGCAGCTGGCCCTGAGCTTCCTGACTGTCCTCCTGTCTCTGTCTCCAGCTCACAGTAGGAGTGCTGGGTCACAGATGTGTGTCCTTACATTTGGACTGCTTTCTTTCTTCTAACCTACCTCCCTCTCTCCTTATTTTTATTTTTATTTATTTATTTTTTTGAGAGACAGGTAGCCCTGACTGTCCTGGAACTCATACTGTAGACCAGCTGGCCTCGAACTCAGAGATATCCTCGCCTCTGCCTCCAGAGTGCTGGGATTAAAGGTGTGTACTACCACCATCTGGCAGCATACATGTGCTTCAGGGACCAAATTCAGATAATCAGGCTTGTGCAGTGAGTGTTTTACCAGCTGCGTCATTGTGCAAGCCCATCAATATGGTTTAACCACCCCAAAGTTAGCCATTTTTGTTGCAGTATTCATTCAGTATTGTCTCAAAAGAAATATGTCCATTCTGTCCATCATGATCAGATGGTGCACATATCACCGGAATTCTTGACTTCAGGATGAACCCTGATCCTTATTTACCCAATCAACTAGAGAGTCTGAACCTCAATCATAGTTTATAAAAATAGGTTGTTAATACTGCCCATCGTAGGTCCAGTGTTTTACCATTTGCTTCTTTTTTTATTTATGGCACTATTTCTTTTTTAATTGATTTTTATTGAGCTCTATATTTTTCTCTGCTTCCCTCCCTGCCTCTCCCCTTTTCTCCAACCCTTCCCCGAGGTCTCCATGCTCCCAATTTACTCAGGAGATCTTGTCTTCTTCTACTTCCCATGTAGATTAGATCCATGTATGTCTCTTTTAGTGTCCTCATTGTTGTCTTAGTTCTCTGGGATTGTGATTTGTAGGTTCTTTGCTTTATGTTTAAAACCCACTTATGAGTGAGTACATGTGATAATTGTCTTTCTGTGTCTGGGTTTTGCTTCTTAATGATGACAGCTTTTTCACTTGGGACAAGATTGAAAGACCTTTGTAAGTATGAAGAGTAAGTACCCTTTTTCTTGTCTACTCAGTTATCCTGGCTTTTTAAATGGAAAGCTTATTTTTCAAAGTCTGTAAGACTAAAACAAAATAAACATTGATTTTGACGAGCTGGAGTTTTAGTTTGGTGGTAGATTGCTTGTGCAGCATGAGCAAGTCTCGGGGTTTGCCTTTGGCACCTCCCAAAAAAAGAGAAAGAAGACTTTTATTTTCCTCTCCCCTTCATTAAGCCTTTGTTCCAGCCCCCCCCCCTGCACCAGTCACTTCCTTGATCTGAAAACCCCTGAAGTTGAGGCTCTACTGCCACCTGCTCTACCCTCCCCAATGCTTATATTTCTGGGTGTCTCATAACACTTATTATTGTAAATAGCTATTTTTATAAAACAAGAAATTATTTATTTAGTATGCTTTTCTATTACATTATTTTTATTTCATATTTTTCCTCTTCTCCAAGTCCTTTCCCCTCCTGACCCTCCCAACTTTAAGTTCTTTCTCAAAAAAAAATCCCAATACAGCAGTATAACTCCCCCAAACCAAGAAAACAAAACAAAATCATGCCCCCAACAACAAAAAATTGCACCAAACTATAACAAATAAAAGTTCACATGGAAAAACTGGAGTTTATTTTATGTTGGCCACTCCTCCTGAACATGCAGGAGTGGTTGATCTATCCAGTGTCACTCTATGGGAGAAAACTGATTTTTCCTCTCTCAGCAGGTAGTAAGTGATGGTTCAATTGTTAACCTTTACTCTAGTGACTATTTTCATTCATTCATTCGTCTATTTAAAAATATATAACAAAATATAGTAAAATAAGATAAAACAAAAATGATCACTTAGGAGTTGGACAAGACAAATCAACAGGACAAGAGCATAAGAGAAGGCACAAGAATCAGAGATACACCTGTTCTCTCAGGAATCCATAAAAACACTAATCTGGAAGCCTTAATATACACAGAACCTGGTGTAGACTCATGTAGGCCCTGTGCATGACGCTTCAATCTGTGGGTTCATCTGAGCTTTGCTTAGTTGTTTTAGATGCCATGTTTTCTTGATGTCCTCCTACTCCTATGGCTCTTATAATCTTTCTGTTTCTTCTATGGGGTTCCCTGACTCCAGGGGTGGGGAAAGTGGGATTTTATGGAGATCACCCCATTTAGGGCTGTGTGTTCCAGAACTCTCCCCCTCTGTGTAACATCTGGCTGTGGGTCTCTGCACTAATTCTCATCTGATACAGGAGGAAGCTTCTCTGATGATGGCTGAACAAGGCACTGATCAGAGTATAGCGGAATGTCATTAGGAGTCATTTTTATCCAACCCTCCTGAGTGAGGAACCCAGAGCCAGAAAGACAAACATGGTAGGTACTCACTTGTGGATATTAAACATAAAGCAGAGATAACCAGCCTATAGTTCACACCCCCAGAGAATCCTGGATACAAGGGAGACCCTAAGGGGAACATACATGGATCCTACTGTGTTGAGGGAGGCTGCTTGTTTGTCCCGGCCACCCAGAACTGAAATAACCACACAGAAACTGTATTATTTAAATCACTGCTTGGCCCATTAGCTCTAGCTTCTTATTGGCTAACTCTTACATCTTAATTTAACACAATTTTAGTAATCTGTGTATTGCCACATGACTGTGACTTACCAGGTAAAGTTCCATCATCTGTCTCTGGTGGGGCTACATGGCTTCCTTTGAGTCTGCCTTCTTTCTCCCAGCATTTAGTTTTTCCCACCTAGCTAGTTCTGCCTTGCTATAGGTCCAAAGCAGTTTCTTTATTAATCAATGGTAATCCCAGCATACAGAGAGGAATTCCACATCATCTTCCCTTTCTATTTAAATAAAAAAGAAGGTTTTTATTTTTAACATAGTAAAACTATATATATAACAAAACAGTTACCAAGCAAGAATTATAGCTACAATATTTATATATACTTTATTTCTTATTATAACTACTTAAAACTATAACTAAAACTATTTTTCAACTCTATGAAAGACTCCAGAAGGATATAATATCACCTAAGTAAACAGGAAGTACATTGTAAGCAACTTCCAAAACTCTAGAATTGACAGAGACATCTTGTTGCCTGGACAGTCACCCAAAGTTCTTCTGCATCATGGGCGCATCCATCTTCAGTCTACTTGCTCATAATATCCAGCAGACTTTTCCATGAAGTAGGAAATTTCAAAGACAGTTCCACCTCTATTGGTAGTTTGTCAGTCACTTTCTTCTGTGTCCTGCAGAATGTCTTTCAGACTCTTTCAAGAAGCAGGAACCCTGAATGAACATCTCACCTTTAGGCAAGTTCAGCAGTTTTTTCTCTGTAGGTCCTGCATGTCCAGTTCATACAGCAAACATCAAGCAGTCCAGGCAAGAGCAGTTTCTTGCACAAATGGTGAGCAAACTGCATAAGGAGCCTCTTTGATGCACATCTTCCTCTTGAAGTAAATTGGTGCTGCCAGGAGCAGATGAGTCTCATTGTCATGAAAAGTGCTAAGTTCTTAAAACATTTTAAATGCCATGTTCTGAAGGTCTTTGAAAGATTTGAAGAATCCTTATCTAATTGAACTATATCTTTATGTATCTAGAAAACCTAACTAATATGACTACAAGGTGACTATTATAGAGATGACTATCTATTAACCAGTATTTCTTAATTATACATTGTATTTTTAAATGGGCTGCAAAACATAATACCTTAATCAAGAGCAGAAATATACATATACACATTTAACAAAATTTACCTTAAATTTGTATCAATAAAGCAAGATCCATACCAATGCAAATCTCTATAGCATATCCCCCTTTAAATGTAAATAAACATTTATAGACATATTTGCAAATATGGGCATTGTTCTCTCCAAACTGTTTTTTTTTGTTGGGCAAAGTATTTTGGGGGATGTTTATAGCAACCTTCTAGGGGGTCTCAGTCCATCAAACCACTTTAGTCTGGAATTAATCCACAGGTTTTTATCTTTTGTGGAAACAAAAGAAGAACTTCCTTTTTAAAGCAACATATCCTTAGACTCAAATTTTGGAATTAAGATACCTTTATGTTGGTTTAATTTAGCAGTCCATGCAATGAAATGTCTTTCATTACATAGCTTTTTTAACAGTCAAAAAACTTAAAGAAAACCCACTAATGTACAAAATCTAGACTCTGTGTATATTCTATCTTTATGTGGCTTATTTTTTTACTTTATTACTTTTTTTACAAGTTTAATATTTAATATTTATTTTATTATCTTTACTCCTTTAATCTATGACTGTACTTTTTATATCACATTTACTGTCTCTATACTCTCTCTCTCTCTTTATCTCTCTGTATGAAGGTAAAATAGATAAGATCTTCTGAGTAATATGAGTGTGGGGGGAGGGAGGAGGGTGGAAATGGAGTAGGGAGGGGAGGAGGGGAAGGGGAAGGTGAACATGAGGGATTGGGAAGGTTGAATTGGAGGAAGGACAGAGAGGGAGAGCAAGGAAAGAGATATCTTGGTTGAGGGGACCATTATGGGGTTAGCGAGAACTGGCACTAGAAAAATTCTCAGGAATCCACAAGGATGACCCCAACTAAGAGTCTAAGCAATAGTGGAGAGGGTGCCTGAACTGGCCTTCCCCTGTAAGCAGATTGATGATTACCTTAATTGTCATCATAGAGCCTTCATCCAGTAACTGATGGAAGCAGATGGTAGAGATCCACAGCTAAGCACTGGGCTGAACCCCTGGAGTTCAGTCATAGAGAGGGTGGAGCAATACTATGAGCAAAGGGGCTGACCTGAGCTAGTGGGAGCTCACTGAGTCTGGACTGACAGAGGGGGGATCTGCATAGGACTGAACTCGGCCCTCTCAATGTGGGTGACAGCTGTGTGGCTTGGGCAGTTTGTGAGGCCACTGGCAGTGGCACCAGTATTTATCCCTAGTGTGCGAACTGACTCTTTGGAGCCCATTCCCTATGGAAGGATATCTTGCTCAGCCTAGATACAGGGAGGAGGGCCTTGGTCCTGCCTCAAGTAATGTGATCAACTTTGCTGACTCCCCATGGGAGGCCTCACACTCTCTGAGGAATGGATGGGGAGTGGGGTGGGGAAAATGTTGGGGAAGCAGGAGGAGGAGAAGAGGGAACTGGGATTGGTATGTAAAATAAAAAAGATTGTTTTAAAATAAGATAAAATAATAAAAAGGACTCATTTTATCCCAGTGTCTCTCACCCCCTTTTTCAGACCAGCAGTGTTTGGTTTTGCCCTAGGTCACCCAAGCAGTGCTGGGAATGAGTTACGTCCTGTGCTGTGGCCCTCAGGTCCAATCAGTTTCTGCTTGGGTTGTCTCATACACTTTGTGTCACTGCTGTCCTAACATACCGTGCAGGCAGGACAGATTGTAGGTCAAAGGTTGTGTGGCTGGGTTGGTTGTTTCTATTACTTTTCTTGATAGCATGCTGAGTGCCTTCCTTTACCAAAGATGCTGGGACATAGGAATGAAGGCTCGAAGTAGACACCAGCTCCATATCTCCATTTGGTATCAGCTTGTGTAGCTCAACCTACTGTTTCAGCCACTTCCTGAATTGTTTGGGGATTCCCACGGATCCCTTTAACTAACATCTCATTTTGATGTAACCCAACCCTGGTATTGGATACTGCCGTGGGTGACAAGAGATGGGCAGCTGGGGCTCCATCGACCCTATGGTTTGGTGGTTTCATATAGATTGCTTTCATACATGTATATATTTTATAAACCTTCTGCTGTATTAGTTTTCCATTCTACTCCTGAAATGCCCCTTCCTTTTAGCTGTTTCTCCCTGTATTCTCTCTCACAACCCATCCATCTCCTCCCATTCTAGCCATAGCTATCTTTTCTGTTTTTCTTTTCCTAAAAAAATCTATTTGATTCCTCTACTCACTTACTCTATACCTACTGTCTGTGGTTCTATGGATTGTAGCCTGGTTATAATGGGTTTAACAGTTATTACCCACATATAAGTGAATATTTGCTATATTTGTATTTCTGGGTCTCGGTTAACCTCACTCAGGATATTTTTTTAGCTCCACCCATTTACCTGCAAAGTTCATGTTTTTTTAAATGACTGAGCAATACTCTATTGCATAAATGTACTATATTTTCATTGTCCATTCTTCTGTTTAGGGGCATCTAGGTTGTTTCTGGTTTCTGGCTATTATGAATGAAGCAGGAATGAGCACAGTTGAGTAAATGTCATTGTGGTAGAATGGGGGTGTCCCTCAGGTATATGCACAAGAGTGGTATAGCTCAGTCTTGATGTAGATTCCCCTTTTCCCAAGGAACTGCCACACTGATTCCCATAGTGGCTGTACGAGTTTGTACTTCCTCCAGCAATGGATGAAGGCTCCTCTCACTTCACATCCTCAACAGCATGAGCTGTCATTTGTTCTGTTGATCTTAACCACTCTGAATGGTGTAAAATAAAATCTCAAAGTAGTTTTGATTTGCATTTTCCTGATGACTAAGGATGTTGAACATTTCTTTAAGTGTTTCTCAGCCATTTGAGTTTCCTCCCTATTTAGCTCTGTACCCCCTTTTCATTGGGTTGTTTTCTTGATATCTAATTGCTTGGGTTTTTTAAATATGTATTTTGGATATTGTCCTCTATTAGATGTGGAGTTGGGCAAACTCTTTTCCCATTCTGTAGGCGCCCACTTTGTCTGATTGATGGTGTCCTTTGCCTTACAGAAGCTTTTCAGTTTCATTTGTTGTTGGTTGTAGTGGCATTTCTATTGTAATTTAATAAAGTTTGCATGGGGATCAGGAAAGTAAAACAGCCACATGGTCAGCCTTACAGCAAGGCAGTGGTAACACACTTGTTTAATCCCAGTAGCCAAACTAGTTGCCATAGAAACCGGGAGGTGCATGCCTTTAATCCCAATGGTGCACACCTTTAATCCCATTCCTAGAGAGGATTATAAAACAGGAGGAAACAGCTCTCAGACACAGTCTCATTTTGAGATTCCTGGAGGCAGGATCACCATTTTCATACTAAGATCAAGGTAAGAGGCAGTGGCTGGCTGCTTTGCTTTTTGGATCCTCAGGTTGAACCCCAATACCATCTATGGGTTTTTATCACTCACCGATCATTTGATCTTGGTTCCTGTGCTAACCGTGCTGTCTTCAGGAAGTTGTCTCTTGTGTAACCCCTACTTTCGTTAGCTGCAGTGAGTCTGGTTTTATGTTGAGGCTTTTAATCCATTTAGAGTTGGATTTTGTGCAGCGATTGGTGTGAATCTATTTGCACCATTTGTTGAAGATGCTTTCTTTTCTCTAGTATGTATTCTGGACTATTTATTAATGGAGCTCTCTTTGCTATGGTTCAAGGCCCTCAACAATCAACACATTTCAGGAACGCACCAGACAGACTTGAGAAAGCAATATACCACAGACTTTGATTTGTTAAATAATACCCCTCCCTTGCCCTCTGCCTCCAAGCAATACTTCCCTAGAGTATTACAGGCAGGGAAGACCTATCTATTGGGAAGAACTCCTAACACTTTTCCAGGGTAGAATTCTGGCTAGTCCAAAAAGAACCTTTCTTTTAAGGGTTGTGGGAAACTAGACACTGCAACTTTTATTTATTATCGGCGGCGTTTATTTGGAGCAAATTCAGCTCCAGGAGCTGGACGGTTGAAAGCAGGAGGATTTCCACCAATTGCTTCAGTTCCTTCCATTGTAGCAGCTTGGCCGAAGCGTTCAGTTGTTGGTGGGGTCAATCCCAAATTTCCATCTGCCATCATAGTGGCAGGTCCTGGAGGAGCTGGGGTATCAGTTGGCACAGGAGCAGAGGGCATGGCACCTCTATTGTTTATACCCATAGCACCTCCCATAGCCATTTGGCCCATCCGGATCTCTTGTTCTCTCGCATCAGGGAAGGTTCCCTTGAGTCCTTCCTGCTGTCGCTGCATCATTTCTTCTTGTTGCCGCCGCATTTCTTCCTCATGGCGCCTGCGCTCCTCCTCCTGCCTGAGCTCCAGCTGCTTTCGGTTCTGAACCTCTTGGTTATGCAGCTCCTCCATTCTCTGAAGCTCTTCTTGACGCCTCATCAAATACTGCCTCATTAGCATAACCTGGTGCTCATGGCGTGCTGCCCCCATCTCCAGCTTCTCACGAGCCTCCTTGATGTTGCGTTCCACTTGATCCTGCTGTTGCTTCTCCATCTCAATGAGCGCCTTCCAGCGCAAGGCATACTCATACTCAAAGGACCCCGGCTGTGCAAATCTGGGTGGCTGTTCTCGCTCCTTGTGAAATTGCTGGTTTTTTATAACCAGCTTCTCTGGAAGTCCCTCCTCATCAGATGAGGCTCCACAGGCTCCACAGGCTCCACAGTCACAGGCCGAGGAAATGTGGTTAGCAAGAAGGAGCCTTCACAGCATCTGTCCAGAGCTTTCCGAGCAGCTGGCTTCCCTGAGAACTCAACAATGCCCTTCCCTGAGGGCCTTCCTCGGTCATTCACGATGACCACAGCCCTTTCCACCTGGCCAAACGCAGAAAAGGCTTCTTCCAGCAGTTCGTTGGACACATACTGAGGAAGGTTTCGGACTCTAAGGGGTGCACTATGACAGACAAAGCGCACATGTAGCTGCTTTTCCATATTATCCAACTCCACTTGGGCAATTTCCGCTTGGGTTTGTGTTTCCAAGCGCATAAAGCCAAAGCGTTTATCCTTAGGAATGAAAACCTCGCCTGCTTTCCCATATTTCTCAAAAAGTTTCCTCATTTCCTCCTCAGTGATGTCAGGAGGAAGATTGCCCACAAAGAAATGGCTTCGTTGGGTGAAAGTCTTCTCTCCTGGTTTCCTAAAGTTCTTCAGGTCAATGGGTAAACCTTCATTCTGGCTGCTGGCCTGCTGTCCATTTGCAGGTATTGGTGGGGGTGGTTGCTGCTGCTGCTGGTGGTGGTGATGTTGATGGTGCTTCCTTCAATTTGAGCACAGCAAAGTGTCTGTCTCCCAATCCTCTCTAACCCCGACTTTCTCTGCCCGCAGTTCTTTGCTCAGAGTAACAGCGACGCTGCTCGGCCTCCACCATCCCGAGAAAAGCCCTATTTGATTCTTAACATGCCCTACTCAGATGTCCTTGTCTGTGTCCACGAGCTCCATACCAAATTGCAGGGAGAAGTGGCAAATGATTCAAAGGATAGCGACTGAGGAAGTTTCAGGTAGGTGCTTGACACTGTGAGGAGGTCTCAGGACCTGGTCTCAGGTCTCAGGAATGATTGGGGGATCCTTTAGAGGCTCCTCTTTGCAGGAGCAGTCACTGGATCCTAGCCTGGACACGTGATCTTTTGGAGGATAGGATCTGGGAATCCAGACAGACATGGTCTCTCCTATGTTTGGAAAGACTGAGAAAGATGTCCCATCCTGGGCCTGTTGTCTCCTGTCCCTCCACTGCCACTTCCCCTTCTAGAGATGCTTGCATCAGTAGCACATCTGTCTCCATCCTTAGATCCGGAGAGCTGAGGCAGAGCTGTACATGCAAATCTAGAGTTCCAAGTCTGTCAACCAGCAGTGAAGACAGCCACCCTCGATGCAGAACCCAGAGCAGCTGCAGAGCAGAAAATCCAAAATAAGGTCCTGTGTCCCATGTACAGCTGGAGTAGCAGCTGGGGCCCCATTCCTGCCAGCAGTCGTGGATGCTCCAGATGCTCGACCTCTTACCATGTCAGCAGGCACAGTGCAACTTTGTCTGGGGGGGGGGGGTCCAGGGATTGGCCCAGCCCACTTGCTCCTCTAGGAGTCCCTCATCTATCTGCTCTGCAGACAGCACCAACTCTATTGTTCCCCACAGAATCACCCCCTTATTTCAACCCAGCAGTGTTCCCAGACCCACAGCCAGCTTCCCCTCTCCTTTTTATTCTTCGGGCTGTTTTCAATGTTGTGGTAAATTAAATATTGCTTTTAACAAATCGTTGTTTGTTTTTCATTGTGTAAATTGTGGTTACTGTGTTCACTCAGCATACTTGTACACGGCCTTAGCAGGGTCCCCAAGCATATCACACTAGTTCTGGAGAGGCTCCATGGAGACAGACCATCCTGGAGAAAGGGAGGCAAAAGCCACTGCTTTGACAGGGACCAGGTGAATGCCTGAGAGCTGTGCTAGACATACAGATGGTTGTGTCTCACTGCCATCTGCTGGGAATGAAAGACCAGGGTCATGTGCTTAGAGCTGAGGCTGACCAGTTGTCCTTCCGAGGGCTTTCTGCTTTAGGTGCAGTCTCCTGTATCTGGATAGCAGTGTTATTTGTGAAGTAGATGAGGACTAACTGTAATCTCGTGAGATCCCTGCTCCCATGAGCACAAGGCCAGGCACACAGTCACCATTGCCCATAGTTAGTACACAGTTTGAAGAGATGAGTGGCCATAGTTTCCGGGAGTGTTCTTTCATGCTGTTGACGATGTTTAAAACATGCTGATCTTCTTGAAGTAATAATTAGCTTTTCTTCAATGTTTGGGACCCTCTATGAGTAACAGTGTCAAGTTATAAAAATAATAATAATATTAATAGTTATAAATAAAATTTTCTCCAGTGCTCAGGGATACGGCTTGTAGCCACCCAACTGCCATTCACCGTGATTTTGTGCTCCCCCCATGACAATTCCATTGATGACTCTATCACCAACTGTCTCACATAAGTGACGTTGGTCAGCTAAGGTGCTCGTGTCCCCAGTGAGAGCAACTGAGTGAGCGTAACTTATAGGGGTCACAGATCTGTTCATTATAGCTTCCTGGGGATGAGGGGAACTCACCCACCAGTCACCAGGACGTTTTTCATGGGAAAAGATAACACAAGTCTCACTTCTCTAGAGATAAGTGTCCAGCCATCAGAGAGTCTACATCATAGCACAGGGATTGAGCTTCAGTAAGGTATCCATCCATAGGGTGAGGGGGCACCAGTTGTGCAGGAAGTCTTCTGGGAGGTCCCCATCTTGACTGGTCCAGAATCAGGCTTCCCTGTGAAAGACAGCATCAGACTCTGCCAGTCCAACACAGCAGGGGCGGGAAACTGGCTGAAGTCATGTAGTGAGTTCCAGGACAGGCTCCAAAGCTGCAGAGAAACCCTGAAGGGTTGATGTTGTCATTTCAAATCTGCCCACACCTTGTGGTGCTGCTTGTGGCCTTCCTCAGGCCCGGAGGAGCCAAGGTGGTGGGTCCAGCCTGGGAGCCGGGCAAGTCAGCATTCAGCACGGGCAGGACCGCTCTTTTAGCATTTTATCAGACTTACTGGACAAACCGATTCTACACACAAACTTACACAACATTAAAACACTATCTCTCACTCCATGAACAACAACTGCACCTCCCTCAGAGGGTACCCGAGACCCTAGTTCTTTCACTCATAGGGTCATTCATTTTCACGTCAACCCTAAGAAGTGGGTATAAGCATTCTTCCAGGATACAAATGAAGAAACTGAGTCAAATATCTTAATAATTGTCTTGACATCAAATGCCATCCTTTGCTAACCTGCACCATCCAGAGGTTTTACATGCATTTCAGTTACACTGGGAAAAATATCTTTAAGATAATGTAGTTGTTTCTCCATGCAGTATTGGGGGAGTTTCCATGTAATAATTTATAGTTGAAAATATGTACATAGTATTTAATTAATTCTGAAATCAAACTGGGTCCATAAGAATTGGATCTGCATTGTTTCTTTTTAAAAAATAATTCATTTAACTTTATTTTATGTGCATTGGTGTGAAGGTATCATATCAGATCCCCTGGAACTGGAGTTACAGGCACTTGTAAACTGCCACGTGGGTGCTGGAAATTGAACCCATGTCTCTGAAAGAACAGTCAGTGCTCTTAACCACTGAGCCGTCTTTCCAGCCCCAGCATTGGTTCTTTTATATATAACACTTATTAATTTTCTCCTTTGATAGATGCATATATAAGGGCTACTCAACCCACTCCCCCATCTCCCTTCTAACTCTGTCAACTCCCCCTCACTCTTTACTCCTTATGAGTCCCTTTCTCATATTTACATCTTTGTGTTTGTGACCCACTGAGTTTAAGAAGGGCTGTTTGTGAATATTCGATTTGAAGTAGTCCTGGGGACCTGTTGAACTAGTCACAGGTTCTCCTGTGAATATCCAAGGGAAGACAATGCCTGCTTTCTCCTCAAAATCTACCAGTGGCCAGTATTTCGTCGGGATGGGATACTGTCTCACCAATCTTTGTCCAGGCTTGACTGATGTCAGGCCCTATCCTGTGCAGGCCCAGTCAATGGGGACAGGCGTAACTGCTGAGAGATTGACTGCATAGCTGTGTCATGCCTAGAACACAGTGTTTCACAGCCCCTTTCTCTGTCTTCTAGCTCTTACATTCATCTGTCTTCTCTTTGAGCACAATTCCTGAACCTTAGACAGGACAGTATAGCATAGGTACTGTCTGTAGGAACGAGCATTCAATTTTCACGTTTTCTCAACACCTTGAGCAGCCAACAGTCTCTGCATTCACTACTATTTATTGTAAAGGGAAGCTTCTTTGGGTATGACTAGGACTAGCATCTGCCTACTGGGTATAAACATAAAATATTATTTTTTGTTTTTTGTTTAAAAAAAAACAAGGTGTAACGCTCATATTGTAACAGTTCTGCAGCTGTCATATGCCACCAGATGGCAGCATCAGACATTCTTTTCAAGTTGCTCTGCTTGGTCTAACATTGCCAGGCAATGTTATATACAACCTGGTTAACAATGAAGCAACTAATACTTGATCGACCACTTCACAGACCCAACCTTACTGCACAGCTGTCTAGTTGCTCCCAGGAAATGAAGAAGGCTGTCTTTTAAGGTTTCTGTGATCTCTACTGGCTCACTATAAACTCAGATGCAGAAGGAAATGAATGTATTTCATTTCAGTTTCATGAAGACAGAGAAAAGCAGAAAGCATTTCCCTAGCTGTTACAGGATGAATCATGAGGAACCCATCATTTTCAGACAGAATCAGAAACAAAATACAGCATCTGCTAAGTCTTCCTCAGTGCCACAGGTTGGGTGGAGTTGGCAAGGAGAGTTCCCCAGCTTTCACTGAGCTGTCTGTGGTTCCTCAGCAGAGGCAGGAAGGGATTGGAGAACTGGAAATATAGAAGTTGGTTGGCCACAAAATTCATGAACTTGAAAGGAGAGGCAAAAAATGATTGTTTTCATGAACTACAGAAACAGTTGACCCCCGCTCCCCTGCCCCATGGAGGATTTAGTGGTGGTGGCGATGCTGTTGGTGCTAACATGGATTTTGTAGTTTCTTGGAAATCTCATGTGTCTTTTCAGGTCACCCCACCCAGACCAAGAGGGGTGGACATGGAATAGCTTCATAATACTGATGAAGCTCAACCTCAAAGCCTCATGCAGGGATTAGGCCATAGAGGAGGATACCAATGAACTTAAAGGCAGAAGACATATATCATGGAGCTTCCTGGCTGTTAGGTGGACTTGGCCCCACAGACATACACGACCAACCTTATGACACACGCCCACCTTGGAGCTCCTTGTTCAGGGGCCACACATTCTGGAGGATCTTGGTGGCTAACAAGATCACAACTGTCATTGCAGGGGCCATGAGCTTGGCTGGTTTTAGTTCCATACATGGAACCAGCAAGGACTCAGTGAGCCCATACTCATGAGCCCTTGGACATCCATACAAATTCAGGAAGCTTACCAGTTAGACAACAACATAACAGATAAATTGTCAGATCCTTAGGCCTCCAGTCCACAGAATGAAAATGACCAACAGCATGCACCAATGGCTCATTGTGCTAGGGTAGAGACAAGCTATGAAGGGACTCTCAGATGCTACAGTCTACAGTGAGGTGGGACAATCTGAGCTCACCTGGAACCAAACGTAGGTGATGGATGAGAAAGAATCTCTCACACGACAAGGATAAGACACTATCTTGCAGTGGTGTGTTCTCTATGAAGTATCTACAGGCATCCTGCCAAGAATCAGCTCAGAGGGAGGGAAATTCTTGCCTGTATGGCCTCGTTGGAAATACACATGGCTGCCAGGTGAGATACCACGTGAGGCTGATCTCATATTTCCTGAGCAAATCTACTCTACCCAACTCATTCAAGCAGGAGTGGCCCTGGCCTCCCAGCTGGCCATGCAGCCCACCACCATCGTAGGGTGTAACTAAGTCCTGGTCAGAGGACTCCATAGCTTCATTCACAATACCTGATTCTAGAGAAAGAGTGAGGCCCAACTAGTTGGGACCCTTCTAGAACTTTCCAGAGATAGCAAGAAGTATCCTTTTTTATCTTCTGAGGTAGAGATCAATTTTTAAATATAGATATCCTTTTCTGTCACTATTCTGATTGTTGTCCTACATAGAGATTTTCTACATAGAATCCTGTGGGCGCTGCTCCTCTCTTCTACTGTCTGTGAAAATCTAGTGCTTTTCTTTTTTTTTTTAATTTAAATTTATTTATTTATTATGTATACAATAGTGCTTTTCTTGAACGGTAAATGACACGAGTTTTTCTCTCAAAACATGCACAGAACTAATTTGAGAAAACACACTCAGATTAGCCCCATGACGTAACACTTCTGAGTTCACTTCCAAGCTTAATGTTGCCATCTAGCTCTTGATTATTTTTCTTTTAAACAAGTACTTCTCCTCCCTCCCCCAAGAGACTGTTTAATAGTTGTCCTCGTGACTATTACAGAGCTTTAAATCGTCACATAGTACTCTTGACTTCACATCAATTTGGTCATATGCAAATTTCTGAAGTGTAAAAGAAGGAAAATTATAACAAACGTAATTACACAGTCTCCTCACTAATTGATTAATAAACTAAAGTTCCATTATAAGCCACAGATCTGAAATGCTCTCACAAATTAATATCTTCTCAGTAAAATAAAGTTCAACAACTTCCTTTAACCTCTTTCTCAGCTCTAAGAAACACACCAGCTGCTCCAGGCAGCACCAAAGGCATGCACTGTTTCCCTTCCTCCCGCACCTCTCCCATTCCTCCAGTGAAACATGTATCTTTTCTGTAACAGCCCAGGAAAGGCTGTGTTTGTGAAGAAGAGTGACCAATGCCCTTCTGATAAAACCTGAGAGTCACACCTCCTGGTTCATCCACACAAATGATCCTTGTAGGTCTGGCAAACGGACAGAAACCCCAGTGATGTGGGCTAATCCACGCTACAGCTGTAGTTCTCAAGAGAATAATCCTCATAGGGTTTTACTTGTATGTTTCCTACTCTCATCTTTTTTAAAATGATTTTTTACTTCTTTACAAATGTGTCTTGAATGAGTCCAGAAAGGCCAAGGCCTCAGTAAAGTTCCCACAGACTGCCCACAATGGGCCATCTGCCCAGGGTCCTTGTTGGACTGTACTTAGCACAACCTTCCATTGCATTTCGTGAGCGTTTCTGGTTCTTTCCCACATTTTAAAAAGCACCATATCTTTTTCTGAGGTTGCATATGTGGAAGGCACTGTGCTTTCTAAACCTCTGCCTCAATCAGTTTTTCACTTTTAGCAAGCTAAGCCCAGACACTGCTAGTGTTTGTGCTGCTTTTCAGCTTTGCCTGGAGATTGTAATCCTTTCTGGTGTGTGGAAGTTTTGAAAATGCAAAACAAGCTGTTGTGCTCAGACTAATAAAATCAGAATCTTTGAGTGTGGGCTCAAGTGTTCCTTAAAACTCCCCAAGGGGTGATTCCTCGTGTTCAAAGGTTGAGACTCATTGCTCACAGGTAAATTCCTTCCTTCCCCCTCCCTCCCTCCTTTTTTCCTTCTTTCTCTTTTTTTTTTTCCATTCTGTGTCCAAGGCTGCAGAATGATGAGAATGGGCTCATAATAAATGTCATCAGTGAACTTCTCCCCTCCTGGCCCCCATCCTTTGTGTTTACAATCCTTCCGCAGTAACTGAAGAACTCAATCCCTCAGTCATGGTGCAACAACAGGCTCTCGGTTCTTCCCCCATCCTCAGTCAGGTGGGACACCTCAGTATGAAGGCACTGGGGAGTGCAGAGCAATGACAGGTACAGCACGAAAGAGGGAAAGGCTCTCCCCCTAGAAATGGGACTGAACAGTACAGTGTGGTGAAGTAGGGGCTCTTGTATCCTGGGGCACCAAAAAGGGGCCCTGGAGCCAGAGGAAATGATACGGGCCGCCCTGGAAAAGGGGACACTGTGACCTCATATTCCTCTTATTGGGAATAGTGGATACTTAATCATCTGCCCTTCTGGCACCGGTTGTAAAACCGTGCTCAGGCCACATCATTCCCCAGCCCAAGCAGCTCCTCGGTGCTGCGGATCTGCTGCAGGGTGGGCTCCGGGCACTGCAGAAACACCTTCTCCAGGCTCCCTCTCCAGCGGCTGTCAATCCTCCTTCGCTGCTTTCTCTAGCAGTCCTCACCAGGTCTCGGCTAAAGACTGCTGTCAGCCTCCTCTGTCCTCTTCATCAGCAGCTTATACACATTCTTGAAACTGAGACGCAGGTCCTCAAAGAGACAAATGGTCAGCAGGCTGAAACTTTCCGACCAGAAGCCCAGGGTAATGTCAGTCTCTGTATCTACTAGGGGTCCCCTTCCGCTCCGGCAGCTCAGCAAACTGCTCTAGTTCTTTCTGCAGGGCCTTCAGGTTCTGGGTCTCCTCAGGACTTGGTCCTCACTTCATGGCAGTGGGTCCAGGGGAGGTCCACTCTGAGTTGCTTTCCTACCTGGCCCACGTGAATGCTTCGCTCTTCCTACCACTCCCTATGACAGGGCTTCATATTTTTTACTTTTTCACAACGCATTTCCTTCCCCAGTTGCAGTGACCTGGTTTTCTGTGTCTCTCCATCAATCCCATTTGATGTTTTTTCTTCAAATGTCTTTTATAGCCTTTTTTAAAATACAGCATCTTTTTTCTCTCCCCAAACTATGGAGTGACAAATGCTCCCGGACATCCTTCTGTCTTCAGACACCACTTCCTTGGGCAGCGTTCCAACCACAGAGTGGCTATTCATCTGTTACATTTTAATTTTACTTACTTTGGGGTCTCTTGTGTTCTCTGAGACCCCAAAAGAATGGCAGGCTTTATAGACTCTTGTATTCTCAAGGTGATACTTTGTCATATACGAGATTTTTCAATAGATTTGTCAAATAACTTATGCATTAATTTTCATCTTTTACATTCTTGTGTACTCTCCTTTGATGACACATCATGACAGTTTTGCAATTATTATCCCATCTATAGCATACAAGTTAACTCTCTCCACACCTGTCTGTGGCTTTTTCTTCTCATCGGAACTGTAATTTTGCTGTTGTATACTCAACTTACAGACCGTTATTTATCTAGTCCTGTATAATTATAAGCAATCTCCAACTAAACAGTTCTTGATAGAATTAATCATATACTTTCACAGCATGATCTCTCTCTCTCTCTGTGTGTGTGTGTGTGTGTCGTGTGTGTGTGTTCTCTCTCTGTGCTTTGTTATTGTGATCCAGCTTCTCCTCATGTAAAGTCACTATGCAGCCCAGGTTGCCAAGAACTTTCGATCCTCCTGCTACTCCTCCCTTAGTGCTAGATTACAGGTATGCCACCATGCCTAACAATCAGTTTGTTCAGAGCACTCTTACACTTTATCATTGTAACCCTCTAAACAAATGTGCAGAATGTCACCACCTCTACAGCGTTTAGAATCTGAAGTGAAAGACTCCCATAAAGCCGGAAGCAAAGGAACCGGAAGCATGAGGTTAGCCATAACTGTTCCTCCCTATGTCCTCTGCAGGGAAGAGGTGCCTGGCCCACAGTGGGGATCAAACCTCTCTCTGAACAAGGGCCTAATGATCTGCTCTACTAAACTTGCAAAGTGTTTTCCTCAATACTCTATTGAAAACCTGAAGCCCCTATAGTCCCAATTAGCATGGATTAGACAGGGCAATCTAGCCTTTAGACTGCTATTAAAGGATCCCACACTGCGTATGCTCCTTTTCAGGAGGGGTGCAACTGCTTTCTAAATCTGTGTTCAAACACTTAGAAGTAGTAACTCAAGACCCTTTCTTCAGAAGTCCCATACCAGGACCCAGAATCCCCTCAGGAATTTGTTGGAGCCAGTGTTAGTGGTCAATCTTAAATGCACAAACATAATACTTTCACTAGTCAGTGTGAGAAAGAGTCTGACCTGCAGACCAATTTACGACCCCTCTACATCATCACTGTCAAGTCAGTGCTGCTTGCTCCACAGTTAATGGTCATCAGAAACACATGGCGGATGAGATGGGCCAACAACTCAGCATCCCACTTGCTGAAATGAACACAGCACAAACCAGTGGAAGGCAGCAGTGGCAAAGAAATGAGTAGGAGATCTCTGGTGGGCAATGGTGGGGGTGAAAACACCCTTCATGCGCTAGAGAGACAACACGGAAGGGAGGAAATGGTAGTGTGGAGACATCATGAGCCATAGCTCTTACTTAAAATCACTTTCTAGGGATTTTTATGTGGTCACAAGAACACAGCTACTTGTGAAAATGGGTGAGAGCAGTAAACTCTCCTGAGGGGCAACCCAGCAGTGGTCAGAACACACCCGACAGGAATCCCCTTTACAGTGTCCACATACTGTTCCAACATCAGCGACCCCACTGAACAGATTCTTTGGGTTTCTGCCCCTCTTCTAATAAGGGTGCAATCTCATCTCCCTGTTAGAAGTCAAGAGGGGATGCGCTTTCCACAGCTCGCCCTACAAGACTCTATTAGTGCAATTTCTACAAAGGACTTGTAGAAATTGCTGCAAATATATTATTTGGTGCAAAAAATTTAGAGATCAGACATTAGCTAGCACATACAGGAAACATTTCTGGAAGCCACACAGTAACTGGTAAGCAAATTTGGAAGTTGATTCTTTTGTTATTTCACTAATAAATAGAGGAACCCTCACCTTGTAATTATGGAAAATGCTGGAAATAAGTACAGGCACAGGTTCCCTGAGCAACTCCTCTCACTTCAACCAAGTCTGGACTGAACCATATAGACAACCCCTCACCTCCACCTTTTGCCTGCAAGGTGACTTTCCAAGAAGAACACATAGATTCAGTTAGACAGAGAAATATAAAGAGATCAGAAGTGTGAATGCAGTGTGTGTGTGTGTGTGTGTGTGTGTGTGTGTGTGTGTGTGTCCTTGTCCGTTTCCATAAGTGAGCATGCAATTCCTGTCTTACCACCCAGCCACTTGTCGGAGATGTTCTGGAGCATTGTGACCGGGATGCAGAAGAAGGCAATGAGCAGATCACTGAGTGCCAGAGAGCAGATGAAAATGTTGGTGACGGTGTGCATGGCCTTGCTGCGGGTCACCACATAGACCACCAGAGAGTTGCCAAAGAGTGCCAGGGCAAAAATGAGTGCTCCGGCCAGCGCAAAAGCCAATTTAGCGCGCGCTGGCAGCTCGGGAGTGTAAACCAGGGGCCGCAGTCCATAGAGATGAATGAACTGCTCCCGAGTCAGATTGTGCGCACTCAGCAGCCTGGAGAATTGCTCCGCGGTGATGTTGAGCGCCTGCATGCTGAGCCTGTGCTGCCAGTCTTCGGCTTTGGCTGATCCAAGGCTAAGTCCCTGCTGACAGAGAGCTAAGGAGGAGAGAGGATTCGCCCAGACCTAACAGGCAAGGGGGAGCGGGAGGCGGGGCCAGGCGATCTCACCCAGGAGGGTTTGAAGTTCACAAAAGTTCTGTAATACCTGGGAATGTCTGAGCCCGGTGTCCCTGACTCTGTGATCTCTGTGCACGCGGAAGCAGGTAATCAATCAGCTTTGCATCCTCAGGTCTGGAGAGCTGCCTGGGACTGATGAGGATGGGCGGGGCCCGCCATCCCCCTGCTGTTGTCAGCTTCTGTTATCCCTTGGTCATGTGAGGTTGAAACTGGAGACTTGAGTTTTCCA
Organism: Neodon shergylaensis; assembly: GCA_025134845.1. Classification (NCBI taxonomy): domain Eukaryota; kingdom Metazoa; phylum Chordata; class Mammalia; order Rodentia; family Cricetidae; genus Neodon; species Neodon shergylaensis. Next base: position 172,134 of record JABTXL010009212.1, read on the forward strand.
CTTCTCATGGAGTCTCCCGGTGAGAAATAAGGTGAGCCCACATACCATCGCAATTAAAAACGAACGTACACAAGAGGAAGCTGCAGTGATAGCAGAGTGGTCCCTTGTAGCCCTCACTGCACTTAACTCCTGTGTGTCTCACTTAATATGCAGAAACACAGACCCAGGAACTGGACAGTGTGTGTGTGTCTGTGTCTGTGTGTGCGTGTGTTCTAGCCCTAGCTACTAATAACCTTCCCATTCAAAGTCACACCTTTCTGCCCCTTACCTGTTTATTTAACATTGGCAAATTGCTGGGTAATTTGGTCATATTGGGCTTTGTTAGAAGCTGCTACATGTGACCTGTATATTTAATTTGTAAGGAGACCCCTGAGGTATTTTCCAAAGTTTCAGTTCCATCTCACATTTCTATTTACAATGCATGAGCCTGAATTTTCCTCACATCCTTCTTAGTCTATGGCTTTGCTGGTATTTATTTAAGTGTGTGTGTGTGTGTGTTTGCTGCACGTGACTGTGCATGTATGAGGAAGCCAAAGCAAAAGTAGCCCGTTTCTCTATCCCTCCTTGAGTTAATGACTTGGAATAGAGTGTCTCACTGCCCCCTGAGGTTGCTGTGTTGGGTAGGCTGGTTGGGCATCGAGCTCTTAGAATCCTAAGGAGGGTTATATACCTGCAACCATGGCATGGGGGTGGGGGTCATGTAGATGCCATGGTTTTAGCCTCTGGTCCTTATGATTGCACAGTAAGCTGCTTTCCTAATTAAACAACAGTCCTGAAAAGTGGTTCTGTTGAGTGCCCTGGTAACATAATGCAGATACATTTCTAATGCATTTAGCAAGCATGCTGATTTCTTTACGACCATGTAAAGACTTGCTACCTTTATTTAATCTCTACTAGTGGGCGTGAAACTCGATCTAGCTGGACTCGGGGTTTTCATTTCCCTAATGACCGACACCTTTTCTTTTTGCATGATTAGTCACCATTTGCTTATCCTCTTTAAGAAATGAATTTATTGGAATGTAAAATAAATGAAAAAGTTTAATAAATAATGTATTTATCTTTTACTATTTAAAAACAGATTTGTTTGTTTTTGTTCTTTAGTGCATAGTTATAGAAGATGATAGGGTTCATCATGACATTTTCTAACATGCATGCATCTTGTAAAGTATATTAACCTGCATTTGTCCTTTATCCCATCCCTACCCCGTTCCTGTCTTCTCAAAGAGTCTCTCTTCTCCTTTAAAAAAAATATACATTCCATGTAGAAAAGGAACTGTGTGGTATTTGTGTTTTTCATTCTGTTTCTTTCTGACCATGATGATCTCTAGTTTCATCCATTTGCCTGCAAATAACAATTTTTTTTGTGACGGTTGTATAGGATTCCACGGTGTATATGTACAACTTTACTTACTCATCTACTGGTGGGCATCGAAGCTGGTTCCTAAATGGCCCGTGTAAATATTGCCATGGATAAATAAAGAAAACACGGATGTGCAGGTGTCTTTGTTGTACATTGTGGTGGTTTGAACAATAATGGCCCCCATAGGTTCATATGTTTGAATATTGGGTCCCCAGTTGGTGGCACTGCTTGGTTAACAAACCAACCAACCAAACAACCAACCAAACAAACAAACAAAAACTTTATATACTATATAATTACTTAGACCATGTGTCTTAGTTAGGGTCTCTATTACTGTGAAGAGACACCATGAACACAACAATTCTTGTAAAGGAAAGCATTTAATTGAGGTGGCAGCTCAGAGTTCACAGGTTCCGTCCATTATCATTATGGCAGGGAGCATGGCGTCAGGCAGGTAGACATGGCACTGGCTACATCTTGATCAGAAGACAACAGGAAATGGACTCAGATGCTGGGCAGGATCTTGAGCATTGGAAACTTCAAAGCCCACCTCCACAGTGACACAGTCCCTCCACCAAGGCCACACCTACTCCATTAGGGCCATGCCTCCTAATAGTGCCACTCCCTGGTGACCAAGCATTCCCATGTGAGTCTATGGGAGCCATTCTCATTTAAACCACCACAATTAGGAAGCAGGTGCACCTTTCCCCCCTCCCCCCTCTCTCTCTCCCTCCCTCCCGTTTTAGACAGTAATAAAATGATGATGTAAAAGGCTCAGCAAACATCTAACAGGGTTGTTGACAGTAGCTACTGTTATTTCTTCTGTCAAATGCAAAAACCAGTTACAGACTTAAAAGAATTCTGTGAGTTTGGTACTGAAAAATGAAAGAAAATGTTGTAATTTTATTAAAGTTCGCCCCCACAAGGTGCTAAAAAATTGGACGGTACAGTGGTTAAGAGCACTGGGTACTTGTCCACAGACCTCAGGTTTGAGTATCAAACATGTCAGTTCACAGCTGTGTGGAGCTCTGATTCTCTCTTCTGGCCTCTGCAGGCACCCAGCACACATGTGGTACACAGACATACATGCAGTCAGATATTCATAAACATAAAATAATTCTTTAACCTATTCCCCACATTTATTTACTGGAAAGAAAACTTATTATGCTATTGCTCACATCAATTATTTCATTTATGAACACAATTTTAAAGATCCAATTATTCAGAAATACAAAAGGGATATCATAACGAATATTAGAGAGGTCTGGGTGTCCTTTTAGGTGACTTTTACATTATATCTTAACTTTTCTAATGTTTGATCTGAGAAAATAAGATGATGTAATTCAATTTAATTGGTGTATTACTCCTTAAATATGGTAACTGAAGAGATAAAGAATTATTATTTCTGAACAGTATAAATGTCATAGTTTTTTATTTTTTGTTTTGGTTGTATTTTATATCTTTTTTATAACACATATACACAAAAAGAACATATTTTAAATCTTTAAAATATGGAGGTTAACAATGTTGATATCTAGTAAGGCTTGGTAGCCCCATCACTCTGGAGTATGGAACAGGAGGATCATGAGTTCCAGGCAAACCTGAGTGACTTACAGAGGAGAAGAGAGGAGAGGGAAAGGAAGGGTAGGGGAGAAGAGAGGGAAGAGAGAGGAGAGGAGAGGAGAGGAGAGAAAGGAGAAGGGAGGGGAGGAGAAAAGAGAAAAAGTTGGAGAGAAGAGACAGGAAAGAGATTGTGTGCTTGTGTGCAATGTGGTCCTGCATGGTTTACTACAAGGACCCAGACCCTGTACTACCAGTGCAGCCTATGCCAGTTTCCTCACAGGTGGAAACAGCTGGAAGCATAGGACAAAGTTCAGTCAAAAGCCAGATGCCATTTGAATAATAAGAACAGCCATAGCTGTAGTGGGGAGGATTTTGTCAAGCTTCAGACAGACCTAGGAATACCTAGACCCTAGGGTAGGGTTGGCCACCAGGATAAGTCTTAGTGGGAGCAACAAAGTAAAAACACTCAGGAAGGTTGGCAGATGAACTGAGAACAACCCGGAAGTAGACTTAGGTCCAAGAGGCAATGGGATCAGGGGGATCTGAGAGCAGGTGGCCAGTCCAGGCTGGGAGGTGGAAATAGGATCCTGAACAACACAATCCAATGGGGCTTAGGAAGGGACCACTGATTCAGACCAATGACGTGCCAGGTTTGAATATGAAGTAAGGGCAGAGAATACAGAAACAGACAGAGTGTCATCAATGAAATAAGTTAGCATACCGGCTGGACCAACGCTGAAGTGAATATCAGGGACTGAAGACTACAAATTCCACCTCTACACTGAGTGGATGTTTGTGTTCCTCATGAAGGATGGCACCAGGGATCCCAGGCAGGTTCAGCAGGCGGGAGCTCAGCTGTAGCTCGGAGACTTCACCTTGCATGGTCTTGCTTCAGAAAATGAACTCTTTCTACAAGGCCAAGCTGGAGCTAGCAGATGGTTCTCACAATGGTGAGGAAGCAGCGTGCAGGCAGGGGAATGTGCATTTTGAATTCCGAATCTTGGTCTTTTTCTGCCTCGTGATGATGCAGTGTGACCCTCTCTCAGTGGTGGCCAGTGTGGTCAACCAAGGCCCTGGGATCATGAGAATAAATGACCACTGGACAGCATTCTGCGTTGTGGCCTACAGCATCTGGCAGGTGTGTCAAATGCACTTCCAATTCACAGTCTTCTGATTTACAATGAGCTACAAGTTCATCTCTGCCTGGACTGAAGAGATCTGCAGATGCCAAGTAGAAAGGAGCAGTCGGAGGCACCATGCGCTCTCTCTTCCTCCTGCACGGCAGTAGGGAGCGAGTCTCCTTTCCCATGTCCTGAGGGTCCAGGAATGGTTTGTTGTTGTTTTTTTTCCTGTAAAAATAAGTGTTAAAGAAGCTGAAGGAAAGTCAAGGGTGTTGACAAGAAAATTTGCAAGGGGGGAAGAATGCTTTGCTACTAAAGAACAACTTAAAAGTTCCCTGACCAAGCCGGGCGATGGTGGCGCACTCCTTTAATCCCAGCACTCGGGAGGCAGAGGCAGGTGGAGCTCTGTGAGTTCGAGACCAGCCTGGTCTACAGAGCTAGTTCCAGGTCAGGCTCCAAAGCCACAGAGAAACCCTGTCTCGAAAAACAAAACAAACAAACAAACAAAAACAAACAAACAAAAAAAAAAAAGTTCCCTGACCTGAGATTGCAAAGAGAAAATGCTTATTCAATAGCAGAACAATACAAAAAATAGCAATAGATCAAGCAATTGATAACAAGAACAGGCATTTCTCAGAAAGCTTGTTATGACCTCTGAAAACGAGAATCCTGAAAAGGAGCTAATTATCTTCTCTTGAGCTAGCATTAGTTTCCTGAAGACTCCTTTTTTGCTCACCTCTGTGTTGGAACTAACCCCAGAATGACCCTAGAATAATTATCTCTTATTCTCTTTAAGGTGAGAGCTGTGTTTTTGGTGAGGACACCCCCCACATATCTCTGTATGCAGAACACTCAGAAGTGTTCCTCTTTATATATAAAGACAATGCCGCCAAGGCTAAAGCTACTCTGTGAATAAACAGTAACTTACTCAGAGGTGGAATAAGGAAGGTTAGGAGCCAAATGGAAAGAGGGAAGTATGAGCAACTTATAACAAGTTACTTCATTTCTGGTCCTTTTTATTAACTAGTTGTAGCATGGAGATCACACAGAATGATAGGGAAGATAAAATGAGTTTATTTGTATATAATACTTATTGTAGCACAATGCCTGCTCTATGCTCTATGCACTATGGTAGGTTTCACGAGTTGGGTAGGGCCTGGAGATTAAAATACAGAGAGAGAGAGAGAGAGAGAGAGAGAGAGAGAGAGAGAGAGAGAGAGA
>JABTXL010009212.1:177408-192302 GCA_025134845.1 Neodon shergylaensis
AGAGAGAGAGAGAGAGAGAGAGAGAGAGAGAGAGAGAGAGAGAGAGACTCCAGTAATGCCAAGAATGCTTCAAGAATGCCCCCCTTTATCGTGTTCCAGGGCAGCTTATTTTATTTAGGGTCTCCTTGACTAATGGCTACAACCTAATTCTCAGCTAAAATCCCCCCAGAAACCAAAGTGTTGATGATTAAACAGATAATTTTATAATGAAATCCTACATGGATAACCTATTCACTGATGACAGCTAAGCAAACACAGACTGAGGGTTCATGGAAAACGTCAGATTTTTGGTTTAAGTTTGGGAGATGACAGAATTAAACCTGTAAAGATTTATTTTATGGATTCAACCCATGGGAATGTCCATAAAAATAGGGTAAACTGATAAACAGCTGCCAAATCAGGTGAAAATAATTGGTCAAGCAGATATCTTGGCAAGAAAATCACAGAAAGTCTGTTTAAGGTTTTCGAAGCCACTTCTGAGGAATTTTTTAAAAATGACTGAAAATGCCAAGAGTCCCAGAACTGGAGTCAGTTTTTAATTTAGATTCTGGGGAGCAGACAGTTACTCTGGAAAGAGGAAGAGAAAACAAAACAAAACAAAACAACAGTTTGCTCATTAGCACCGCAGAATCTGATGGTTACAGAAACTGCAACTCTAAAATGGCACAGACGCTGGGAGCTCTGCTTTGAACCCAGGAACTGCAGAAACCCTGGGGTGAGCAAGACCCTGCTCCCGGTGGAAGCGACCTTTTCTGAAGAAACGGTTGTACATGACTTGACAGTCAAACCAGAATAATAAATAATAATTCCTTGCTAGGCAGGAAGATTTTTCTTTAATTTGTTTTAGGAACGCTGAAGCAGGAAGTAACCTTGGCATCCATTAGATGGCCCCGCTATCAGAGAGGATGCTGGGGTCACACTCGTTACCGATCCCACCGCTGCTCTCACAAGCACTGTAGAACCCTCCGAACATCAAGTATGATTACACGCGTGTGATTCCCATCACGGATTCTATTTTCAGGCAAACCGTGTGAGGCAACACTGGCGACTACAACACAGCATGATGGACCCAGACTCCTCATTTGAACTGGATCCTGACAGACACCTGGAAGCCTGGTTAGTGTAGTCACCAAGAGACCATCAAAGCCCTTTACCTTAAAATCTGCCGTAAGGACAGAGTCATGTTCACTTTGTGAGTCATATGAGATAATATTTTTACATAGCTGTAGAAATGTTTCTTAGATAAATGTACATAGAATCTCAAATTAGGGTTTCTCACTTGGCTTTCCTGTGTGTGGGGATCTGAACCAGGACTTCTGATTTGATATCTGAAGACTCAGTTCTGGCATTCCGAGGGGGAGAAAAAGAAAACAAGCAACCCTGCTATCAGAAAACCATCTCTTCTGGTTTCCAGAATGTCACTGAGGCAATTAAACAGGCTGGCAATGCCGCTCGCCCAACCGCCTTCTTAGTACGTAGATGGTGCACTAGTTTGCCCTGTTCCTGTGCGAAGTGTTGTGACTAAGGACAACTGGGGGAGAAAACATTTATTTTCTTGTAGAGCTTACAGTGAGCAAGTGAAGTCAGGGCCGGAACTCAAGGCAGATGCAGAGACATGAACCGAGGTGGATGCTGCTCACTGGTTTGCTCTCCATGGCTTACTCATTTGTTTATCTATACAAGTCAGGAGTGACACCACCCACACTGGGCTGGGCCCTCCTACATCAGTCATTAATCAATAAAACACTCCACAGTTTACCCACAGGCCTGTCTGATGGGGGCTTCTTCTCCACTTAATTTCACTTCCCAGAAGACTCTAGTGTGTGTCAAGTTGGCAAAAATCTAACTAGCACAGACAACACATCGTAATTTAGGATCCCCAAAATACCAAATGGCTCTTGATCTGTATTTGTACTTATTTGGGGGCAATGGTGGCTTTTTGATTGCTTTTTAGGCTTTTATGTACAATTTTTAATAGCCAGAGGGAAAAAAAAACACAACTTAGCCAAGAAAAATCATAGAAGTCTATACTTCCCAGAGTTTCATTGGTTCTATAATGTGAAGGGCAGAGACCACCCCTTTAGTTATGAATTTTGGCCATGTTGTAGTTTGAAAGAAAATGCCCCCCAAAGGGAGTAGCACTATTAGGAGGTGTGGCCCTGTTGGAGTAGGTGTGGTCTTGATGGAGGAAGTGTGTCACTGTGGAGGTGGGCTTTGAGGTCTCATGTATATTCAAGCCACCTCCAATGAGTCAGTTCACTTCCTGTTGCCCGCAGGTCAAGAGGTAAAACTCTCAGGTCCTTCTCCAGCACCATTTCTGTCTGTATACTGCCACCTCACACCATGATGATAATGGACTAAACCTCTGAACTGTAAACTTCCCAATTAAATGTTTTCCTTTCTAAGAGTTGTGATAGTCATGGTGTCTCTTCACAGCAATAGAAACCATAAGACATCCAGTGTCCATTGCAAAGAGAAAAAATATACAGCATTATCCCAAGGGGACAAAATATCAGCATTGCTATCTCCTGCAGAGGGTGAAACCTGAGTTCATCAAGATCTACAACTTGGGGTTTCAGTGTTCACAGAAATTCACAGTGACATCCTGTAGCCTTGGGGTTCTGCTTGGCTGTGATGGGCCAGTGACTGACTAAGCAGGCACAGTGACAAGACACCATTGATGTCATCTTTTAGGAAGCAGCTAAGGCACCTGATGGCAGAGACATGAGTCCACCAGTACCTTCAAACTCATCTGTCTGAGGAAGAAGAAAAGAAAAAGAAACGACGAAAGCACCATGGATTCTGCAGGAGCAAATGGCACCTTCCCATTTGTGTCTTTGAGTTTTCGTCTCTTTTAATACGAACATCATAGGATCTGAGTCAACATTATGGCAGGATTTCTTAAAACCGTTGCAGAAGATGGGGCTGCACAGTCCCATCCTGGCCTTTCCTTCTCCTTTCTGTCTTCTTTCCAGCTAGAATGTGGGGCACATTGTGTAAAATAGATACCGCAAAAACTAATAGAGCAAGTAAAAATTTTTACCCTATTTTCCATTAAGAAATATTATGGAATGGGGTCTAGGGTTCAAACTGTGAATGAATGCTTTGGATGCCCATGCAAATGCCCGTCAAACTGAACCTATTCCTAAGTGGACCACAGATTTGTGTAGTCCAAGGGAGGTTGTGGTCCTTTGATAGCCTCACTCGTTTTATTGAAGTTCATTTCTTAGACACAGAGTTCTCCCCTTTGAGCATTATACCTTGTCTGTTTCTTATAGTAACAATAGGATTTAATACCAATAAGAGTCCAACAGGGATTCTTAACGTATTACTTTTTATTTGTATTCTGTTTCTTGCCCTACTTCTAAATCTTCAACAATCACAATTACCGAGTTCTTATTTCTTCTCAGAGAAAGGCATATATTTGTGTGGATCAAAATAACACAGTGGAAAGTAAGTACTAGAACTTGTGTTTGGAGATAGGGTTTCTCTGTGTAGCCCTGGTTGTCCTAGAACTGGTTCTGTAGACCAGCCTGGCCTCCAACTCAGAGATCCACCTGCCTCTGCCTCCCAAGTGTTGGGATTAAATATTAAATATGCCACCTAGAATATGTTTTTATTCTAACTTTATATTTACTTAGATTTACAAAGTAGTTAATATTAGATATAAACATTCAAAGGAAATTTAAAGGTTGTTTAGAATGAGATTCTTGGCTATACTCACATAAACATGTTGAAATTTATACCCATTAATTTGGGTGACAAAAGATGTGTCCTGATTCTCAAGGTTATTTTGGAATATAATAATCAAATATCACTTTAATATTCAGAGTGTATTAGTACTTCCAGTTTCTCCTTGGGTGGTGCTCAGGTAATCTCAGTTTGTGGTTCTTCCTGCAACCAGGTATTGCTTCAGGGTAAACTACTGAGACTCAGGCCTCCATTAAACTTATCGATGGCTGAGTCCTACACTGGCAGGTGATAATGGTTGGAAGTAAAGAAATTCCTTTGGGTGATCTGTTCATATTTAGCATATCATGGCTGGCTCCTACATTTCCCAAAGTGTTGTTGAAGATCACCTATTCCTTTGAGTGGGTAGATAACTCAGGGTCCGTAGATATCACTTACTCCTTTGAGTGGGTAGATAACCCAGGGTCCATAGATATCACTTACTCCTTTGAGTGGGTAGATAACTCAGGGTCCATTGGAGATATGCAGAGCCTACAGCAATTCTTTCACTGTGATTCAGTTCTTCTGTTTTTTTTTTTTAATTTATTTATTTATTAAAGATTTCTGTCTCTTCCCCGCCACCGCCTCCCATTTCCCTCCCCCTCCCCCAATCAAGTCCCCCTTCCTCGTCAGCCCAAAGAGCAATCAGGGTTCCCTGCCCTGTGGGAAGTCCAAGGACCACCCACCTCCATCCAGGTCTGGTAAGGTGAGCATCCAAACAGCCTAGGCTCCCACAAAGCCAGTACGTGCAGTAGGATCAAAAACCCAGTGCCATTGTTCTTGAGTTCTCAGTATTCCTCATTGTCTGCTATGTTCAGCGAGTCTGGTTTTATCCCAGACTTTTTCAGACCCAGGCCAGCTGGCCTTGGTGAGTTCCCTATAGAACATCCCCATTGCCTCAGTGTGTGGGTGCACCCCTCGCGGAGTTCTTCTGGTTTTTTTCAAGTTCCTTCAAATATTCATGCAGCACAATTCTCAGGTTCATGCTACCATAGATGTGACATCTATAACTTTTGATAGTTTTCCTTTTATACAGTGGCAATTGTAGGCACCTGAGGTTTCTGAGGGTTCCTCCCATCCTCTGAGCATGGCTTCAAGTGCAGCAGCTGTTCTTGAGGGTAGAGTCCTGGCCAGGTCATTGACAAGCCCAGATGGATTAATTCTTAAAAGGAGGAGGCAACAGTAAATAAAGGTGAAAATGTCAAGTCGCCATCAGGACCAGAGATAGAATTTAGATTCTATTCTTTTTCCAAGACAAAGCAGCCTTAATGGACCTCACCAACACCCAGATGTCTCTACCTTTTCATATGTCAATTTACATCCCCAGGAAGGTCCTTCCTCCTTTAGTGTTACCAGGACAACAGGAGGTGAGAGCCATCCTCAGTGGCCTCCAAGGATGCTAATCCCTATAAGGCTAACTTTGTGGAATTGCTTTATCTTTCTCCAAACTGAAAGCCAGGACACATAAGGTTAAGAGAGAGGCCGAAGCAATGGGTCTTGTATCTGGAGCTTATTTTTGTAAAATCTTCAAAAAGCAAAACATATAAAACATTCCAAAATGTCACAATGGTTTATTCTGAGGCTTTTCTTCATTTGATGATCTTTCTTTCTAATGCTTATATCTTTAAATAATTTTTTAAAATCTAATCTGTGTAAACTGGCTCATTTTTTTTTATTTTCTTTCTGAGAATGACCCACAGCCTCAGCAATCTGTGTATTCATGATATCAGCCGTACTGTCCTCCTGTTTTGAGTCTTTTCTGTCACCTTGTTTGCCAGTTTTGTCTTAGTTTCTTCTATCTAAGTAATAAGTGATTAGCAATGGGATTTTCCTGCATGGCCTCATCTGGTCTTTGAGCCTCTACCCATCGTCATCTGAGGGGAAACATGCCTCACGTTTTACTTTTGTTCCTCCAAAGTAAGGATACCTGTGGTTGGCTTTCTCTGAGTTCCAGTGATATCACTTTGTGGCCATACCTTTACCCTGGGTTTCAACTCACAATAGTGAGTTTCTCTTAACGTCCATGATTTGCACCCAATCTCTTTTTTCTTGCTTCCTCTTCTCACACCATTTTATTTGGTTCTCTGTTCTTGTCTTGTATTACAAATTCTTAAGCAGATGGCTTTCTTTGGTGCTTTTGTCAATCAGCATTGGATAGAGAAAGCCGCATTTCTCCAGCTAGCACAGTGGAGAGGGATTTATTCCAGAAGCCCTGTGTCAACAACAGAGTTCTGCAAAGATGTTGACTAGAATGCCTGTGATGTGGAGAGGCTGAGAGGCTGCGGGTCCAGAGGCTTACTATCTCATCTCTGGATGACTTCAGGCCCTTAGATAGCCAACCCTTGCTCACCTCTCTGCTAAAGGTAGCATCATGTGACTGAAAAATAAATAGACTTTTGCAGTCTAATAATTTAGCAGACCCCTGTCTGCCACCAGCCCACCAGCTAAGACTGTCATCAGACAGCATCTGAGCCCTACAAGAGAGTCCCCATCCTGCTGCAGCTCTCTTTCTGATGTTTTTACCAATGTATTTGAAAAATACCTTCATTTATGACTTTGTTCATAAACTTCATAAAAATTCTTCTTCTACATTGGAACATGGAATTTTGGGTTACCTAAATCTAGGTTCCCAGGCTGTGGTGATTCAAATTTGGCTTCTAAATAAACTCTCTTCCATTCTCTTTAAGTTAGGGTGGTCATTTTTGTTTGTTTGTTTTTTACATTGACAACTGCATTTGCTCAAGGACCAACTTGAGGATGAACTTTCTGGAATACTTTCAAAGACACAGAGGGACACTCACAATGAGAAAGCCATTTGTCACACCCTAAAGCACTGCTGCCAACTCCAGAGCAGTCAGGTAGCAAAGAGAGAAAGTGGCAGAAATCAGGAAACTCAAGCCAGAAGTAAGTCAGCAGCAGCAGAATTGCCTCTACCTCACTTTCGATTTCCACTTCTCACGGGAGAACACCCAGTTAGCAAATCCAAAATCAAATCTGAACTCCTAGTCGTAAGAAAGCGTAAGTCATGTGGTTTTATTACTTTAGTCTCTTAAGCAAGGGTGGTGGATTAGATTGAGTTGAATTTGTACTGCATTAGCTCCTTCCTACACAGGCACACTTGGCCACCATGTGAATACCTGCAAAACCACTGTGTTCTCTCCTCATGCTCCTCCAGGCAGCCAGCGCCCTCATCAGAGAGGCAGACCTTTCACTCCTGTGACCGCATTGCTGTGCCCATTCTGGGTGGCACTCGGGTCTTCTCCAGATCAGACATAAAACCATGCTGTCTTGTAGCTATAGACAAAACCACAAATGTGGCCATCGCTAGCATATTCTGTGTCAAAGGGGAAAGGACGTCTGGGCATTGTCCATGTTTTCAGCATTCAGGAAAATGAAGCAGGAAAACCATGGGTTACAGGTAAGGTGGGTTTACCTAGTGAGCTCCTGTCTTAGCATCGCAGCTTACACACACACACACACACACACACACATACACACCAACAAAGAAAGACAAATAGAACAACAAACCCTCAGAAATGGAGGGGAGGAGGAGGTGTGACTGAAGAACAGTGGGCCAGTCCTGCCGTGTTCATGGTGGCATCTGAGAGCTGTGTCACCAGGCCGCCTCATTACACAAACCTCCAAGGTGCAGACCCCCTTGGAGAAGGCCTTTGCTATAGTCAGGAGCTGTGGTAAGCGAATGTGTGGGACAGCTTCAGTGTGACAGGGAATGTTGGTCCACAGAAAACATTTCATTGTAAGATGAATACACCATAAAATGCTCACAGAAAGTACAGTAAACACACAAACCAGAAACACATCCTATCAACATTAGTAGAAATACGTATCATCACATTAGGGACTTTAAATACTCGTACTCCATATTTATAACTGGCAGCTAGGTGGCTTTGTTGCTATCAGTGCAGCTGTCACTGGGTGAGTGACAAGCTGAGCTACTGCTACAATGTCAAGAGATTACTGGAACATTTTGGCTCCATTCTATGGGGCCAACATCATGTGAAGGGTGTCACTCTGTGGCATGTGGCTGTATGAAATATGCACTTCCTACAAACACCCTGGGAACATAGTACACGGTGAAGACTACTCTGTAACTGTTAACAGATCTGATGTCTGTCACTGCTCACAAGGGTGGAGCTGGTATTCACAGGGCCTTCAGGGCTGCTTTGGATGTCCCCAATGATGGAGGATCTGCACAGCTCAGGTGAGGTCTGTCCCACATGCCAAGAGTACGCTTGTCTTCAGCCAACAGCCAGAGCAGTCTCAACCATGCTTTCTCCTGCCATTCTTTCAGGAGCTCCCCTGCTATGGGAAATTACATATTAAAGTGGATAAAGTTATACAGTGTAGAACATTCCAGCTTCTGCCAAACAGGGTGGGTGGGGGAGGGTGTTGCCACAGGCATCACAACAACTTTCATGGTGTCTATGGTAGTCTGAAAGAAAACAGCCCCTAAAGGAAGTGGTACTATTAGGAGGCGTGGCCTTGTTGGAGTAGGTGTGGTCTTGTTGGAGGAAGTATGTCACTGTAGCGGGAGGCTTTGAGGTCTCATATATGCTCAGGAGACTGCCCAGGGTCTTAATCTACTTCCTGTTATCTTCTCATCAAGATATAGGCATGTCTGCCTGCACACCGCCATGCTCCCTGCCATGATGATAATGGACTAAACCTCTGAAACTGTAAGCAGCACCTCAACTAAATATTTTCTCTCATAAGAGTTGCTGTGGTCATGGTATCTCTTTACAGTAATAAAGACCCTAACTAAGACACTGTCACTTAGGAAATCTGTTCCTAAGACTTCACACAGGTCCACAAACCTTGAAAGGTATGGGTTTGAATTCAGGTTTTATTTTTTGAATTTAGGAATCTAAAACACTAGAAATCACCGTATGCCACTAGTGAAGTAAGATTTTCTCACTTCTGAACATGCCAGTATTCCTACTGAAAAATCAATAATCACACTATTAAGACAAAGACTTAAAATGGCTTAAATCAGCCTGTGAAAGTTTTTGCTTCAAACACATTTGCATGACAAACACATGTATAGAATTCCTCAACCTTGGAACTGTGGGTGAGGAATTGCACACCAACACCTGCCACTGTTGATAACCCTCCTTCTTGAGGTCCCTCCCATTTTAGGTCCTTCTTTGCCTGAGCTGAGTGCTCTCTCTCTCTGGGGAGACCTCCCTAACTCCTAGGCCGTGGCTGCATTCCTTATTCACTTTGAAAACAAGCCACAGGGTCACTCCAACCCCAGTAAATGAGTTGTATTCACACTGTTTTTGTCTCCTCATTGCCCAAACCCAGTTGGCAAAGACAGCACCTTCTCGGAGAGCAGAGAGCAGTTTCTTCTGCCATAGGGATCTGCCCTTATATACTTATATAGTTAAAGAAACAAAAGACTTGCTTTCTTCTCATCCTTCTTTCCTTGCCCAGCTCAGAACACCTCTGACCTTCCAGAATAAACAAAAACAAAAACAACAAAGTAATGTGGTTGAGGCACTTGAATTAAATCTCAAAGGACCAGAGAGCATAACAAAGTGTGGCATGAATACATCAGTCACTGAAGTGCTCAGGGGCACAAAGGGCAGCATAAAAGCCACGGTTAGAGGAACACAGAGGACAAACTACAGGGAAGCAGCTGTGCAAGATGTGTCCTGAATCTTAACGCAGCCCACACCGTGGAAAACAACATGATGCTGTGATCTAGAGCAGGCTTTTCCACACAAAGATGACCCAGGGGCTCAGGGAAGTCACTCAGACAGAGAACAGATGCCTGTCACAGACAGTGCAGGAACCTTTGCTAGGAAGTAGTGACATTTATTTATTTACTTACTTACTTATTTATATAGTGACAATGGAAGACAACGTGTCAACAGACATCAAGATGATTTATGTATTTAGGTGTAGCATTTGGAAGAGAAAAAAAAACTTGAAGAAACTGAGAATTCTTTTCATAACAAACCCACTAAATGTCTGCTGCAAAGTCAAGAAACAAAAGCTATATAGCAGGATTTGATGGCTCACACTTGTAATCTGAACATTTAGGATGCAAAGGCAGGGAAACTGCCACAAATTTTGAAGACAATCTAGGCTACACAGCAAGTTCTAGAACAGCCAAGACAGAGTGAGTATCTGTCCGTCTGTCTGTCTGTCTATCTATCTATCTATCTATCTATCTATTCAAATATTTATTTAAATGCTATCTCCTAAGGCATGATTTGAATATATATATAACATATATGCACACATATGTATCATATATATTCAAGTCATGCCTTAGGAGGTAGAATTTGATAAAGAAGGAAAAGTTTTATTGATATAAAAATTAAAATTATATTTACAAATAAAACTCTAGTAATGAAAATAATGCCTGAAGAGTCCAAGAATAAGAATAAAGAAATAAAGATTCTAAGAATACGAATGTAGAAATAAAGAAATACAAAATTGTAAGCCTAGGAGAATGAGCGCAGGCTCCGCGGCTTTCCCAGCAGTTTAAGGATTAATTATTGACAGTGGCTACTCTGCTTTACAACCCATAGCTCTGTCTGCAAGGCTGAAGCGGCCTTCTGCAAACTGAGGGGCAGTTTTTAGATACCCTGGGCCACTCATGACCACCACTGATGTGAGCTCAGTTACCTTCTAAATGACGGGATGTACCTGACTTTTTGGTTGTGCTCTGTCCCATACCCTTCACTGCTACACAAACCTGGCAGTACCAGGAATGCAGAGCTTCAGTAAACACCATCAGGAGGTGCCAGAGAGAAATAATGGACTAAATCAAACACTAGTCTAACTAAAAATTCTGTTCATGGAAATTGCAAAACAGGAAATTCATATCTGAGTTTTGCCTCGAAATTGTAAAACTTCCTTTGTTATGCCTAATGCCTGTTGCCTCTTGCTATAAAAAGGGCGAGTTCAGAACCGTTCTTTGCCACAGCCTTACAAGTCCATCTCTGGCTGTGGTCTCAGCTAGCTGATAAGATTTTTGTGCCCCATGGAGGTTTATTTTTTAATTTTTAATTTATTTCCAGGAATAAAGTTTGCTTCTGGTTTAATAGACTTTGGAGGTCTGTCCTCATCTTTGTGCGACCCTGTGGACCCAACAGTACCCAGACTATATCTTGATCCCAGAAAGGCCTCCGTTCACATCTCTTCACAGGTTTAATTGCACCTTAGGGAAGCATAAAGAAAGGAACTGGGCAGGAATCTGAGGAAATAAAACATTTTAACTAGAGATGATTAACTAGAGATAATTTTTGCCTTGAGTTTCCATTATTTTAAAAATATTTTTAGTAATCATTACTTTTTTCTCTAAAACTACTAAGCAGCTTTACTATTTCCTTCCGAGTTTTCTTAGAAGATTTTATCTATTTCTGACAGTCACTAGTAAAAGTAAAATTGGTCAACTAAGCAACAGTGTAACAAAAACAATGTAATAAAAACAAAGACCTCTTGGAATTCATTCACGGTGATGACCATTTAACAGTTGCTCACCCCAGTGTAGCAGGGCGGGTCCAGCTGACTCTGACAAACCTCCTCCTCCTGTCCATCCTCACTCACTAATCACACTGACCAGAAACACCTACGTAAGCTCCTGGGATGGCTCTCTCTTCCTATCCCACCCAGCTTGCATCCAGAACCCTCCCTCCCCTCTTTGGCCACATAACATCTCCCAGCTCAGCCTGTTCGGGCACTGGGACCAATTCCAAATCGAGAGGGCAACCGGGAGGGTGGTAGTTCCTTTGTCTCAATAGCCTGCCTGCAGAAAGCAAGGCAGGCCCTTTGTTTACGAGCTACCCAAGCAGCATGGAGACCCAAGCCGGGCACCAGGAGAGACATCATTGGGGCACTAGGAGAGCCATCACTGGGGAGTGACATCACTGGGAAGGTACATCAGTGGGCAAGGAGACCTGATCCTGTAAAAGAAGATCCATAGGGGAGCATTCAGAGGAAGAGATGGGCAGGCGCCAATGCAAGAATTCACCCAGCAATCTGAAGAACAACATGAAACCACCAGAACCCAGCGACCTCACAACAGGAGGACAGGAACACCTTCACCAAGAAGAAGTAGAAAAATTTGACTTTATGAAAGTGATTGACGCCCTTAAACAGCATGTAAAAAATGCCCTTGTAGAAATGGATGAGAAGTATAATAGAAAGTTTGAAGAATTGAATAAATCAGTGAATGATGCCCTAGGAAACCAAGGAAAAACAATCAAACAGATAATGGAAACAGTTCAAGACTTGAAAACTGAAATGGAGGCAAAGAAGAAAACACAAACAGAGGGCCGGCTGGACATGGAAAATATAGGTAAACGAATAGAGACTACAGAAACAAGCATAACGAGCAGAATACAAGAGATAGAAGAAAGTATCTCAGATGCTGAAGATAACATACAGAAAATAAACACACTGATCAAAGAAAACAGCAAGTCCAACAAGTTCTCATCACAAAACATTCAGGAAATATGGGATACAATAAAAAGACCAAACCTAAGAATAATTGGAGTAGAAGAAGGAGAAGTGCAACTCAACAGTCCAGAAAATATATTTAATAAAATTATAGAAGAAAATTTTCCCAACCTAAAGAAGGATGTACCTATGAAGGTTCAAGAAGCATACAGAACACCGAATAGGCTGGATCAAAAAAAAAAATCCCCTCGCCATATAATAATCAAAACACAAAGCATACAGAATAAAGAAAGAATATTAAGAGCCGCAAAGGAAAAAGGCCAAGTTACTTATAAAGACGAACCTATCAGACTTACACCTGACTTCTCTATGGAAACCATGAAAGCCAGAAGGTCCTGGATAGATGTACTACAAAAACTAAGAGACCATCGATGCAAGCCCAGACTACTATACCCAGCCAAGCTATTGTTCACTATAAATGGAGAAAACAAAATTTTCCAGGATAAAAACAAATTTAAACAATATGTAGCCATAAATCCAGCTTTACAGAAAGTAATAGAAGGAAAATCACTAACCAAGGAGTCCAACAATGACCACAATAACTCAGACATCTAGAGACCCTTCACCAGCGCAACTCAAAGAAGGGAAACACACAAACTCTACTACTAAAAAAGTGACCGGAGTTAACAACCACTGGTCATTAATATCACTTAATGTCAATGGGCTCAACTCACCTATAAAAAGGCACAGGCTAAGAGATTGGATAAGAAAACAGGATCCAACATTCTGCTGTTTACAAGAAACACACATCAACCACAAAAACAGGCACCTACTCAGAGTAAAGGGCTGGGAAAAGGCTTATCAAGCAAATGGACCTAAGAAACAAGCAGGTGTGGCCATACTAATTTCTAACAAAGTTGACTTCAAACTTAAATCAATCAGAAGAGATGGAGAGGGACATTTTATACTCATAACAGGAACAATTCATCAGGATGAAGTCTCAATCCTAAATATCTATGCCCCTAATATAAAAGCACCCACGTACGTAAAAGAAACATTACTAAAATTCAAAGCAGCCATCAAACCGCACACACTAATAGTAGGAGACTTCAACACTCCTCTCTCACCAATGGACAGGTCAATCGGACAGAAACCTAACAGAGAAATTAGAGAATTAAAGGAGGTAATGAATCAATTGGACTTAACAGACATCTATAGAATATTCCACCCAAATAGGAAAGAATATACCTTCTTCTCTGCAGCTCATGGAACCTTCTCGAAAATTGACCACATACTCGGTAACAAAGCAAACTTCCACAGTTACAAAAAAAATATTAGTAACCACATGTGTCTTATCAGATCACCATGGATTAAAGTTAGAATTCAACAACAATGCTACCCTCAGAAAGCCTACAAACTCATGGAACCTGAACAGTCAACTACTGAACCACACCTGGATCAAGGAAGAAATAAAGAGAGAAATTAAAGTCTTCCTTGAATTCAATGAAAATAAAGAAACAACATACTCAAACTTATGGGACACTATGAAAGCAGTCCTGAGAGGAGAGTTCATAGCACTAAGTGCCCACTTAAAGAAAACAGAGAAAGCACACATTGGAGACTTAACAGCCCACCTGAAAGCTCTAGAAAAAAAGAAGCAGACTCACCTAGGAGGAGTAAAAGACTGGAAATAATCAAACTGAGGGCTGAAATCAACAAAATAGAAACGCAGAAAACAATCCAAAGCATCAATGAAACAAAAAGCTGGTTCCTGGAGAAAATCAACAAGATTGATAAACCTCTATCCAAACTAATTAAACGGCAGAGAGAGAATATGCAAATTAATAAGATCAGAAATGAAAAGGGGGACATAACCACAGACACAGAGGAAATTCAGAGAATCATTAGATCTTACTACAAAAGCCTGTATGCCACAAAACTGAAAAATGTAAAAGAAATGGACACTTTTTTAGATAAATACCATTTACCAAAGTTAAACCAGGACCAGCTGAACAATCTAAATAGACCTGTTAGTCGTGAAGAATTAGAATTTGTTATCAAAAACCTCCCTACCAAAAAGAGCCCAGGTCCAGATGGCTTCAATGCGGAATTCTACCAGAACTTCCAAGAAGACCTAATACCTATACTCCTTAATGTATTTCACAATATAGAAACAGAAGAGTCATTACCAAACTCCTTTTATGAAGCTACAGTTACTTTGATACCAAAACCACACAAAGACTCTACCAGGAAAGAGAATTACAGGCCAATCTCACTCATGAACATTGACGCAAAAATCCTCAACAAAATACTGGCAAACTGAATCCAAGAACACATTAGAAAAATTATCCATTATGATCAAGTAGGCTTTATCCCAGAGATGCAGGGCTGGTTCAACATACGAAAATCTATCAATGTAATTCATCATATAAATAAACTGAAAGAAAAAAACCATATGATCATTTCATTAGATGCTGAAAAAGCATTTGACAAAATTCAACATCCCTTTATGATAAAAGTCTTGGAGAGATTAGGGATACAAGGGTCATACCTAAATATAATAAAAGCTATATACAGCAAGCCGACAGCTAACATCAAATTAAACGGAGAGAAACTCAAAGCCATCCCACTAAACTCAGGAACACGACAAGGCTGTCCACTCTCGCCATATCTCTTCAATATAGTGCTTGAAGTTCTAGCAATAGCAATAAGACAACATAAGGGGATCAAGG
>JABTXL010009223.1:0-27118 GCA_025134845.1 Neodon shergylaensis
AACAAATGAGATTTTAAACCACACTCGAGGACTAAGAAAGGATAATGTTTCCTTTAATTAAAACAAGTTATTAAGAAAAACAACTGGAGTTCATGCAAGCAGATCTTCAGTCACTGAAAAAGTATAGTAAGAGTGTTGATTAACAACAACAACAAAAATGACTGAGGGATAATTCCTTATTTGGATGTCATGCCTGAAGGATTCTCCTGGGACACAGCTCAAAAGTCACAAATACAAAAATATTTTAATGATTTTAAAGATCTTATGTCTTCCCTGTAGTGATTACAAAAGGAGAAACATGTACACAGAAAGAAGGAGGAGAAAGAAAACGAGGCAGTAGAATATAAACATCCAGGAAAAAAAATACACATCACAATGGGTTCAACACATGTCCAGTATGATAAAAACAGATTCCTCAAAATACCAAGATGAAGTTCAGCATCTGGGAATAAAAACAAATGAAAATCAAATCTCATTCATACTTTCATGGGTAATTATAGATACTAAATTAAATAAAGTAGTCATGACCATAATTTTTAAATCCCATAGCCATTCACAGTGTCGTTAAGAAATAAAGACATTTCAGACACACAAAAGCTTAAAGCATTTTCTGCTCTGACTTCAGGATAAAACGTGCTCTGATCAAACTGAATAAAAACAAACAAACAAAAATTTAATTAAAGAAAAAGAAAAAGTAGCTGAGCTTTGGTGGCACACGACTTTAACCCCAGCATTAAGGAAGCAGAGGCAGGCAGATCTCTGCAAGTTTGAAGACAGCCTGATCAACAGAGTGCATTCCAGGAGAGCCAAGACTGTTTCACAAAGACAAAACACTGTTTTAATAAAACCAAAAAAAAAGAAAAGGAGAGAAAAGTAGTCTGGTCTGGCATCTCTGGTCTCTTAATGTCGGCATAACACTTGACTAGGACCTTCTGGCCTTCATTGCTTCCATTGAAAAGTCAGGTGTAATTCTTTTTTTTAATTTTTTTTTATTTATTTATAAAAGATTTCTGTCTCTTCCCCGCCACTGCCTCCCATTTCCCTCCCCCTCCCCCAATCAAGTCCCCCTCCCTCGTAAGCCCAAAGAGCAATCAGGGTTCCCTGACCTGATTCTTATAGGTCTGCCTTTATATGTTTCTTGGCCTTTTTCATTAATATTCTTTTTCCTTAATATTCTTTCTTTACTCTGTATGTTTAGTGCTTTGATTATTATGTGGCGAGGGAATTTTTTTTTTTTGGTCCAGTCTATTTGGTGTTCTGTAAGCTTCTTGTGTCTTCATATGCATATCTTTCTTTAGGTTGGGAATGTTTTCTTCTATGAGTTTGTTGAATATATTCTCTGTGCTTTTGAGTTGAACTTCTTCCTTTATCCCTACTATTCTTAGATTTGATCTTTTCATGGTGTCCCATATTTTCTGGATATTTTGTGTTAAGATTTTGTTAGATTTAATGTTTTCTTTGAACGATGAGTCTATTTCCTCTATAGTATCTTCAATGCTTGAGATTCTCTCTTCCATCTCTTGTATTCTGTTGTTTATGCTTGAATTCGTGATTCTTGATCATTTTCCCATATTTTCTGTTTCGTTTCTTGAATTCCCTTAGTTTGTGTTTTCTTTATTGTCTCTATTTCAGTTTTCAAGTCTTGAATCATTTCTTTCACCTGTTTGATTGCTTTTTCTTGGTTTTCTTTAAGGAACTTATTGATTTCTTCCAATCTTTTGCTTGTCTTTTCCTCCATTTCTTTGAAGGAATTTTTTTATTTTCTCTTTAAGGGCCTCAAACATTCTCCTAAAGTTATTCTTTAGGTCATTTTCTTCTGTTTCATCGGTATTGAGGTATTCAAGACTTGCTGTTTTAGAGCTACTAGTTTTTGTTGGTGTCATGTTGCTCTTTGTGGTGTTGAGTGTGTTCTCACCTTGTCTACCCATGTTTTCCTCTTATTGTCTCCCAGGTGCCAATGAATCCAAGGCTCAGATGGTTGGTCTTTGAGGAGGAGTCAGTTCCAGTCACCCTGGAGGTCACTCAGTGTTCCAGGAGGTCACGCTGCACTCCCAGAGTTCACTCTGCAATCTCACAGGTTGCTCTGCAGTTTCAGAGATCATTTGGGCCTGCTGCCACAGAGGTTGCTTGCTCGGGCTTGCTCCAGCAAAGGTTGCTGGCTCAACCATGCTCCAGCAGAAGTCACTGGCTCAAGCCTGGTCAGGTGGAGGTGGTTGACTTGGGCCTGCTCCCAAAGATGTCTCCAGCTCAGGCCTGCTCCAGAAAAGGTTGCTGCCTCGGGCCGGTCCCACAGAAGTCACTGGCTCATGCCTGGTCCCACTGAGGTTGCTTGCTCAAGCATGCTCTGGTGGATGTTCCTGGCTCAGGCCTCACAGGGACTATATTTTTAAGGCAAAATAAATACTTCGTTTTAGTAAGGTTTTTTTTGTCTTTTAGAGATCAGCCTTTCTGTGATATTTCAAATATTAATAAACCTTTTAGATAGTCTTTCAAAGAATGCTAATATTTCAAGCACTTTGACTAAAATTTCTCAGACAAAATAACATAATAGGAATTGAAGATTACAAATACTAAAATACTAATTTCTAATAACATATGGTTGTTACTTTAAACATTTATCTGAAACATAAAATACTAGATATGACACTTTCTTTTTGCATAAAACCAAGACTTTTCTTGTTAAAACTGAATAAAAATCATTTATGCATGAGGAAAACAAATTTAAATATCATTTTAAAAAAACAAAAACAGGCTTATCCATTTCTATTCTATGCTATTTTTTTATCTCACCAAATGGTGTTGATAACAAAAAGAGGTTAAAAAAAATCTTAGTACTAAAAATAAGAGGCATACCAAGCAAATGCTAGCAAAAATAAAGCAAGAGTAACAACACTAATATCCAAGAAAATAAGTCCCAGAGACAAAATTTTTTTCAAGGGAAAAGATACAGAAAGGATTTTATTTTTTATTCCATAAATACTGTTGTTCACTCATCACATGGAGGCTTGAGTATTAGCTCAAGACCAACAACAGGTAACACTCATGGATGCAAGCAAGATAAAGACGCTCTGGTCCAGCCTTCACATTTCGGGAATTAAGGATGAGTGCAAATGCAAGCCTGTGCTCTAAACAATTAAGTAGTAATTCAAATGATAGCCACTGACAATCTCTTAGCTATAAATTTTCTTGAGTTAAAGATGTAGCACACTGATAGAATATTTATCTACTATGCAGAAAGGCCACAACTTCAGTCCCCAGCACCATCAAAGCAAAATATTGGGTGCAAGTAGAAATTATTGTGTTAAGCAAAATACCCAGGCTCAGACAGATAAATATTGCATTTTCTCTCACTTACTGGTCCTAGATTTTATATAAGTCCATAAAATCATTCATAGGCATGAAAGTAAAAGTGGGAAGAAGAAGGGGAGCTAGCAGGAAAGTGAAAGGGGGACAAGAGAAGTGAATATAGTCATAGCACATGATATGCTTGTATAAAAATGTTTATAAATCCATTATCATCGACAATGGACCTAAGACCAAAAATGTAAAGAAAGGAAGCTAGTCTTTTCAATCAGAATGAAAACTGTTCTAAACAGGAGAGCAAAGGCAAAGTCCCAAGGCAGATGTGAAATGGACACATTTCAGGTACTATAAAATCTAATAAAAGTTAAAAACTAAAAGCCCAAAAACAATAGGGAAAAGGAGAGCTTTGTGAGTTTGGATAAGTGCAGTCTTGGTGGTGTACAATTTTGTAAGCAAAAGTTCAGTTTGCACTTTATTCTCAGTAGGATAACAAGTGTGGGGAAGAATTTAGGGAAAGAACTAAAATGATTGAATTTATGTATTTTCAGGTGACTCTGACTGCTGAGTGACATAGGCAAAGATAAGAATGAAACAGAGACCAGCTAGGTAGCCGCAGCACGAGCTATGACAAAAAGGGAATTTGCCTTCACTCCAGTCATTCTTCCTGGAGACCTCTTCCAAACCAGTCTAGGAGCTGGAAGCTCAGAGAGCCCCTTACCAGTTAGTGGAAGGTGATGGGGAGCTGTAGGAAGAACAGTCGTGGAGCTGCAACCATACATTCAAACACACTTGCACACACATTTAAAAACCAAACAAAACCGTAATTTTTAAACAGAATAATTTCTGTTTTCTTACTTCTAAAATGCTTAAAAGTATCTGAAGTTGTCAAAAAAGGACTTTTTTTTTAAGACTCTGAGTTGAGCATAGTAGTGTACTCTGTGATCCCAATACTCTGGAAGCAGAGGTACAAGGTCCAGGGGCTCAAAACTAGCCTGGACTTTGTATCAAGACCTATTCTATTCTTCTGAGTCACCACACACACACACACACACACACACACATACAGATGCACACAAGAATCTGAAATGTATTCAACATCTGGAAGCTATAGATAACGGCAAGTTTCCCTTTGTTCTTCATTGCTTAAAGTCCTGACAATTTACATTCCATTCTTTTTCTTTTTTTTTCTTTTTTTTCCGTTTATTTATTTATTAAAGATTTCTGTCTCTTCCCCTCCACCGCCTCCCATTTCCCTCCCCCAAGGACCACCCACCTCCATCCAAGTCTAATAAGGTGAGCATCCACACTGCCTAGGCTCCCACAAAGCCAGTACGTGCAGTAGGATCAAAAACCCAATGCCATTGTTCTTGAGTTCTCAGTAGTCCTCATTGTCCGCTATGTTTAGCGGGTCCGGTTTTATCCTAGGCTTTTTCAGACCCAGGCGAGCTGGCCTTGGTGAGTTCCCAATAGAATATCCCCATTGTCTCAGTGTGTGGGTGCACCCCTCGCGGTCCTGAGTTCCCTGCTCGTGCTCTCTCTCCTTCTGCTCCTGATTTGGACCTTGAAATTTCTGTCCGGTGCTCCAATGTGGGTCTCTGTCTCTGTCTCCTTTCATCGCCTGATGAAGGTTAATATTCAGGAGGATGCCTATATGTTTTTCTTTGGGTTCTCCTTATTTAGCTTCTCTAGGATCACTAATTATAGGCTCAATGTCCTTTGTTTCTGGCTAGAAACCAAATATGAGTGAGTACATCCCATGTTCCTCTTTTTGGGTCTAGCTTACCTCAATAAGGATAGTATTTTCTATTTCCATCCATTTGTATGCAAAATTCGAGAAGTCCTTGTTTTTTACTGCTGAGTAGTACTCTAATATGTATATATTCCATACTTTCTTCATCCATTCTTCCATTGAAGGGCATCTAGGTTGTTTCCAGGTTCTGGCTATTACAAACAATGCTGCTATGAACATAGTAGAGCATATTCTTTTGTTGTATGATAAGGCCTCTCTTGGGTATATTCCCAAGAGTGGTATTGCTGGGTCGAGGGGTAGGTTGATCCCAAATTTCCTGAGAAACCACCACACTGCTTTCCAAAGTGGTTGCACAAGTTTGCATTCCCACCAGCAATGGATGAGTGTACCCCTTTCTCCACAACCTCTCCAGCAAAGGCTATCAATGGTGTTTTTTATTTTAGCCATTCTGACAGGTGTAAGATGGTATCTTAAAGTTGTCTTGATTTGCATTTCCCTGATTGCTAAGGAGGTTGACCATGACCTTAAGTGTCTTTTGGCCATTTGAACTTCTGTTGAGAATTCTCTGTTCAGCTCTGTGCCCCATTTTATAATTGGGTTGATTAGCCTTTTACGGTCTAGTTTCTTGACTTCTTTATATATTTTGGAGATCAGACCTTTGTCAGTTGCGGGGTTGGTGAAGATCTTCTCCCAGTCAGTGGGTTGCCTTTGTGTCTTAGTGACAGTGTCCTTTGCTTTACAGAAGCTTCTCAGTCTCAGGAGGTCCCATTTATTCAATGAGGCCCTTAATGTCTGTGCTGCTGGGGTTATACGTATGAAGGGGTCTCCTGTGCCCATTTGTTGTAGAGTACTTCCCACTTTCTCTTCTATCCGGTTCAGTGTGTTCGGACTGATATTGAGATCTTTAATCCATTTGGACTTGAGTTTTGTGCATGGTGATAGATATGGGTCTATTTTCATTCTTCTACAGGTTGACATCCAGTTTTGCCAGCACAATTTGTTGAAGATGCTCTCTTTTTTTCCTTTGTATACCTTTAGCTCCTTTATCGAAAATCAGGTGTTCATAGGTTTGTGGGTTAATGTCAGGGTCTTCTATTTGATTCCATTGGTCGACTTCTCTGTTTTTATGCCAATACCAAGCTGTTTTTAATACTGTAGCTCTGTAATAGAGTTTGAAGTCAGGGATGGTAATGCCTCCAGACGATCCTTATTGTATAAGATTGTTTTGGCTATCCTGGGTTTTTTGTTTTTCCATATAAAGTTGATTATTGTCTTCTCCAGATCTGTGAAGAATTTTGATGGGAGTTTGATGGGGATTGCATTGAATCTATAGATTGCTTTTGATAGAATTGCCATTTTTACTATGTTGATCCTCCCAATCCAAGAGCAAGGGAGATCCTTCCATTTTCTGGTGTCCGCTTCAATTTCTTTCTTCAAAGACTTAAAGTTCTTGTCATATAGATCTTTCACTTCCTTGGTCAGAGTTACTCCAAGATATTTTATGTTATTTGTGGCTATCATGAAAGGTGATGCTTCTCTGATTTCCCTCTCTGTTTCCTTATCCTTAGTGTATAGGAAGTCCACTGATTTTTTGGAGTTGATCTTGTATCCTGCCACATTACTAAAGGTGTTTATCAGCTGTAGGAGTTCTTTGGTAGAGTTTTGGGGGTCGCTTATGTATACTATCATATCATCTGCAAATAACGAAAGCTTAACTTCTTCCTTTCCAATACGAATCCCCTTGATCCCCCTATGTTGTCTTATTGCTATTGCTAGAACTTCAAGCACTATATTGAAGAGGAATGGAGAGAGTGGACATCCTTGTCGTGTTCCTGATTTTAGTGGGATGGCTTTGAGTTTTTCTCCGTTCAATTTAATGTTAGCTGTCGGCTTGCTGTAAATAGCTTTTATTATATTTAGGTATGACCCTTGTATCCCTAATCTCTCCAAGACCTTTATCATAAAGGGGTGTTGAATTTTGTCGAATGCTTTTTCAGCATCTAATGAAATGATCATATGGTTTTTTTCTTTCAGTTTATTTATATGGTGGATTACATTGATAGATTTGCGTATGTTGAACCAGCCCTGCACCTCTGGGATGAAGTCTACTTGATCATAATGGATAATTTTTCTAATGTGTTCTTGGATTCGGTTTGCCAGTATTTTATTGAGAATTTTTGCGTCGATATTCATGAGTGAGATAGGCCTGTAATTCTCTTTCTTGGTTGGGTCTTTGTGTGGTTTTGGTATCAGGGTAACTGTAGCTTCATAAAAGGAATTTGGCAATGACTCTTCTGTTTCTATATTGTGAAATACTTTAAGGAGTATAGGTATTAGCTCTTCTTGGAAGTTCTGGTAGAATTCTGCAGTGAAATCATCTGGTCCTGGGCTTTTTTTGGAAGGGATATTTTTGATAACAGTTTCTAGTTCTTCGCGACTAACAGGTCTATTTAGATCGTTCACCTGGTCTTGGTTTAGCTTTGGTATATGGTACTTATCTAAAAAAAAATGTTCATTTCTTTTGTATTTTCCAGTTTTGTGGCATACAGGCTTTTGTAGTAAGATCTAATGATTCTCTGAATTTCCTCTGTGTCTGTGGTTATGTCCCCCTTTTCATTTCTGATCTTATTTATTTGCGTGTTCTCTCTCTGTTGTTTAATTAGTTTGGATATGGGTTTGTCGATCTTGTTGATTTTCTCCAAGAACCAACTTTTTGTTTCATTGATTTTTTGGACTGTTTTCTGTGTTTCTATTTTGTTGATTTCCACCCTCAGTTTGACTGTTTCCAGTCTTCTACTCCTCCTGGGCACATCTGCTTCTTTTTTTTCTAGAGCTTTCAGGTGTGCTGTTAAGTCCCCGATGTATGCATTCTCCGTTTTCTTTAAGTGGGCACTTAGTGCTATGAACTTTCCTCTTAGCACTGCTTCATCGTGTCCCATAGGTTTGAGTATGTTGTCTCTTTATTTTCATTAAATTCAAGGAAGACTTTAATTTCTTTCTTAATTTCTTCCTTGACCCAGGTGTGATTCAGTAGTTGACTATTCAGTTTCCATGAGTTTGTCGGCTTTCTGGGGGTAGCATTGTTGTTGCCTTCTAACTTTAATCCATGGTGATCTGATAAGACACAGGTGGACACTGATATTTTTTGTATCTGTGGAGGTTTCCTTTGTTTCCGAGTATGTGCTCAATTTTCAAGAAGGTTCCATGAGCTGCAGAGAAGAAGGTATATTCTTTCCTACTTGGGTGGAGTGTTCTATAGATGTCTGTTAAATCCATTTGCTTCATTACCTCCAATAATTCTCTTAATTCTCTATTAGATTTCTGTCTGATTGACCTGTCCATTGGAGAGAGAGGTGTATTGAAGTCTCCTACTACTAGTGTGTGTGGTTTGATGTCTGCTTTGAGTTCTAGTAATATTTCTTTTACATAAGTGGGTGCTTTTATATTAAGGGCGTAGATATTCAGGATTGAGACTTCATCCTGATGAATTGTTCCTGTTATGAGTATAAAGTTTCCATCTCGATCTCTTCTGATTGATTTCAGTTTGAAGTCAGTTTTGTTAGAAATTAGTATGGCCACACCTGCTTTTTTCTTAGGATCACTTGCTTGAAACACCTTTTCCCAACCCTTTACTCTGAGTAGATGCCTGTCTTTGTGGTTAAGATGTGTTTCTTGCAAACAGTAGAATGCTGGATCCTGTTTTCGTATCCAATCTCTTAGCCTGTGCCTTTTATAGGTGAATTGAGCCCATTAATATTAAGTGATATTAATGACCAGTGGTTGTTTACTCCGGTTATTCTTATTGTTTTTGGTAGTAGAGTTTGTGTGTGTGTCCCTTCTTTGAGTTGTGCTGGTGAAGGGTCGCTAGATGCCTGAGTTATCATAGGCAGTGTTGGCAATGTTGGATTCCTTGGGTTGCGCTTTTCCTTCTATTACTTTCTGTAGGGCTGGATTTGTGGCTACGTATTGTTTAAATTTGTTCTTATCCTGGAATGTCTTGATTTTTTCATTGATAGTGAACAGTAGCTGGCTGGGTATAGTAGTTTGGGTTTGCATCCATGGTCTCTTAGTTTCTGAAGTACCTCTCTCCAGGACCTTCTGGCTTTCATGGTTTCCATAGAGAAGTCAGGTGTAAGTCTGATCGGTTTACCTTTATAAGTTACTTGGCCTTTTTCCTTTGCAGCTCTTAATATTCTTTCTTTAACCTGTGTATTTAGTGTTTTGATTATTATATGGTGAGGGGATGTTTTTCTTTGATCAAGTCTGTTTGGTGTTCTGTATGCTTCTTGAATAGTCAAAGGAATATCTTTCTTTATGTTGGGAAAGTTTTCTTCTATAATTTTGTTAAAAATATTTTCTGGGCCTTTGAGCTGTGACTCTTCTCCTTCTTCTATTCCTATTATTCTTAGGTTTGGTCTTTTTATTGTATCCCATATTTCCTGAATGTTTTGTGATGAGAATTTGTTGGCTTTGCTGTTTTCTTTGATCAGTGCGTTTATTTTCTCTATGGTGTCCTCAGAATCTGAGATTCTTTCTTCTATCTCTTGTATTCTGTTGATTATGCTTGTTTCTGTAGGCTCTGCTTGTTGACCTAGATTTTCCATATCCAACTGGCCCTCCGTTTGTGTTTTCTTCCTTGCTTCCATTTCAGTTTTCAATTCTTGAACTGTTTCCATTACCTGTTTGATCGTTTTTTCTTGGTTTCCCAGGGTCTCATGTACGTATTTACTCATTTCTTCAAACTTTTTGTTATACTTCTCATCCATTTCCATAAGGGCGTTTTTCACATGTTGTTTAAGGGACTCTATTGCTTTCATAAAGTCAATTTTTTCCACTTCTTCTGTGTTAGGGTGTTCAAGTCCTTCTGTTGTAAGATCATTGGGTTCTGGTGTTTTCATGTTGTTTTTGAGATTATTGGGTGAATTTTTGCCTTGGCTCCTGCCCATCTCCTCCTATCGATGCTATCTAATGGGTCTTTTAAAACTGGTTCAAGTTTCCCTGCTGGCCAGGGGCTCTTCTTACAAAATGCCCTTGCTCTGTTTCCTGGCTCCTGCCAGGGGCCATGATCCCTCTCACCCCTCAGAAGGGTCTTCAGGAACAGGACCCGGCTCCTCGTTTGCCAGGGACCTCGCCATCCAAAGGTCTACCTCTTTATTTAATTGTAGTGGGGCGATCTGCTCTCGGTGTTGCGCGCCGGTCCCCGCCGCCTGCGGCCCCTCCATTCTTTTTCTAACATTATTTCTTTATTGATTATTTGGGAATTTTACATCACACACCCCATTTCCACTCCATTTCCCAATCCCTCCATATTTGCCTTTCACCCTGACAACACTTTCCCCCCAAAATAAATTTTTTTTAAAAATTAAAAAACAAACAAAAACACTTTGCTGCTCTGTCTTTCCCATCTCTCCAACACCTCTTCATTTGTCTTAGTGGCACTGGGAGCCTCTGTGTGCCACGGTGTACCCTTTGGTCTCACCCACTTTACTTGCAAATGACCATTTCCATGAGTTAGATCTTGTTCGAGGCCTCTGGTTTCTGGTGCACCATCATCACTGGACCCGAGTCATGGAGATCCTACTGGGATCATTCCACAGGACCAGTCCCTTCTCATGCTCCAGTAGGTCATAGATAGGGTAGATGTTAGGGTGGACCAACCCAAGACCCTGGATGAGAGGGCCTGGGTAGTAGTTGAACTGCTCAGCCTTGGACACTGGGGCCACCCACCTCCAGCATGGTGTGGAGCCAGAGCCAGCCATGCTACACCTATGCCATCGGGGCCAGCTCTCCCTTGCCCGTGGTAAGGGGTGGGGCCAGCTCTCCCTTGCAAGTGCAGGGAACCAGCTCTCTTGTGAGGGTTGCTGCCAGCTAGCTTATTACAGTGTACAGCGAGTGCCAGGGCCAGCGAAGGGCAGGTCTGGCTCAGCCTGGCCCTCGGATTTCATCATGTATGGTTTTTACGCTCCCCTGAGGTAACAAGGGTCCCAGACCCCAGGTGTACCAGGATTACGAACCCACACATGGCCCCTAGCAGCAGGTAGAGCCTGGACGATACCATTGCCCTGGCTGGCAGCACAGACCATACACATCAGCATGGCTCCTGCAGCAGCGAGGATCTTAGACACCAACAAGGCCACGGGTTGCAGCCCAGACCCTAGGCATCCGATGAATGTCCTTTGAACGCAACAGGAACCACAGATATCAACACAGACCCTGGCGGCTGCAGGGCCGTGGACGCAGACATGGCCCTCAGCTGCAGCTTGGGTTTAGAATGTCACCATGACCCTAGGAGAAAGCACAGGCCACCCAGATCAACCTGGTCTCGGCGACAGCATGGCCATCGAAACCGACATGGACTCAGATGGCTGACCTGATCACTGGCAGCCACATGTGCTTCAATGGCAACTGGCCGCTGTAGGGACATGGACCCAGACATGGCCCTTGGCAGCAACTCAGGCCCAGACATCATCGTGGCCCCAGGTGGCAGCGTAGGCCACTCAGACCTGCATGGCCCCAGCGGTGGCAGGGCCCTCAGATCCCAACATGGCCTGAGGAGGTGGGGCCAGACCCCAGGCATATCCCCATGGCCAGGAACCAAGGACATCAACTCAGACCCTGACTGAAACAGGGTCATGGATACACTCTGTTGTTTAACTTTTCTTTGCATCCTAAACCTTATGAGCAGACTTGTAGTCACCTAAAATAAAACTGTTCGATTTGGTTGCAGTTGCCTACTGATCTACAGAGCTCCAAACCTAGGTAAACAGAGCATTAATGCGGTGACCAAAAAAATTAAAGCCTTTCTACTTAGTAAAACAAAAATAATCGCACAGCCAGTAGATAGCAATGATGAATCCTGGTTTTTCCTTAACAGGGATATTAGGGCAGAAGATCATTTTCCTCTTCTTCCCTTTCCTAGTCTCTGAGTGAGCTGTTGGTTACAAGGCTAGATAGTTCATCAGATGCTAAAAGAGCTGGACTAACTGCCCAGATACTCCCTTGCCCAGTATCTATTTTAAAGTGGGTAATTCAAGCTTACTCAGTGTCTCTAGATGACGCCTGAAGAACACGATGCTTGCTGAACCATGGCTCCATTTAGTTTTGAAAACAGAGCCCCCGACTCATGTTCTTCGGAACTCTCTCTTCCTCTTAGACTAACATCTTGTTTCTAATGTAAAGTATGCTCATTGCAGTTATAGTGTGGGATTGAATGACGTTTGGGCAGCCTTAGGAGAGCTGGTCAACTTTGCAGCTTGCAGCCGTGCAGTTCTACGGAGTCTAAGCGTAAGATGGAGGTGAACAGAAAAATAACTCGTCCTTCTCCTCGCTTGTGCGGACAATATAACAAGCCCTCAGCACTGAGGGGCTCAGACTCATTCCTACTCCATGGTTGGACATCACTCGCATTTTCTCAGAGTGTTTATGTGGGGATTCCAGTTCCGGTGTCGTGGTCGGTTTCCTTCTGAAACTCAATCATCTTCCCCTTCTCCTCTGGTAACCCGGCGTTCTCTGTGCACCCTCAGGCACTGTTATTATGTTCCCCCTTCTACAAACAGATCCAGGCACGGAACAGTCTTTGAAATCAAAGGAACATCATCCTGATCCAAACTCTTGATCTGCCATTTGTTCTGCCTTCCCCTCTCTCTGGGATTCTGGCCCAGATGGCACTTTTGTTTGGTAGCATGCCCTGCTCCTGTCAGGGAACAAAACTTTTCATTTCTAAACATGGTTGCAAGGGCTCACAGCGGATGCTGCTTCACTGTGTAAGATAATCTCATTTTCACACTGTTTTGGATTCTGACCGTTCTTCAAGCTTGTGGATGTTGAATAAACTGTAAATATTTTAGCAACTGAATCACCCATGTTTTAAAGACACCGTGCACTGACAAAAACACAAGGCTCATTATCTATGGAATACATCATGTAACTTAGGCAAGATACCTTCATATGTATAAAGGAAATATAAATGTTAACAGATGGCAGGTGTCTGCATTAATATCTCACTCAAAGAACTGAGGAGGTATAACAACGTTTCCTAGGAAGTTATTTGACAAAGAATCTAAATAGGTTCAAAATTAGAATGACGAAAATCAAATAGCCAAACAAAAGCCAATTCTCACTTCAGGGCCTCTGGGCACTCAAGGAACAGCAGAGAGAAAGAATAACCTAAATGTACATAGAGAATACCCGGTCTAAAAAAGACAATTTTCCTAGAGGTGGCAAACTGGAGGAGTGATAGAAAAAAATGATGACCTTACTATGAGAAATGATACATTATGTAACTAATTACAGTTTCAATTAAAATTCTAACTTAAAATGTATATAAAATTCTATGGTGAAGGACTAAGCACGAAACCAAAAGACACCCAAGTGTATTTCCTTAGAGACACACGACAACTCCTCCCCCCAGAGGTAATCAGTCAATTCCTCTGAGATGAAGGCCGACGGTAGTCACCTCCTAACCCATCACACGGAGCTGCTCAGTCCCCTGCTTCCACTCTGCATCTCCTTGATCTTGTTGGTCCATGACTTGCCCGTCCGACTGCTCATTCACCAAAGCCTGTCTCTGTGCTCACCTATTCTAGAGAGGAATCTGCAGATGGGAACATCCAGTCCACTCCATGCTCACTTATTCTAGAGAAGAATCTGCAGAAGAGAATATCCAGCCCATGCCACCATTGAGTCTCCAACAAGCCCATACCCTCTTCCAGTTGAAATGCAGCTCCTGGCTTGTTCCTTAGCCCTGGTAAACGAAACATGGGTCACCCTATGACTTCAGCCTTAAGTGCCTGGCATCAATTGGATCTTGAAAATAAGTAGTTGATATTTTAATGAATAATATTCACTTGGTGTTCCACAGGATACAGCAAAAATCTTAAAATTGATTGTGCACTCTAAGTGAAAATGGTCTACACAGGTGAGCCGAGCATGTTCTGAAGGGACGGATGGGCTTGGTCCACACAGGTGAGCCAAGCATGTTCTGAAAGGACGGATGGGAGGCTTGGACTCACACAGTACCCACTCCACTCGTGTTTTGCTGTCTCTTCCTTGACCCATCTGTGATGTCTTACAGATCCCTGTTACCAGGTAAGACAAAAGGAAAAGGCTTGGCCCTGCAACTACTGGGGCTGTACTGTGTTTGCTTGGGCATTCCAGGAAAGCATTAGTTGATGTAAATCTCCCTTGAAGGCAGAACTTTGAGAAGTACATCTGATCATTCACTTGACAAGAAAAGGAAAATGATTAAGTTCTAGATCTATGCTGATCATGGTCAGGAGCAAACACCATGGGGGCTTGTGAGGGAAAAGCCAGAAACAAAATCAAAATCTTGTTGAAAAGGTTGAATAGACAGGGCTTATACTGCCAGCATGGATATAAAGCGAGAAGACACCCCCAGAAGGATCAGTACTTCTCAGCAGTCAAAAGGATACGTGACGCTTCACCCAGTGTTTGCTCAATGGGTCCAGGTAAGTACTGCCATGAAGGTCACACTGCCCTCCCAAGGCTTACTGAGCTGCCCAACTCATGAGTGAGCGACCAGTCAGCAGTAAGAGCCAACACCAATTCCCTGGTAATGAATGACACAGTTCTCCAGGGGTTCAGCTGGTCTCCAAAGGCAGTTAAGTTACCGCGGATCCCTTTCATGTTAGAAAAGGTTTCCATGTATCCTTACAGTTAGGTCCATATTCTGGGTACCAGTTTGCCTTCCCTCCCCAAAGTGGTTTCCATTCATAAATTTAAAAGATGATTTTGTTATTGTCCGTGATTTCCTGTAGAAGGAATCTCTTAAACAGAAAAGATAATACATTTGTGCTGTTTACCAGTCTTAGCTTCCCAAACCAACCAGCTTGATAGAAATGAAGAATGAGCGCTAAAAGATCAGCTACTGCAGATACCTGGGAAACCACACGAAAGTGAGGCCGGAGCCAGCCGACTGGGTTCAGCATGTATCTCAAACCGTGGTGAGATACTATCTCCTCCCCAGTCAGGATGTGTAGGTGCAGGGACAGAGGCTTAACAGCTGCCAGCATTTCCTCTCATCATTCTGCCTGGTGATTTATTTTTTTTAAACCTTGTGTACACAACTCAGAGGGATTCTATATTCTGCCAACATGTCTCTGACATCAGTAATAGGTCTGGAAACCTTAGTGCCAAGGGACACACACTTCTACCAGGAAACATGGTCATCATTCTGATGAATTCTGAAGTTGTTCTTTGACCCTTCTGAGATGCTCATGCTGTGAATTAGCAGACAGAGCAAGAAGGTCATTCTGCTGTCCAGGATGATTGAGCTCAATTACCAGGAGGAAATTAGATTGTGCTACACAACTGGAACAGAACTGACTATGCCTGAAAGACAGGCGTTCACTAGAACCCTCTGAAACCCTCCTGACCAGGTCAAAAGAACACTACAACCTAATTAGAACAAAACATGTGTATAGCTCAGTTCTGGCTGCTCTAATGAGTACCAAACTGGCTCAGAAGCTGATCTGTATTTCTCAGAGTTCTAGAAGCTGGAGGTCTGATGTGTATACTCGTGTCCTATAGAGAGCCCTGATCCAGAAAGACAGATGACTTTGGTTGCATCATCATGTAGCAGAAAGCATGGAGCTGAAATACACTCTCCCATCATTCTTGACATAACAATAATACCATTCACAAACTGCCACCACAGAACCTCACCTAATCCTAACTACTTCCCAGAAGCTCCACTTCCTGATATCATCACATGACAGTAGGGATTCAACATACAATCTTGAGGGGAGACACAATCATTTGATCCAAACCATCAGGGGAGATGCCAGCAGAAGTCGAGGCAAATGACTGCTGAATAAAAGCAATTATGACTATTTGGTAAGTCTTGTGACGATCAAACAAGGAGAAAATATAGTGGCTACATTTTATGGTAATACTTTCTATCTCTCCTTCCTCCTTCCTGCCCTCATCACCATAAATGAAGGATAATGCCGTGGTGATTGACAGCCCAGCATATAGCTGAGAGCGTGGTGAAATTGGTAGCATCAATATCAACAATACGGTGAGCTGTGTGTTCCTGGTGATAGGGCACAGACTTGGCTGCATTAAGTATGAAAGCAGATATAGAGGCAAGGGGAATGAATGCTGTTTAACCAGACTCTTCTCCCCTTTATCTTCTGCTCCCAAAAGGCTGGCCTCCACAGGCTAGATCAGTGACTCTCATTGTCTCCTGGCCTCTGATAGTGCTCGGACAATGAAAAACATCTTTGAACGATGGAGATGAGAGGACAGTAGAGTGGGACGGGTGTTTCTTCCCATATCCCCCATTTTATAATCGCCCCATTTCTACCTATGCCCCTCAATATAAGATGTTAGCTCTGCTATACCCAGCTCTCTCACCATCTATTCCAAAAGTATTCTCCTCTCAACCATCCTTCTGAAGCCTAACTTTCAAGCTCCTAGTTTCATCTTTCTCCCTTGTAAGTTATACCCCACCCTGTGTATAATTTTATTATTACTTTCTCTTCCATGTTTCCTATGTCCGTGCCATCAGCCTACTGCTGAGATACCAGTGAGCATCCATCCACTGCCCCCACTAAAACACAAGTTCCCTGAAGGCTCATCTCTTCAGGATAGTGGTTTTCAGGCTATCTATACGTGGGTGGGGACTTCTACAGTGGACAGTTTCTGCATACAATGTCAACATTCACACTTGGTTCTCAACTCCCCACTGCTCCCCCCGACCCTAGGAAGACTTTGCCATCCCTCTTCTACAGCCTGAAGCTTTGGAGTTCTTCGCATGGTCACAGCCGTGTCCACAGCGCACATTCACTCAGAACTACTCACTCGGGGATTCCTCTGAGTCTTACGATAGTCTGTAGTAATAAGGCCTAACTACTTTGACTAGTAAGATTTACAACAAAATGGGCTTTATTGACATTAGAATAATAAAGAAAAGTTCCAGCTATTAAAAGTCTTGGGATAAATACAACACTACTCAATTATTTACTACATTGCTTTTATCATTTTTAATAGGTGATAAAGATATGGTGGCATTTTAGCCTACATGACCTCAGATAAACCAAAACAGAATTATTTTCAGGCTCAGGTTAGCCAGTTGAGGGCTTAATCTATACACACCTAAGCCTAAGCCTCCAAATGCTTACCACCAGATATAGATAGATAGATAGATAGATAGATAGATAGATAGATAGAGATAGATAGAGATAGATAGAGATAGATAGATATATAGATATAGATATATAGTGACAAATCAACCTAACCAAAGTTTCAAAGTTTCTGACTGAGCCACAAATATATAAAGACTTCCACAGAACTTGAGCCCTCTCTATTAAAAAAAAAGGAAAATAGAAAATCAAGAACAGTAATTCTTTTTTCAGTTTACAAAAGCAACATACTAATACTAGTATAATATTTTGCTCAACAACAAACAATGTATCAGTTTCTTTTCTCATCAATGTGACAAAATGTCTGACAAAGGTGACTTAAAGGAGTAGGGTCTATTGCTTCCAAATAATTCAGGAATGCTGGTAAATCCATCATGGTAAGCAGGTATGGTGGTATGAACATGAGGTGGCTGTCAAAATGTATCCATTCAGGATGCAGAGAGGCGAATGCTAGTACCCAACTGACTTCCTCCTTGTAGTCAGCCAGAATCCCACCTCACGAGATGGTGCCATCTGCGCTCAGGCTGGATCTCAATTAACACTCTCTGAAAACATCCCCCTCGACACACCCAGAGGTGTCTGTTGGGTGATTCCAAATCCTGTCAAGCTGACAATCAAGATTTCAACTGGCCCAGACCTTGTACAAAAGAAAGGTCATATCAAATCATATCACCTAGTGATGAAGTTGTCATCTTCTTTTAAAGACAGGGTTTTATTATGCAACCCTGGCTGGCCTGAATGAACCTAGGAACTCACTATTACAGACAAGGTTTACTCAAAAATCACAGCGATCCCACCTGCCTTTGCCTCCCACGTGCTAGGATTAAAGTACCACCACTCCTGGCTTGCTATTTTATTTTGAAGTTATACTCTTAAGATAGTCCCACAGTGACAAAATCATAGCAAGACCTTTCTCTAAATATTTTCCCATCAAGTGACACATTATTCTATGAGATAAACAACTAAACACATGCTTCGATCTCATCTGATATCCTTAAATAATACTGCAGATAAATTACGCCAAAACTCAACAGAGACAGCTGTTAATAAACTAGATCACAGATGGATTAACTCCATCAAAATGCTTTTCTATTTGGTAAGTCTGGTTTCATTGCAATTACTGACAGGAAATACTGAAAAATACTTTTTGTGATAATTTAAACACAGCATTTGTGAGACTCTTGGGTACCTAGTTTAAAAAGAGACTTACCAAGACTTCCCATAACAAAAAGAGTTTATTTGGGGTTGGAGAGATGGTCAGCAGCTAAGAGCACCTTGATACTCTTGCAGAGGACACGGGTTCAATTCCCAGCACCAACATGATGGCTCACAACCATCTGTAACTCCAGCTCCAAGGGATCTGACATCCCCTTCAGACCTACGTGGATACCAGTCACAAACATGGTGCACACACATGCAGCCAAAGCACTCATACACAGAAAACTGACATAGATCTTTTTTTAGAAGAAATTTATTTTAAAGTTTCCATGGCAAAAGAAATTTTCTCAGCAGAGAACTTACACAATGAAAATAGACAAATCTGATCGCCCTTTGAGCAATGAATAAGGCCACTTTTGTCACCATGCCCTGATGGCCTCATTTAAACCGCACCTGTTTGGAGCAGTGTTACAGGATTTTTGCAAGTTATGACCTGCATCTGTTCATGTAGAGTTAATTGTAATGTAATGTAATCAATATTACATTTGTCTCAGGCTTCAGACCCCTCCCAAGAGGACAATGTAAGTCTGTCCTGCTTTTACCTGATTGTGGATAAAATCGACCTGCACTCCTCCCCCCATGCCCATGTATTGGAAAGAACGTTATCCTGAATCATAGTAATTGAATTTCAAATTCCATCATTTTTTTCAGACACACAGACTCTGAGATCCATTGTCTCTATTTATTAAATTGAACAATGAAAAACCACTCTACAGAGCCATTATCAGCTATCAAAAGTGCACATTACCTATTTGGCTACCAGGTGTTTAACAAGTGACAGCCAAAGCAGTAATCATTGTCCTTGCTGTTGTTATGATGATCACACCTATCCAGACATCCAAGATTCTACTTTACTTTCAGAGAACATTCGGTGGTTAAGAAGTTAAACTATTCAAAATTATTCAGGGTGAATCACTAGTGTGTTGGCTGTGGCTTTTTCAATGATATATGTTCTACTGAAGCAGACTTCTTGAGGCCATTTTACTATGGAAAACATATTTATGATTGAGTGGACAGGATTCTAGCTCAGTTGGAATCAGAGAACCAGGGCAGGTCAGATTGTAGGTAAAGTCAGATATTGTGGCCCATGCCTGCAATCCCAGCACTTGGGAGGCTGAACCAAGACTTAAAACCAAGACTTTGAACCAAGGCTACAGAGTTTTAGGAAGGGACACATTGAATGTGGTTTGTGATTACTAGGGATGCAGAACAGAAATCGATTACTTGCTCAATGGGTGTGAGGCCCTGTTTTCACTTACAATATCACCAAACCAAGCAAAACAAAATCAGTAGAATAGAGCACAGGTAAGACCTATCTGTGATAAACCCAAAATGCTCATGGGCACCGAGAAATGAATGTTTCTCATTTGTCAGTATTGATTCAGGCTTAATGTCCTCTACAAAGCAACTGACTGCTTTCAATATTGTCAGACACCAAAATCTTTATCCTGTGATTCTTGCTGGGTTTTGTTGCTTGTTAACTGTTGTTCATTTAATCATTTATGCTTCTTCCGTCACATAAGCGAGTGTCACATCAATGGAAACAAAACATCCAAACCACTTGAGACATCTAGCCATGCACATCATGTATAGACATGATGACAGCAGAGAGGGCTCAATGGACTTATCTAAGAAAACCATAAACCCCTGAGTCCAGTCATATGATAATATTATTATTGGCAGAGGAATTAGAAACACTTTTACAGAGTAGTTAATATATCATGTTACCTAATAACCTCCTTTCCTCCCCCTCCTTTTTCAGACAGTCTATCTATGAGTCAATAATTTGGCTCATTCTTTCAAGATATCAAACATCAATTTTCATTATTTGAATAGTTCAGTACAAGAATGGTTTGAGGAAGGATTAAGAACATCAAGTTTTACAACAAGCCATACCGATGGCGGGTTTTGATGGATGAACTGGCTTACTATCTTCTTGCTGACTATCATTTTTCTGATAGCAAAGAAGTCTATCAACAAACATACTAAGCTCCAGCAGCTGCCCAGAGCTAACTTTGTTTGGATCTATTTTTAAAAAGCTAAGTTTAATAACAAGCCCTACCCATCGTCTCCCCTACTGCTTTTCTATCTCCCTGCATTTCAGGTCGTAAGCGGATCTGAAATCCCCAGATTCTTAAACCGTGTCACAAACCCCTGGAAGGAAACCGCTTGGAAGCTCACACCACATTCCCAGTTAATGTACTGCTTCCTGGGCTCTCTGCACTCCCCTGTAGCAGCTTCCTTTAAATCTAGACAGCCTTGGTTCTGGCTAGCAGAGACGTGAATGAAGTACTTCTTAGCAGCCAGTGCAGCTGGACCAAGGGCTCAGGTGCCTGCCGCCTGCCTGCCAACGGCTTGTGTTTTGGCTTGGGGTTGTCGGGATGGACACTTAGTGTCCCTATGGAATCTCATGGCAGTCTGGCCGGTTGGCATTCTTCTAATGCTACGAGATTAAACACCCACGTAGGTGTGGTGCCTGAGGTGCTGTCAGCTCTGACTTTTCTGGTGTCTGCGTTAAGCGTGGCCTTTCCTTTCTCAAACACAGAAGTCC
Organism: Neodon shergylaensis; assembly: GCA_025134845.1. Lineage (NCBI taxonomy): Eukaryota > Metazoa > Chordata > Mammalia > Rodentia > Cricetidae > Neodon > Neodon shergylaensis. The sequence continues at coordinate 20,987 of JABTXL010009223.1, forward strand.
TGTTTGGATTAAGAGTGGACTTAAAACAGTACAGAGACTGTGTTTGGATGTTTGCCCTTTTGTTTTATATTTGTATTTCCAATCAGAGAAGCCACTAGAGTCAAAGTCTGCATGTGCTCCAACACCAAGAGAGCAGGTGTCAAACGAAGAGCCAGAGCTCCAAATGACCTAGACTTGACTTCTGGGAAGACAGAAATGACATACCTGCCAGTACATCATCTTAACCTCTCTGAGAAGATGGAGACACACTAATTTGTACTTCAGAAGTGAGTACTTGCTATGAATATTTACCATAAGTATGTATGATCCACGAAGTCAGGTTCATAATAAATTCTGTCCCCCCTCAACTGCCTTTGTTTAACAAGGCAACCCAAACTTGCTCTGTCTTCAGTGATCACAGGGAACACAACAACAGACAGCAAAACAAATATGCTTTCTCTCTCATGGTACCCTGAAACATGACTGGGGCAGCTGGTGTAGCCCTGCTTTTCAGATGAACAAACTAAAGTTAAAATGAATAGAGTCATTTTTCAATAGACCCCCGAAAGAAAGAAAGAAAGAAAGAAAGAGAGAGAGAGAGAGAGAGAGAGAGAGAGAGAGAGAGAAAGAAAGAAAGAAAGAAAGAAAGAAAGAAAGAAAGAAAGAAAGAAAGAAAGACAGACAGACAAGAGCCCAAACTGTATCTGGTTCAACTGACCCCAAACCCTGTTCTTTTATTTCAATTCTATCATTTGACTTGGAATTAATACTCTAAATTACTCCAAGTAGTCCTCTCTATTTTAATAGACTTGATGAATAAAATAAAGGGCACTATCACAGAAAATTGTAAAGCCAGGGCTATGCCCCTTCTGGCTCAGTGTCTATTCCTGACAGTAACAATTAAGATCCCATCTCTGGAAGAATAGGGGTGCCTCTGTGTGGATAAACCTCAGAAGCTGGATACTAGAACCAGAGAGGACCAAGAAGAGTAGATGATGGCCAAAGGCCAACATCAAGATGTGATGAGTTTGATGCTGACATTTTGAGGTTGAAAAGACAATGGGACAGCTGTCCAGCTGACAAGCAATGGACCCCTGGCTGCTCTGCCCTCATCTGAGGTCTTGTCTGTCACACCCAGTCTGTGGCTACCCTGGGATGCCCCATGCAGATGCACAATCTGATATTCTTTCAAACCTGAGTCCCAAAGTGCTGAAATAGAACTCTTTTCTATGTGGTCTCTAAGAAAGCTTTATGTCTGTGCAAACACATCTTAGCTTTATAATTGGAAGAAGATTTCGCTTCAGTTGGCGCTGTTTCACTAAGCCATCAAAATCACACTGTACAGTAGACAAACTGGTATTTCATTCATGAGAGTTTGAGGAACAGAGATGTCAGCGAGTAAAAGGTGACACCTGACTGGGAACCCAGGCATCCAACTGTACATCTCAAGTCCTTTGTATCAGACCCTGGCCATTGTGGTAGCCATGGGAACCCAGTCGCTCAGCCTCCCAGTCTCCTGATATGATGCATAAAAGGAAATCTGTAAATGATTGCTGTGGGCTCAAAAGGGACAAAGAGCTATATATTCCTTTTTTTTTAATCATCAGTCTGCCTCTCTCTTGTATTCTGAATGAAATGCCAGGACACTAAGCCAAAATAATCAACTCACCCTCCTATCTTCATAGTGTGTCATGTTGCCACAAGCCAAAGCAGCAACTGAACCAGGTCAAGACTCTGATAATACACTCTAGAAAGGCACTCCATGGGGAGGGTCCCGTGAAGCAGTGGGAAACAGCAAAGAAGCAAGCTCCATCTTTGCCTGGTAGACACAAGAATGTGTCAGTATGCTATGCTGTAAGAACCTGACCCATGTTTCAGAGTGTGGGGGGAATGGAGATGGATGCTTAGCCCACTGAGATGTAGACTTCTCACTGCATACTCTGAGTCTCTTCAAGTTCTTTATATGCTTTAAATTGAATTTTGGTGGGTTATACGGCTTGGGGAATCCATTCAATTTTGTCTAGATATTCTACTTGGTTTGTTTTTTAAGAAGTTTTTGAAGTATTCAGAAATATTTCTCTAGATTTCACTGGAATCTGCTTTAATTTTCCCCTCTGTCTCTTATTTTATTAATTTGAATCTTACTTCTCTTTCTGTTGGTTAATTAGTCTAGGATTTCATCAGTCTTATGTTTTCAAAGAAATACTTTTTCATTTGATTCTTTGTTCTTTTAGCCTTCATTTCATTCATTTTGCCCTGATCCTGGTTATTTCTGACTCTCTACTGCTCTTAGGGTTGCTTTCCTAAGACCTTGACCTATATCACCAGGCTAAGGAACGTTTGAACACAAGCACTCAAAGCGATGAATCCTGCTTTCTGAACTGCTATGCTGGGGATATGACTTAACAGTTAAAGCTATCTCCCGAATCCCCTTCCTACATTTGCAGTGGCCTACTATTAGCTCAACACTGTGTCATTCAGTCCCCAAGTACTGTGTGATCTCTGTGGTTTCTCTTCCCACTGGTCTCTATTTTTATGCCACTATAATCTGATAAGCTATAAAAAATAGTTTGAACTCTTGTATTTGTTTTAAGACTTGATTTGGGAAAACATACATACAAGTAACATGATATGGACTCGACAGTTTATAGTAAGGAATACACACACATGCGCACAGGCACACGCACATCCAATATCAATTGTTGCAAAAAGGAGGCCATGAATTTGACAAGATTAGGGATGAGTGTATGGGAGGACTGGAGGGAGGAGAGGAAAGAGAGAAATGTTGTAATTAAAACGCAATCTCAAAAATAGACAAAAAAAACTTGATTTGAGGCAGAATCTCACTAGGACACCTAAGCTGGCCTCAAACTGCCAAATTTAAGCAGTCCTCCTGCCTCAGCCTCTAGAATAGTTTGGGCTAGAAGTGCACCGCATTGCACAGAGCAGAAACATTCTTGCTTATTCTCCACAGCTGGACTGCTGGCCATCAAAGTGCTGATTGCTAATACTTCCTATTTCTTTGTGATAAGATGCACCTTCCCAACAGATATTCCTACTACATGACCACATTTCTGTTGCAGATTCTGACCTAAACTTAGAATCCTATGAAACAAAACCTTCTATGGTGAAACTTGGTGTCTCCAACTGAGAGAGGAGGTTGTCACTGGTCAGGAGCCTCAGTTGCCCAGCATCTTAGTCTTACCTGGGTAGCATTAATCCTTTTTATCTTTAAAGATTTTTTTAATGTTCATGTTTTGTGAGAGTGCTTTGTCTGCAGTCTGCATGGATATATGTGTATCACATTCATGTTTCAGAAGAAGGAAGAGGGCATCAGATTCCCTGGAACTGGAGTCGTAGAGAGCTGTGAGTTGTCATGTGGATGCTGGGAACTAAGTACAGATCCTCTGGGAGGTCAGCACACTGTACCACTGAGTGATCTCTCCTGCTTCAGAATCTCCCTTCCACAGAGTGTAACTGTGGTAAATCACACCATTTGATAATGCTCTCCTGTAGGGAGGCTAACATTTGCTCTTTGCCCCCCACCCTGACACACACAACAATACAAGCCATTGCCATTCTTCTTAGTTAGTATGATGTTTGATATTGATTATCAATGTAACAGAATAGTCACTCAGGAGACAAGTTTCTGAGAATGTACAGAAGGGGTAATCTTTATTAGTTCACTGAGGTGACAAGACCCACTCTGTAGGGCCCATGGGTCTACCCCTGCTCCTGGGGTTCATCTTGAGGACAGTTTCTGGCCAGCCAGCTAAACATCCTGATTGTTCCTGTGCTCCCTCTGCCCACCCCCCACCCCTCACTCCCCCACTCACCCCCACACCGCCCACACCCAGCCCCTCCTGTGGTTAGCTATAGGGCCATTGTTTACTCCATCTTGGGCATGGTGATTTCCCACCTGCCTGGGGGTATTCCATTGTGCAGCAGCTAGGTTTTTCCTACATTTGAATAAATGGCATTTGTAGTAAGAGCTGCGGGCTGTGTTCCTGCTGCCCCAGCTCATGGGCATTCTGTAGTGGGAGCTGTGGGCTGTGTTCCTGCCGCCCCAGCTCCTGGTTGCCTGGCTAGCTTATGCCCCTGAATAACAACACACAAACTGTATTCTTTTAAACACTGCTTGGCCCATTAACTCTAGCCCTTACTGGCTAATTCTGATATCCCGATCAACCCATCTCTAATAAACTGTGTAGCACCGGTCTTACCGGGAAAGATTCAGCATGTCTGACCTGGCAGTTTGATTCATGGCGTCTGCCTGGGAGAGGGGAGCATGGCCTCTGTCTGAGGCATCTTACCTCACTTCCTCTTCCTCCCAGCATTCTGTTCTGTTTAATCCTCCCACCTATGTTTTAACCTATAAGGCCAAGCAGTTTCTTTATTACTTAACCAATGACCTTCCTCCATCATTTCCCCTTTTTCTGTTTAAACAAAAAAAGGAAGGCTTTAACTTAACATAGCAAAATTACATATAACAAAACAGTTATCGAGTAAAAATTACAATAATCTTTATCATAACTAAGGAAAACTAATTATAACTAACCATTCTTCAACTCCATCAAAGACTCCAGAAGGATATAATATTACCTAAATAAATGAGAAGTAAGCAACTTATAAAACTCTAGAAATCACAGAGACATCTCACTGCCTGTACAGTCACCCAAAGTTCCTCTGTACCGTTGGGGCATCCATCTTCGGCCTACAGGCCCATAGTATCCAGCGGATATTTCCATGAAGCAGGAAAATTCCAAAGACAGCTCAGTCACTTTCTGCTGTGTCCTGCAGAATGTCTCATAGAATCTTTCATGAATCAGGAACCCCAAAAGGTCATCTCACCTTTAGGCAAGTTCAGCAGTCCTCTCTGTGAGAGTTCTCTGTGTCCAGTTTATGCAACAGTCCAGGCAAGAGCAGTTTCTTGCCCAAATGGCTATCTAACTCCATAAAGATCCTCTTTGATGCCCATCTTCCTCTCGAAGTATATTGGTGCTGCCAGGAGCAGATGTGTCTCATTGTTATGAAAAGCCCTAAGTTATTAAAACATTTAAAATGCCATATTCTGCAATCTTTGAAAGATATGAAGGATGCCTATCTAACTGAAATATATCTCTATATATCTAGAAAATCTAACTAACATGACTACAAGCTTTACTATCACCGATGATTATCCATTAGCAACCTATATTTCCTAATTATACATTACAGTTTTAAATGAACTATATAATCACAATACCTTAATCAAGAGCAGAAACACATATACATATAACAAAATTGACCTTAAAATCTATACCAATGCAAATTATTCATATCTATATCATATCCCCCTTTAAATGTAAAAGAACATTTATAAACAATATTTGGGAACATGGGCACAGTTTTTTCTTTCCAAACTGCTTCCTGCTGAATGGGGGCGCTGTTACTCATATCTTTCACGGGGTAACCTGTGTGCCAGGTTCATCTCAGTTGGCAGTTGAGTGAAGTAATTTTTTGAGGGTGTACACAGCAACATTTCAGGAAGGCGTGGTCTATCATACCTATTGGGATAAAAGCAATCCACAAGGTTTTGTCCCCTGTGAAACCAAAAGAAGAAACTCCTTTCCAAAGCATCATATCCTTAGACCCAAATTCTGAAGTCATACCCTCATGATATCTGTTCTGGTTCCACTTGGCAGCCCATATAATGAAATGTCTCTCTGTACTTAGCTCCTTCACAGTCAAAAGTTTTAAAGAAAACACAATAATACAAAGAATCCAGACTCTCTGTGAATTTTCCATTTTTACGTGGCTTATTTTCCTTTATTTCTTTTAATCTATGAGTATCTGTACTCTGTCTCTTTAAAGACTTTACCCTTTTTTTTAAGACATCAACTTCACTCTTTATATATTTTTCTTCTCTCTCCCATGCCCATGTACATTCATCCAACACTGTGACTCATCCAGTGGTCTTCTATGTCTGAATCTGTCCCATTGTGAATCTGTAACCTTCCTCTACTATCCAGGAGCAGAAGAAAAAGCTGCGTCATTTTAAAGCGCAGCTTCCTGGGGCTGTGCCACCAGTGCAAACTCTGGCTTTAAAGCATTTCAATGGCTTTTATGGGACTGGATGTTTGTGTTCCCACTTGGGATCGGAAGGAGAGTGCT
>JABTXL010009223.1:27518-47631 GCA_025134845.1 Neodon shergylaensis
TTATTAAAAATGGGTTAGATCAATATGTAAGAGCTAGCCAATAAGAGGCTGGAACTAATGGGCCAGGCAGTGTTTAAAAGAATACAGTTTCTGTGTAATTATTTCGGGTATAAAGCTAGCCGTGCAGGCGGCCGGGTGCCAGGGAACGTAGCCCTGCCGCACATATTGCAACAGGCATTCAGCTGCTCTCCTTTCTAATGACCCAGGTCTCTTGTGTGTTCTAATCTCCAGGTCCTTGTCAGGCTCACGAATGGTACAGTGGCACACAAACTGTACCAAGAGAGTAACACGCAAGCGTTACACCACCCTAGGTTTGGGTCCTGTGCTACACAAAAAGGAGCAAGATAACTGAGCCTGAACACCCATTGCTTTCTGCTTCTTGATCACAGATGCCATGTGACCAGCGGCCTCAAGCTCCTGCCTCCATGACTTCCTCGCCATGATGGACTGTTCCCTAGAACTGTGGATCAAAATGAACTCTTCCTTCCCTAAGTTACTTTACCGGGTGTTTTGTCATAGCAAGGAAAGTAACAGATACAGTGGCCCCCCAGAATTAGGTGGAAAGAGTCTGTTGCTAAAGACACCGCACCTGCTGGTCACCGAAGAAATCAGTCTGGAACTGAACTAAAGAGTTTCTCCATGATACCTAGCTTTTATAGTGCCAGAAAGTGGTATGCAGTCAGCTGAGGGAGAAAAGTCATCAGAAGTCTTGCAGCTGTGGACCCTATCTATTAATACAATATTGACTTGCCGGGCGAGATGTACCTGCTAGCACAACAGTGGCTTGAGTAACCAATCCCTTTCTAATTGGTGTGCTGGCTAATTTTGTGTCAACTTGATACAAGGTAGAGTTGTTTAGGAAGACGGGACCTAAATTAAGAAAATTCTCTTACCAGGCAAGACTGTGGGCATGTGTGATTGTTTGAATGTAATTGGCCCCTATACACTCAGAGTTGGTATTACTACTAGGAGGTGTGGCTTCTTTGAAGTAGGTGTGGCCTTGTTGAAGAAAGTGTGTTACCGTGAGGTGGGCTTTGAGGTCTCATATGCTCAAGCCACTCCCAGTGTTTCAGTTTACTTTCTGTTGCCTGTGGATCAAGACGTAGAATTTTCAGTTCCTTCTCCAGCATCGTGTATGCCTGCATGCCACATGTCCCACCATGATAGTAATGGATAGAACCTCTAACCTGTAAGCCAACCAATTAAATGTTTTCCTTTGTAAGAGTTGCCAAGGTCATGGTGTCTCTTAACCCATAGAAACCCTAACATAGACAGCATGCTTGCAGTGCATTTTCATGAGGGAGGACTGATGTAGAAAGGTCCAGAGCACTGTGGGCACTACCCTCCCTAGGCTGGTGGATCTAAGGGCTATGAGAAAGCAAGCTAAGCATTCCAGGAGGAAGAATCCAGTAAGCAACACTCCTCCATGGCCTGTACATCATTTCCTGCCTTGATTTCCCTCAGTAATGGATTATGATCTGTAAGGTGAAGTAAACTCTTTCCTCCCTGTCTTAGTTATGGCTAACTATTGCTATGAGGAGACACCACGGCAACTCTTATAAAGAAAACATTTAATTGAGGGGGCTCACTTACAGTTTCAGAAGTTCAGTCCATCAAGACCATGAAGGGGAGCACAGCAGCGTGCAAGCAGACAGGGTGCTGGAGCTGACAGTGCTAAGTCTTGCAGACAACAGGAAGTAGAGACATCAAAGCCCACCCCCACAGTGATGCACTTCCTCCAACAAGGCCACACCTCCTAATAGTGCCGTTCCCTTTGGGGGGACATTTTCTTTTAAACCACCACAGTCCCCAGGTTGTTTTAGATCTTTGTGTTTGTCACAGCAATAAAAAACCTAACTAAGACAGTTGAATTTGATGCCTCTACCACAGGAGGGAATTCATACCTATTACTGCAAACCTGGTGAAGTCAGAGGCCCTGTTTGATGTGGGGGTGCAATACCTGCTGCTGTCGTTTTGCTAAAAGGACATGGTGCCAAGCTGCGTTCTAAATATTCAAACCCCTGTGCAAATCCATGGCACACATGTTCCCTGATCATCATGCACCAACACACACACACATGCACACACAAGTAAATAGATGCAATTGTAAAAATTTTGAAGAAATTAAAACTTTAAAAAAAGATAAATAAAATCTTGTTGCCTGCTGTAGCTTCAATAATTTTATACCACAAAATTAAGTAACTGATAAATTTATAGAGAAAATTCATAACATTATTTAATGTATAGCAACACAGGAGCTATACACAAAGTGGGATTCAAAAGGCATCTGGAAAATGTTGTTTATGTAGAGTAAAGCAAAGATGCAGGAGCTTGAGAAGGCTACAGAATGTTGTCTTGTTACACAGATGATGTTTCCTAGGTAACAACCACCTGTGGTCATCTCTGGGTCAAGTATAAGATCCCAATCGTTTCTTCCTCTGAAAACATCTTTGCAAGTCAGAAAGGTCTGTATAAAATAGGAATGCTTGCTTTACATCTTACTGGATATTTGTCTCACTAATAAAATCATCTTTTATAGATACAAATTTCTTTAACAAAATGACTTTCAGAGTCATCCTTGTGTCCTTAGAGGGCTGCAGTTTCTCTGAATAAACAATTTCAAGTGTGCCTAGGAGATCAGGGTTTGATAGCACATGGCTGGAATCTGGTCCTCAGGAAAGCTAGGAAACAGCTGGACAGATAGACCGACAGTCAGACAGGCAGGCAGGCAGACAGATACATGCCAGAGACACATATCTAGAGTTGGGGGTATTTCATTTTCCCAAACCCCTATTCCTCAACTCAGTGCACTACTGAAGCCTTGTGTGCCCAAGACTGGTTTAGATGAATTAAAGGGGCATAAGGTGAACAGACAAGGAACTAAGCAATTACCTAGGAACAAGCAGATGTTACTGCTACTGCCGTTGCCGTTGCTATTACAGGGACAAGCTAGGGCAGCAGGAATGAGCAGGCATCGAACGGTGTTTTCTAGCCAGTCTTACCACATCCAGGGGCTTTAGGACATTTGTAGAAGTTATTTTGTTATCTAAACAACTGGAGGATGTCAAGTTCATTTACTGGGTTAGACTAGGGACATCAGATATCAGCTTGAAATGAGCAGGCTGGTGCTGTGTGCAGGTTAGTTTTTTTTGTCAGCTTGGCACGAGCTAGGGTCATCTGGGAAGAGAGAATGTCAATTGAAAATATATGTGCATCATATTGACCTGTAGGCAGGCATGTGTGGCGTTTTCCTGATTAGTGACTGGTATTGAAGAACCCAGGTCACTGTGGGCAGAGCCACCCTTAGGCAAGTGGTCCTGGGGTATATAAAAGAACAAATTGAGCAAGTCATGGAGAATCCTCCATGGTCTCTGCTTCAGTACCTGCCTCCAGGTTCCTGCCTTGAGTTACTGCCCTGACTTCTCTCAGTGATGGAGTGTGACCTGAGATTCATGAACCGGAATAAACACTTCCCTCCCTCAAGTTGTTTTAGGTCATGGAGTTTTATCACAGCAATAGAAACCTACTAAAGATATGCTGCATTGCAAAGAGTTATCCATGACTTGAGGGTATGTCAAATATTCTGCTTGGCATTCACATGGATTAAGCCCTATTTATAATCATCCAAATTTTATATAGCTTTGATTTAAATTTAAAAAACATATCTGGTTTGGTTTTGGGGACAAGGTCTTCCTGTGTAGGTCGAACTCGTGGATTTGTTCATTTAACTGTTTTTCTTGTCCATTTGTTTGGTACAGGGTCTCACTGGGGTTTGAGTGTTCACCGTCTTGCCTGGCACCCTCATGGGTTCCCTTGTCTCAGCCTCCCAGGTGGTAGGATTACACGAAATTACCATTATGCCTGGATTTAATAACTCTTGCACTATTTTAATGTATTCCAGAATTTCAGAATTGCCAATTTAGGGTATACTGGGAGAACACTGAGCTTAGGTGCACCTCAAGAATAGAGCATTTACCTGAGTTCCAGAATTAAAAAGAAGTTGAGAAGATGTTTTGGACTACTTTGTTACAAATTTTACCAAAGGCTGTTCATTATTTTCAAAAGTGATGTTATCAGCCTCACAACACTGACTGCGAGCATCAGTAGGTCCCCTGTGCATGCACAGAGGAGGGGCAGAGGAAGGGGGGCATCCGCAGGATAGGAGACATACACAAAGCAGAGATTCAAAGGCTTCCTCGGTGCCCAGATGCATGAGCTTGCACACCCCGTTCACTGGAGATGAGGAAGAGGAAGTGCAGTCCCTTTCTAAGGGGATGGCAAGTTATTTCTATGGGAACTCAATGGACTCGGAGAACATACAACAGCCTGGGTGAATTCCGTCAGACAGACGACTATGATTCTCTGTAGAACACTGGATAGAAGCAAAATAGAAGCAACGTGTGTAACCTGAGTCCTCCCTGGTGTGTTTGATGTGTAACCTGAGTCCTCCCTGGTGTGTTTTATGTGTATTGATGGACTAGGTCTTTCTTCCTGGCATGTGAGCTTGGTCTTCTCTCATTAATGAAATTTCAGTTATATTTCTTTTCTCCTGAGAAGAAACTTTGCAAAAGGAAAAGACAAAAGAAATTCAATAGGACCTTGATCCTGAGGTGGCTCTGAGGCCACTGAGCAAGTCAAAGCAGCCTCCTCTGGAGCGTCATTTTATGAACCTCAGCCATAGCTATCTACCACAGTGGCTTGGCACACATAAGCCCAATGTGGGCATTTGTTCTTCAGACTGGATCTCATGTAGCCCAGAATGATCTCAAATGTGCTACGTAACTGTGTATGACTATGAACTTCTGCTCCTCCTTCTTCCACCTCTCAAAGGCTAGGAAGACAGTTGATAGATGGCTGAAGACCAGAGTCAGGGTCCTGTGCATGCTGGGTAAGCACTCCACCAGCAGAGTGGCATCCCCAGTCCTCACTGGCTAGTCTTGTTGAGAAATGCCAAGAAGCTGACATACTGAAATACATAGCACATTTAACTATAAATCACTGTCAGTTCATTTATCCTTCAGGTTATAGGTGAAGATATATGCGGGTAGGTTTTTACCATCTATAAAGTATTTTCTAGAACAGTAGAGAGAGCATCACAGACTGTCATCTGTGAAACAGAGTTCTGGTTTTCTAACCCCAGTGATTCCTTTACCTTTATTACTTGGTGTGATGGAGTGAAGAATTATCAGTGCACACTAAGAAATCTGTGAAATTTAGATGACGAATAGAATACTTTCATAATTGTAAGGTATTCCTACACAAAATGTGTTCTAATTGCAAACAGAAAAGTACTTACTGCACAGTAGAAAACTCTTAATCAAATCAATAATATTTTATAATTTTATATAATAATCCAGCATAATGTGAAAATGTTATTTTACGAATGCATTTAGAGAGACAGAAGCAAAATAAAAATGGGATTAAAAATTGGAGCTTGGGCTGGAGAGATGGCTCATTTGTTAAAAGTTAGGCTCACAACCAAAATCAAAGAAAAACTGAAGTTGATGTCATGGTAAAAGTCTGTAAGCCCAGCACTTGCAAGGGAGAGAGAGGACAGTTATGTGTTCAAAGCCAGGTCTATGTGATGAGTTCTAAGCCAACCAGGGCTGCCGTAGCAAGGCAGTGTCTCAAAAAAAAAATCAAAAGAAAAATTTGAAAAACGTGATGTGATATCTTATAAACCATGACCAAGCTATGCCAGTTATAAGGCTTTGTAAGTCCATGATATAAAATAATACAGGACTCTGTCTTTGATTTCACCTTCCACTATTTCATTTACTTATATTTAATAATGGTCCAAAAACACTAAGTGAAAAGATTGTAGGAATCATCAGATCATACATCTTAAACTGCATGTTGCTCTGAGAAGTGCAATGAAATCGCAACAGCCTTTCCAACTTGTCCGGGATACAAGTGACCTCACCTAGCTCAGCCACACCAAGTAAACTACCACCTGCTAAGGTGACAAGGGGCCCTCTTGATTATCACATCAAGCACTGCACTACTGCCATGCTTGGGCCTAGGCCGCCCTTAGTCTTTCTATCATCCCAGAGGAGCAGGAACCACAATAATGATCATTTAGATATGCCCAAAGAGAGACTCTAAACTGTTTCCTGGGAGCGAAGACTGAGAGTTTGCTACAGGTATGCATGCATGCATGCATGTATGTATGAATGCATGTATGTGTATGCATGTGTGTATGTGTGTATGTATGTGTGTATGTATGTGTGTATGTGTATATATGTGTGTATGTATGTATATGTATGTATGTGTATATGCATGTGTGTATGTATGTGTATATTTGTGGATGTATGTATGTGTGTGTATATATGTGTGTATGTGTATGCATGTGTGTATGTGTGTATGCATATATGTGTGTATGTATGTGTGTATGCATATATGTGTGTATGCATATATGTGTGTATGTATGTGTGTGTATGTGTGTGTATGTATGTGTGTGTATGTATGTGTGTGTGTGTGTGTGTGTGTCTGTACAAGGCTCATAGAGTTTGATGCTATCTGAGGCTTCAGGCCTGTTAGACTCTTTGGCTTATACCCCATGGTTAAGGAGAAAACACTGGATTCTTAAATTCTCATTTTATAGATGTAGATGGACCCGTGGAATGTCTAAAAAGACAAGAACAGTAGGAGGAGATGATATTATGGAAGAAAAAAAGGACACAGGTTCAATTTGTTTAAAGTACAGAGGACCAAGTCCAGGGCCTCATACTTGTGGGCCTCTATCTCCAGGCTACATCTCCTATCCTAAAGTCAAGATCGTTTAAAACAAACGTGCCTCTAAGCATAGACTAATCTAGAGGCCTTACTCTGGTTTGCGAATCTTTCCCTATAAAACCCCAGTAAGAGGCCTGAGCATCAGACAATAAATAACATAGGATTTTCATTCCAAATTATAAACAAAACCAAAAGCAACTCTTTTGTTTTAATAAAGCCCTAAAGAAAGTTACCTCAGGCTCTTCACATTCCCTGAGGGAGCTTCTACTAGGTTATATTCCATCTCTCATCACAGCCTGGAAAATCTTCCCCCTTAGAAAGATCAGCGCATGCTCGGTCCTCACCATCAGGGTCTCTCAAGTGCAAAATGTTAAGTATGTGATTGAGTGACCAAAGAAGAATTTAGAAGACAGAAAGACAGATAGAATACAGCCTAATCTTTAAAAAATAAAAATAAATATAACATAAAAACTGAGCCTGATCACATTCCAAAACGACAGGCACGAGCCAGCCATTCCCCTGCCAGTGAACACAGAGACCACACTGACCCCAGGCTCCGAGCAGAGGATCCCGAGGCTGTGGAGAAAACACGGAAGGCTGTTCCTTCTGCAGCAGCTGTCATTTTCCTGGCAAACATGCCAGGTGCCAGAAACTTTACCCAGACTGGCAGAGACACGGATTAGGGAAGGCGGGAGAAGAGAACAAGGAAGAAAACGGACTCAGGAGAAAGAGTGAAATGCGGAGACAATTCCAGAGACGTTCTATGTTTTTCAAAGCTCTTAACAAGGCCCTCAAATCTCAGAAAAGGAATAACCCAGCATGGATGCCCAGAGGACCTGGAAGTGTTCCCACCACAAACCAGAAGAGAGGTCTCACTCAGAATCACTAGAGTATGCATGGCAATGTGGGCACCACGACCACTGGCATCTGGGTTCCTCTTTCCTGAACAGACAAGGCATATAGAGTGCCCAGCAGACCCCAGAGGCCCCTTGCCTGCCTGCTTCCCAAGGCTTCGGGATGCCTGTTTTCATGACACTTGCCTCTTCCTATTTATCTGTTTATTACACATCTGATGCCTGAAAAACACACATAGCTCCCTAAACCCCTCCATTAACTTTATTTTATCCTGAAGCTATCAGGAGAACACAAAGTCATCTGGGGTCATCTAGTCAAGGTTGAGAAGCCTGAGCCACCCACCTGTTCCTGCTCGTCAAAACAAAATCTGCCAAGAGCTGAGTTGCTTGAAAATGTCCCATTAAGTCATTTAAAGACATAGCTCTTCTCGTGTCCAGTTCAGTATAATCTTAAGGGCATATCCCTTGCCACAATCACAGAACCTCTTCATAGATCATTTTTGCTATAAAATGGAACAAAGCTCACATCTGAAACCCTTTTCAACAGAGTTCCTATCCCTGTTTCCTTCACGAACAGAGCAATCCTACACAGTGTGACCCTACTCACAGTGAAATGTATCTTAAAGTTAACAAGTCCCTTGCATCTTGTCACTTAGGCAGTCGCTGAGCTAACCAGAGCAGGCATATTAACAGCCTCTGGTCCAAGGTGTCAATCTTGTCATCACATCATGGATGCATTCCTGCTCTTCCTGCTGAGCTGGACTTAAAAGTCAACATCTCTGAACTAAGGCAGAATATATAATCCACTAACTCAAGTCCAAAGAAAGGTCATAAGGTTCTTACTAAAGGCCATGATTGCTAAATTTGTAACACAGTCTTTAGAATAGGGCACAAGACTCATTCTGTGGGTTTGACGTGATCAACTCATTATCCTTGGGTTTGTCTGAACAGCTCAGGTCTAGCTCTACCTTCGGTCACTGAGCTCAGTCTAAGTGTTTGTCTTAGTTAGGGTTTTTATTGCTGAGAAGAGACACCATGACCACAGCAACTCTTATAAGGGAAAACATTTAACTGGGTGGCTTACATTCTCAGAGGATTAGTCCATTATCACCATGGCAGGACATGGTGACGTACTGGCTGGCATGGTGCTAGTGAAGGAGCTAAGAATTCTATATCTTGCATGCAACAGGAAGTGAACTGAGACACTAGGTGTGGCTTGAGCATATGTGAGACCTCAAAGCCTGCCTCCACAGTGGCAAGCTTCCTCAAACAAGACCACACCTACTCTGACAAAGCCACACCTCCTAATAGACCCACTCCCTTTGGGGGCCATCTTCTCTCAAACCAGCACAATGTCTCAGCTCAGTGCAAAAGAGCTTATGGGCTCTAAAAATGGATTTCCTTGAGTTCATCTTGTCATCCTGTCCTTCAGCCTCAGTTGTCTCCTGTTAAGCTTATCACACAGCTCCCAAAGGCCTCCAGGCATTGAAATCCTAGAACTTGGATCTGGATTGCCTACCAATGACCCATGTCATAAAGGCCTACCCAGAACTAATAAGTTTAAGCAGTAGGTTCCAGTGAGAGGTCTAACAGCTGCTGGGTCATGCCTCTGAAGGGGACAGTGGAACTCTAGGCGTCCTTTTCAACTTATTTCACATCACAGCTATAGGAGCTAGCATGCAGTTTGTGCTTGTCCTAGGTTTGATCCCCAGTACCACAAAATATGTGGAAAATACAAAAGCACATCCCACTACTGAGATGAGCAATGTTTCCACAAACTGTTGGCATCATGCATTATCTCACCACTGGCCCCAAAGCAGTGGACTGAAACCTCCAACACTGTGAGCCGTAATAAGCCTTTCTCTGTAAGTAGGTTACTTCACCTATTTGACTAGCGCAAGCTCTGTGGGTATGGCTGTGGTTTCTGTGATAATGGCTGGCCTGTGTCATAGGCCTACTGCTGATGCAACTTCCAGAACCATATTTTATAGCCACCTTATAGAAGTTTCATAATATACCCATGAGATAGGTAGTTCTTGGGGTTTTATCCTCATTTTTCTAACAATAACACTGAGTTTCAGAAAGAGATTTCTTCAACTAAGCACAGATAGTGCTGAGAAGAACCTTGACTCAAACCCCAACCAAGACGACTGCTTTTATATAATAACATTTCTCATAAAATTCAAAAAAACAATCACTAAATTGATGGCATGATAAATTCTCACATGCTATTGCTTGTTTCCACATATATTAAACTAGAGAAATCACATGTACAACATGGCTTGCAATGAGTCTTGCTCTGTCCCTCCAGCTAGCTCCCAAATTACAACACGAAGACTTCTTATCAATTATTAAAGTTTGGCCTTAATTTAGGCTTGCTTAAAACTAGCTCTTATAACTTAAATTGACCCATTTCTATCCATCTACACTGTCACATACTTCTTCCTCCATGTCTCCTGGCATCTCTCTAACTCTTCTGGATGCTCTCTGATTATGATTATCATTCTATGACTTCTTTCTGTCAACTGATTTCTAACTCGGCCTCCAAACCCAAGGTTAATTCTATTTCATTAATGCAAATGAGTTTTCAGGGTTCACGGAGTTAGCCATCAAATGTCTCCCAACAGTGGCTTCAGCATTTTCATCCCAAGAAAAGTGAGTATTATTTTCCTTGAGAAATTGGGTGGTCCAGAACTAACTGTTCCCCATTTAAGATCCCTCCGAGGACTGTGAATGAACATCACATCACATCGTCCAAAACTCTGTGAAAAGTACTTTGTTGACTCCATGATTCTTCTCCCTCCGAGATCACGGTCTTAATGAAAGGGCAAGCTGTTCTGAGGAGTGTTAGCGGGCAGAAAGCCCAGGGGAGAAGCAAAAGGTCCCCTGAGAATTTGCCCCAGTCACATCAAAGACTACCTACTAGCTTCCTGACACTCCCCTGACAAGTTGCCACAACCTTAGTTGGTTTAAAACCACAGAAATTTGGTCTTACAAAATTCTTGATGCCTAGAGGTGAAAATCAGCAACAGCAGAGCCAAGGTCCTTCCCAGGGCTCTAGAAAAGAAACCCTTTTTGCTTCTTTCAGATGTTGATGGCTCCTGCTAGTCGTTGTCATGACCGCTGTTGCTTCAATCTACGTTTCTTGAAGTCTTGGCATGGCCACCTTCCCTAGGGTGCTTCATTCTGCCCTTCTCATGAGGCCACTGACCTGAGCCTCTGTTTCCAAATAAGGGCACACTCTGAAACTCCACTAACCAAGAACTTTGGGAGGAACACTTCAGCACACTACAGAAATCTTCTGTATCAGTCAACATTCTCAACAAACTGAGATGAAGGAGAAAAAGACAAGATCTCCTGGGTAAATTGGGGGCGTGGGGTCACAGGAGAGGGTGGAAGGGGTGGGGGGAGGAAATGTATAGCTCAATAAAAACAATAAAAAATAATGGAAACCAAAAAAAATTAAAGAAAATCCCTTAGTAACATGAAAAAATATTAAAATTTGTGTACATATATACATACATGTGTATGTGAGAGAAATGGAGGAGTGTGAGAATGTGTATGTGTGAAAGAGTTGTGTGTGAGAGAGAGAGAGAATGTGTGTGTAGATAAGAAAGAGTGTGTGTCAGACACAGAGGAAATTCAGAGAATCATTAGATCTTACTACAAAAGCCTGTATGCCACAAAACTGGAAAATGTAAAAGAAATGGACACGTTTTTAGATAAATTCCATATACCAAAGTTAAACCAGGACCAGGTGAACAATCTAAATAGACCGGTCAGTCGCGAAGAATTAGAAGCTGTTATCAAAAACCTCCCTACCAAAAGAAGCCCAGGACCAGATGGTTTCAATGCGGAATTCTACCAGAACTTCCAAGAAGACCTAATACCTATACTCCTTAATGTATTCCACAATATAGAAACAGAAGAGTCATTGCCAAATTCCTTTTATGAAGCTACAGTCACTCTGATACCAAAACTGCACAAAGACTCATCCAAGAAAGAGAATTACAGGCCTATCTCACTCATGAACATCGACGCAAAAATCCTCAACAAAATACTGGCAAACCGTATCCAAGAACACATTAGAAAAATTATCCATTATGATCAAGTAGGCTTCATCCCAGAGATGCAGGGCTGGTTCAACATACGAAAATCTATCAATGTAATCCATCATAAATAAACTGAAAGAAAAAACCATATGATCATTTCATTAGATGCTGAAAAAGCTTTTGACAAAATTCAGCATCCCTTTATGATAAAAGTCTTGGAGAGATTAGGGATACAAGGGTCATACCTAAATATAATAAAAGCTATTTACAGCAAACCGACAGCTAAAATCAAACTAAACGGAGAGAAACTCAAAGCCATCCCACTAAAATCAGGAACACGACAAGGCTGTCCACTCTCTCCATACCTCTTCAATATAGTGCTTGAAGTTTTAGCAATAGCAATAAGACAACATAAGGGGATCAAGGGGATTCGAATTGGAAAGGAAGAAGTTAAACTTTCGTTATTTGCAGATGATATGATTGTGTACATAAGCGACCCCAAAAACTCTACTAAAGAACTCCTACAGCTGATAAACACCTTTAGTAATGTGGCCGGATACAAGATCAACTCCAAAAAATCAGTCGCCCTCCTATACACAAAGGATATGGAAGCAGAGAGGGAAATCAGAGAAGCATCACCTTTCACGATAGCCACAAACAGCATAAAATATCTTGGGGTAACTCTAACCAAGGAAGTGAAAGATCTATTTGACAAGAACTTTAAGGCATTGAAGAAAGAAATTGAAGAGGATACCAGAAAATGGAAGGATCTCCCTTGCTCTTGGATTGGGAGGATCAACATAGTAAAAATGGCAATCCTACCAAAAGCAATTTATAGATTCAATGCAATCCCCATCAAGGTCCCATCAAAATTCTTCACAGATCTTGAGAGGACAATAATCAACTTTATATGGAAAAACAAAAAACCCAGGATAGCCAAAACAATCTTATACAATAAAAGAACTTCTGGAGGCATTACCATCCCTGACTTCAAACTCTATTACAGAGCTACAGTAATGAAAACAGTGTGGTATTGGCATAAAAACAGAGAAGTCGACCAATGGAATCATATAGAAGACCCGGATTTTAACCCACAAACCTATGAACACCTGATTTTCGATAAAGGAGCTAAAAGTATACAATGGAAGAAAGAAAGCCTCTTCAACAAATGGTGCTGGCACAACTGGTTGTCAACCTGTAGAAGAATGAAAATAGACCCGTATCTATCACCATGCACAAAACTCAAGTCCAAATGGATCAAAGACCTCAATATCAATCTGAACACACTGAACCTGATAGAAGAAAAAGTGGGAAATACCCTACAACACATGGGCACAGGCGATCGCTTCCTAGGTATAACCCCAGCAGCACAGACATTAAGGGCAACATTGAATAAATGGGACCTACTGAAACTGAGAAGCTTCTGTAAAGCAAAGGACACTGTCACTAAGACAAAAAGGCAACCCACTGACTGGAAGAAGATCTTCACCAACCCCGCAACAGACAAAGGTCTGATCTCCAAAATATATAAAGAACTCAAGAAACTAGACTTTAAAATGCTAATTAACCCAATTAAAAAATGGGGCACTGATCTGAACAGAGAATTCTCAACAGAAGAAATTCAAATGGCCAAAAGACACTTAAGGTCATGCTCAACCTCCTTAGCGATCAGGGAAATGCAAATCAAAACAACTTTGAGATATCATTTTACACCCGTCAGAATGGCTAAAATCAAAAACACCAATGATAGCCTTTGCTGGAGAGGTTGTGGAGGAAGGGGTACCCTCATCCATTGCTGGTGGGAATGCAAACTTGTGCAACCACTTTGGAAAGCAGTGTGGCGGTTTCTCAGGAAATTCGGGATCAATCTACTCCTGGACCCAGCAATGCTACTCTTGGGAATATACCCAAGAGAAGCCCCATCATATGACAAGGGCATTTGTTCAACTATGTTCATAGCAGCATTATTTGTAATAGCCAGAACCTGGAAACAACCTAGATGTCCTTCAATGGAAGAATGGATGAAGAAAATGTGGAATATATACACATTAGAGTACTACTCAGCGGTAAAAAACAATGACTTCTCGAATTTTGCATGCAAATGGATGGAAACAGAAAACACTATCCTGAGTGAGGTAACCCAGACCCAAAAAGATGAACATGGGATGTACTCACTCATAATTTGTTTCTAGCCATAAATAAAGGTCACTGAGTCTACAATTTGATACCCTAAAGAAGCTAAATAAGAAGGTGAACCCAAAGAAAAACATATAGCTATCCTCCTGGTTATGGGAAGTAGACAAGAATGCCGGGCAAAAAATTGGGATCTTAGGGGTGGGGTGGGAGGGGGTAAGGGGAGATGGGGCGAGAAAAGGGAGAAGGGGAAGATGGGGGGAACTTGGAGAAACGGGATGATTGGGATAAAGGAAGGCTGGATAGGGGAGCAGGGAAGCACATTTCTTAATTAAGGGAGCCATCTTAGGGTTGGCAAGAGACTTGGACCTAGAGGGGCTCCCAGGTGCCCAGGGCGATGTCCCCAGTTAGTTCCTGGGGCAGCTGAGGATAGGGAACCTGATGAATATCTTGCCATACTGATGAATATCTTGCATATCACCATAGAACCTTCATCTGGCGATGGTTGGAGATAGAGACAGAGACCCACACTGGAGCACCGGACTGAGCTCCCATTGTCCCAATGAGGAGCAGAAGGAGGGAGAACATGAGCAAAGAAGTCAGGACCACAAGGGGTGCACCCACCCACGGAGACAGTGGGGCTGATCTATTGGGAGCTCACCAAGGCCAGCTGGACTGTGACTGAAAAAGCATGGGATAAAACCGGACTCTCTGAACATGGCAGACAATGAGGGGGGATGAGAAGCCAAGGACAATGGCATGGGGTTTTGTTCCTACTTTATGTTCTGGCTTTTTGGGAGTCTAGCCAGTTTGGATGTTCACCTTCCTAGACCAGGATGGAGGGGGGAGGATTTTGGACTTTCCACAGGGCAGGGAACCCTGACTGCTCTTCAGGCTGGAGAGGGAGGGGGAGAGGAGTGGGGGAGGGGGAGAGGAGTCGGGGGAGGAGTGGGAGGAGGGGGAGGGAAATGGGAGGCTGGGAGGAGTCAAAAAAATTTTTTTGCAATAAAATAAAATAAAAAAAATAAAAAAAAGAAAGAGTGTGTGTGTATTTGTGTGAGAGTGTGTGTATGTGTGAGCAAGAGTAAGTGTGTGAGAGAAAATATGTGCTTGTGTGTATAACAAAGTATGTGAGAGAGAGAAAAGTGTATGTGTGTCTGTGTGTGTGAGTGTGTGCGCACGCAAGTGTATTTACTAGAAGAGATGATGCATACACCCATGTATTCACTAGAAGTGATTTATCAGAAGGGTAACATGGCCATAAGCTGAGAAGTCTTAAATGACCATCTGTAGTATGGAAAACCAGGAAACTGGAAGCTTCTCAGAAGTCTCAGAACAAGAGTCAGGCCAACAATGGGGGTCCCAATTCAAGATCAAAGGCCCCACTGGGGAGACAGTGTTCAAAGACTAAATAACCTGGAGTCTGATGTCCTTCGACAGCAGCCTGTTCGGGGAAGGGAGCACTCCTCTGAGCAGGAGCACCAGGCTCTTCCTTCTGCTTTCCATCCCTGGGCCAACCTATCAGATGATCATGCCGCCCACATGCAGAACAGGCATCTGCACTCAGCTCCCTGGCCCAGTTGCTAGTCTTCCCTGCAGAGCCCTCACAGGCACCCGAAAGTGTACTTTCCCAATTCTCTGGGTGTCCCTCTGTCACACTGATTCTCAAGATCCACCATCTGTCATTTTATGCCAACAGTTAGCTAGGTGATAATGTTATTTTCTTTCCTCCTGAAGGGCTGGATTAGATAGAGCAGCTTCCTGGGGAGTGCTGGGGGCCTGCTAGCCCTCACACGGCGCCACCATAAGTACGATTCTGCAGAAGAAAGTGTACTTGTAAAAGTCTCTTTGTATCCTCCAGTTCTGGCCTAGTTGATTTTCATCTCAAGGGATGTTCATGGACTTTCTTTTAAGACCTTACTCTTCTCTAGTTTCTAAAGAAATTCTGGCCATTTTGAATACCTTGCTAGTAACACATGAACTGATGAATATTGAATCCCAGAGAGCCAAGCAGCAGCAGGACATTTCTGAGATTACTCAGACAAGCACACTGAAGGTCAGAGGTGTGCAGTGGTTGGCCTGAGATCGTAATGTTACTTGCTGGAAAAGATTGTCTGGTACAAGAAATAAGCTTCAGAGGTCTGGGACCAGCTGAATAGGACCCACTCTGGAAATTAAGCCCAGTCTTCAGGATTTGGCATTTCCGAGGCACTACTTGGAATCAGTTTCTCAGACATGAATGCACAAGAGGCACACCTAGGAATCTTGTCAAAATGCACAGGTCCTCTAGAAGTGCTCGTAACCGCTGCACCATCTCTCCAAGCCCTGTACCGAGGGTCTTGAAATTAATCAATGACAATCTCCATGCTTACACATATCCACTTTTATGCCAAGTCGTTAAGACTGTGTTTCAAGTATGCTGTCATCAAAACAGTGACTGTGAAACTAGTTTTTAAATTAGAAGTTTTGTCATGATATAACATTAAGTTAAAAAAGAAAAACAGACCGCAGTTGTGGACTGTGCAGCTCAGCAGAGAGCTTACCTGGCAGCCGTGAAGCCTGATTCCATCCCCGCACTCACGTCCAAAAACAGAGAAAATGCAAAATGAGTCAGGTGAGACCCTTGGATTAGCTAACTGTATGTCTAAAGCGGGATCCCACCCACTCTCTCTAGAACAGCCGGAAAGCTTCCTGTTCTTTTCCTTTCCAGAAATCATCCCAGAGGAATCCTTTCTCCTGCCTCAGCAACCAAGACCTTTTAAAGTGAGGTATTGGGCTGGGGAGACAGCTCAGAGAGCCATAGTACTTGCTGTGAAAGCATGACTTCATGAATTTGGATCCCCAGCACCATGTAAAATCTGGGCATAGTCACACATGCCTGGAACCCTGCACTGTGGGTTGGAATACATGGGCGGAGTCAGGAGGCTTACTTGCATGTTCTATGGTCACACATGCCTGGAACCCAGCACTGTGGGTTGGAACACATGGGTGGAGTCAGGAGGCTCACTTGCATGTTCAGGCCTGTCAATCTAGCTCTAGCTCGGTGAGAAGACTTTGTCTCAAAGTGGACAGCAACAGAAACACTGACACCCTCCTCTGGCCTCCATACGCATGCACACATGAGTGCACACACATGCACATCCCATGCATACACTATGCATGGGGGTGGGCAGGAGGGAGGAGAAGAAAATGAGGAGGAAGACAACAAAGAAAAAGAAACATGAGGCCTTAACTAAACAGAGGCTTGAGGGTAGCCCATAGGAGCAAGGCAGCTGGCCACCCACTTTAACTCATCAGCAGACGTTCACTGAGGGCTCACTGTGTGCCACACACCACACTAAGTGCTGAGTTGCACAACAGACACAAAGCCCTACCCCCTTGAAGATTATAACCTAGTGCAGAGAGGCTAACGGCTACAAAATTAAAGCAAGTACATTGCAGTGTCTTCCTAGATGATAAATGTCACTGGAAAATAATAGATCCGGGTAGGGGAGTCAGGTACACAAGGCTGAGAGGGGATTGCAGTGCCAGTGAGGGGCATCAATGTGGCCATGACGAAAAGGTGACATTGGGTAAAGGGTTTATGTGAGGGGATTAATACTCATGTCTGGGGAAGAACATTCCAGGCAGACAAAACACCAGGTGTGAAGGCCCTAAAATGGAAACATCTGGAATCTTAAGGAGCAGCAAAGAGGTCATTATATCTATAGTAGCTATGTAATGGGAGAAAAAGTCAGAGATCACAGGTGAGGGACAGCTCATGCAGTTTTTACATTAACGTTATAGCTTAAAACCGAGAGTCATCAACAACCAAACACAGAGCTCAGGGAATCCTGCTAAGGACAGGAAGGAAGGATTATAGGGGCCAGAGAGGTCACCACAAGAAAACCCACAGAATCAACTTATCTGGGCTCATACAGACTCATAGAGCTCACAGAGACTGAACCAACAACTAGGGAGCCTTACATGGATCTGACCTAGGAACTCTGCGGCTATGTTATGGTTGAATAGCTTGGTCTTCTTGTGAGACACCTAACACAGGAAGCAGGGGCTGTCTCTGACTCTTTTGTATGCTTTTGGAACCCTTTTCCTCCCACTGGATTGCCTCACTCAGCCTAAAAATGAAGGGAGGTACCTAGTCTTATTGAAACTTGTCTTGTTTGGTTGATATCCCTGGGAAGCCTGCCCTTTTCTGAAGGAAAATGAAAGAGGAATAGATGGTGGATGATGGGAAGGGGGGGGGTACAAGGGGAGGAGGGAGGAGAGAAAAGAGGGGAAATTTCAGTTGGGATGTAATATATGAGAGAAGGATTAATTTAAAAATAGAGTCATTGGAGCGTTTCAAATTGAAAAGTAGACTGATATCAGGCTGATGTGTCAAAGAGTCAAGTATCTTGGACTGAGGATGTGGCTTGGTAGTAGAATGCTTACCTATCCCTGGGGCCCTGGACTCAATCCCATGCCCCATAAAGGGGTAGGGGGTGGACGACGATGAATGAGAACCACTACTAGCTATCTGGCCCCAAATGTGGAGAATGAGGATAGAAACATAGAAATCACCTAAAGGCAACTGTAATAATCCATGTCTGGAAGATGGTGAACCACACTAAAGGTAATAACAACGGAAGCAGCAAGAAATCATGAGACTAAAAACCAGAAATTTCTTTAATGCACGTGGTGTTCTATCTGCATATACACCGTTATGCCAGAAGAGGGCATCAGATCCCATTATAGCCGGCTGTGAGCCATGATGTGGTTGCTGGGAATTGAATGCAGGCCCTCTGGAAGAGTCGCCAATGCTTTTAACCACTGAGCCCATCAGCCCATCAGGGGATTTGATTTGAAGGATTCAATGTGGAATGCAAAAGAGGAGGAGGAGGATAGGTTTGGCTACAGCACTTAGAAAAATGAAGCCATCTTTAGCCAACATGCGAAAGAATATAAGGAAAGCCAACTTGGAGAAAAGATCCAAGTTCATCTTTGGCTGTGTGATGAGAAAGACCCAATGATTGGCTGGACTTGAATACCAGAAGCGGTTATCACAGCAGCCAGGAGGGCAGAGGAGATACCCAAAGGAGGAATCAGGGAGAGACACAGACTCACCCCAAGGGCTGAGATCTGGGTGTGTCATGGAAAAAGAAAGAGGCAGAAAGTGTCTGGGAAGATGAGAGAGAGAGAGAGAGAGAGAGAGAGAGAGAGAGAGAGAGAGAGAGAACCAGAAAAGCTGGCGACTTGGCAAGCAGGAAAAATCCAGTATTTGGGTGCGAAGAACCAACAACAGCGCCAACTACTAGTGGGAGGTCTATACGTGAAAGTGAGAGGCAAGATTTGGATAAAGCCAGGCAGAGGACAGGGTTAACCTTCAGGAAGGACAGAAAATATCAACAACAGAAAGAGAAAAAGAGCCCTGTGCCTGGGATTAAAACTTTAGGAAGGGAAGAGGTGACGGTGTTTTGGGCCTTTAAGGACAGACTTGTGCGCGCCTGGCTGAGATGTCTCCGTGCATTCCTAAGTCTATGTTCTCGTGACTCAGCAGACGCTGTTGCTGACTTACTGACTCTTTGTTCTCGAGCTCTGCCCTGAACCAAGCCTAATCTTTTAAGTTGAAGGGAATAAGTAAAGGTCACCTAGCAGCAACTAAGCCATTACTCACACGAAACCTGGACTCAGTCTGTGACGTGAAAGGGGCACTTGCCACACTCTTCTCCAGCCATGAGGCATTGCTCCAGCCAAGGATCTGTGTTTTTAATAGGGTTGCCTCGGCTTGGGAACAATGTTGAGAAATGCACACTGTCCCTTTCTCAGTGTTCAGCCCAAGGAGACCAGACGTCTGAGGTCAAAGCCAAGGGTGTTCCTTCTGTCATCACACACTGTCTCCTGCCACCAGCCTCCCTGCCAAGTTACCCATTTAGAACTGTCTTTCACACAAAGTCATATGTGAATGCAGAAGGGAGGATATACTTAAACCCATCAGAATAATTTCTTTTTTAACTCAAAAGTGAAAAGTCTGTCTTGAAATTTTCCCTCAACATTAGCTTTTCCAGTTTCCTATTTCCCTAGTTAAGCCAGAAGATGAAATACATCTCTAGGGACCCTAGATCATTATATTCAAGTAGGCGATCTGCTTTGTTTCCACTCAATGGAAATGACTACCATCAACTCTCATAACTAGAGAAAAGAAAAGGTTCTGTAACACCTCTCCTTCTAGGATCCCAGTACTTCAAAACCAACTGAAAGAAAACCTTAACTGAGGAAGAACTCTATAGCATGTTGGAAAGGATGCTTTGCAAAAATGATGATGATGATGATGATGATGATGATGATGATGATGATGATGAT
>JABTXL010009223.1:47641-90048 GCA_025134845.1 Neodon shergylaensis
TGATGATGATGATGATGATGATGATGATGATGATGATGATGATGATGGTGATGATGATGATCGGGAAAGGTATTTCCACCACTCAAAGCATAAAATGTTTTAGATATTATCTACTTGTTAAAGGAGAATCATATGCAAGAAGGCGATATAGATGTGTCTGTATGAGGGCTCCTTAGCTATCTGTTTATTATTCCCACTGGTTTTCTAAACTTATGAACTTTTGTTGTAAATAATAAGCTACAAGCACACATACACACATACACACACATGCACACGCACACACACCCTCACCTACAGTCATGCAAGTATAAATAAACAACCATCCAACCCACACATTTTATCTGCCAACACCCACACCTCACCAGCAAATAGGTTTACCTGATTTAAGAAAATAAAAATCACTGGTCCTTTTTTTCTGTCCCTTTGTTCATGAATCAGTGAACTCCTCCCGAGACTGTTTTTTCATAATCATAATTAAAATTTCAGCGGTATAAATTGAAAATAAAAGGTGGTTCTTATTGTATCAAGTCAACCCATGGGATTTGTCTCTTCACCATGTCTGTAAAATTCATTGCAGAGTAGAAATAATCAGGATCTGAGGGGAAAAAAAACGAGATTCATTTACAAAACTCAAAGTAAATAATATGCTTTCTTAAAATATTATTTTTAGAAGTTGGGTTGTATAAGCAACCTGCAGGAGATGGGCTCTGAAGGCAGCTCCTCACGAGCTAGAAGCTTGAGAGGCATATATTAAGCATCTCCTGAGCCCAGGACCAGCAGATGATGAAACCTGACAGATTGGCTGGCATCATCTCCCCCATTCTGGGTGCTTGTCTCATGCAATCTGCTCCCACGGGGCTGAGCCATTGCCTTGTTCTAAAAACATCAGCCACACACACACCACCTCCAACCCTGGAAACTGGAGAACGCTACTCTGTGGCAAACATTTGTTCGCTGAAGCTTTCCTCACTAACTTCAGATTCTGATGCACCACCTGTTAAGAGTGCACTATGTGCACAACACCCAGAGAATTTCCTCCATCGCTGTTGATAAAGGTTGAAAAATACTTGTTCATCAAACCTCT
Organism: Neodon shergylaensis; assembly: GCA_025134845.1. NCBI lineage: Eukaryota > Metazoa > Chordata > Mammalia > Rodentia > Cricetidae > Neodon > Neodon shergylaensis. The sequence goes on from JABTXL010009223.1 coordinate 48,726, forward strand.
TTTGAGCACTTTCCAGGCACTGCAACAGCTATTAAAGACATAAACCTAAACTGGAGATCTTTTTCACTTTTGATTTTGGTGGTGGTGTTTTGTGTGTGTGTGTGTGTGTGCATGTGTGTGTGCTCAGAACTAAATCCAGATCCTCACACATGCTAAGCAAGTATCTATTAATAATAAAAACTGTATGACAGTCCATGTTCTTTCTCTTTCTTCTTCTCCTTCTCTATCTATCAATCAACTATTCATCTATCAATCATCTATTTGTCATTGATCTACCTACCTGTCCATCACCCATCTATCTACCTTTTATCTGTCTACCTATCAATCATCTATCTCTGTCTCTATCTTCGGGTTCTCTGTAGCCTGTGTAGCTTAGGCTGAAATTCTGTAAATAGCCCAAGCTGGCCTCAAATCGGTCATCCTCCCGCATTAGCTTCCCAAGTGCTGGGATCACCAGTGTGTGCCCCCCACATTGGTTCCACAACATGTATGTAAGAATCAACGTCAAAAAAACTATGGCACAAATAACGCAAGGGGAGGAAAGATGTAGCATGCTTGTTCTGCCTGGCACCTTGAAGAAAGCCACACTAAAGATTTTACATTAGCTGGGCTCACTGAAGGAGCTTGTTAAGAAAAGAAGAACAGAGATCACTAGCTGCAGACCCGCCAAAGCCCAGAGACCTTGCTGGAAAACCAAGAAAATTGAATGACAGGGGCAAAGCGCGGAGGTCATCAGGCTGAATGCCAGGGTAGGCAGGAAGGACTTCAAATGCCTGGCTTTTATTGGATACTAAAACAATAAGAAACTGTGAGTGACTTTTACCCAAGGATGAACAGTCAGGTCAAATTATACAATGATATCACTGTAGTGGGCATTAAGGATGGATTGGAGTGGGCAGAGAAAAGTGGGACTTTTAGTGGGCCTGTAGTCTCCCAGAGAGGAAGAAGCGAGAGCTGGTCCAGAGAAGAGATTTTGGGGGCTCAGGAATAAGGAAGAATATAGCGGGGATCCAGGGGTCTCAACTGCAATGACAGACAAGATGGACTTGCATGATCAGTGAGGGCCACTCAGAAGAGACACAAGTCCGGATGCACAGATGAGCTGGGACTTAGCTGTTTAGTGGACACCCTCCAGATGCACAGATGAGCTGAGACTTTGCTATTTAGTGGACGGCCTCCAGCCATGAAAGAGAAGGGGTGGGTGCTGGAGGTCAATGAGTGCTACGCCAAGCATCAGTGTCAAAGTCAGTCAGACAACAGCAGGAGATGGTCAGGAGAGAAAGAGCGACCCTGGAGTCAACAAAGTCAACAATGTGTCAGGATGACCTGGAAGTCTACACACTCTGGCAGCTTATTTAGATAGACCATAATCCCACAAAATGAGCACTCCTTGGGACACATGTGTGCACCTGGCTAACTCCACAGGATTCCCAAACCTCTTTTCCACAGAGCCAGACACTCCTTTTCCAGTAATGCTTTCTACCTGAGGAGCAGTGGGGCCTTGGGAAAACTCCTGGGAGCCCCCAGGAAACTCAACTCCTGCCAACCTTGAGTGAAGAAGTGATGCTTCTTACTTCCTTGAGCCAGCTTGTCACTGGAAGGTGACAAAAAGCCCCTCTATGAATGATAGCAGCAAGGTACAAAGAAAGTCCCAATTTCCATTCCTACCTCAAGGGGACTTTAGACAAAGACAGGAAAAATGTCATATAGTAAAAGAAAGATGGGCTCCAAATGAGCACAGGCTCCAAACAAGCACAGACGGGCTGATTCTAAGGAGAAACTGAGGCTACAAACAGTACCCTGCTGGCCTCGGCACCCGCACAATGCCTTGCTGATCAACAACCACTGAGCAGAGGGCACGGTGAAGGAAAGAGCAGCAGAGCAGGAACAGCTGAGCCAGACAGCGAGCTGCTCAGTTAGAAAGGCTGCCCTGATCGCAGCAAGGTGTGGACGCGTTCTAACCTCAGCAGGAGCGAAACCCAGCTAACTGCTCTTTGAAGCTACAGACCCCAGATTCCAGGGAGAAAAGAGCTGAAATGAGGCTTGAGAAGAAAATTATCTAAGCCGAGGTTTCGTCTAGGTGGGGTTGGAGATTCTTCTGTATTTGTGTTGCTTTCATTGGTTGAATAAATAAATTGCCAAGGCCTTTTGATAAGGCAGCAATTAGGTAGGCCGAGAAGACAGAACAGAATTCTGGGAGGAAGAAAGCAGACACCATGAATCTCCTGCCCAAGATGGACGGTGGTTAGACTCATGCTGGTAAGCCACAGTCAAGTGGCGATACACATTAATGAAAATGGGTTAATCAAGATGTGAGAGTTAGCCAATAAAAGACTAGAGCTAATAGGCCAGGCAGTAATTTAATTAATACAATTTCTGTGTGGTTATTTCGGGAGTTAAGCTAGCCAGGCGGCTGGGACACAGCCAGTGGCTCCTCATACAACACCTAGGCACTATTATTGGTCCGATGGTGGAGACATCAGCAAATTTCAGGAGGCCTATCCCCACCTTGAATACTGGGGGGCGCTGTTGCACCCCAATACATTTACAGCTGGGAAATCCACCTAGGGGCGCTTAGGGAGCGGGGTAAGCATAAGACATTTTGAAAAGAGCAGCCAAGTAGACATACAGAATACATACACAGACCAGAGTCCCATGAAGAAGGAATCAAAAGAAACTGTGGTCAAGTGCTGAAGGCCTATGCAGCATGCAGGCACGACTCTGCTTCCAGGATTGAGACATAGTTTTTTGTATTTAAATAATAGTTAAATGTTCCATGTAAGGAACAATGGTGTTTTCGTTGGTTGGTTTCACACGCGTAGCTCCCAAAGCCCTAACACATTACAGGAAAAGCTAATCTGCTTCCCAATGATAGACCAGTCATATGCTGTGGTTAAAACTGCATCGAATGCCCTGGTCTCTACTATTGGGCCTTCTCCACATCTCACAGTAGGAGACAAGTCCCAGGGAGATAAATTTCTACCTATGGACCACATATTAAAAATACAGTCTGGAGCCAGCAGGATGATTGATCAGGGAAGAGTGCTGGCCGCCAAACCTGAGAGCATGAGTCCTTGTGCCCCGTGAGGAAAGAGATACCCAACTCTAGCAACACGACATGGCACGTGAGCACCCTCATGCAAGCTTGTACACACACAAAAAAAAAAATACATTTTCATTTTAAAAAGTTTTCCCTCTCATTGAAAATACACTCTTTTTCACAAAGTGTGTCCTGATTATGGTTTCCCTCCCTCTACCCTCCACGTTCCTCCTCACATCCTCCCCATCTTGATCCAGCCCCTTTCTGTTTCTCATTAGAAAAGAACAAGCTTCTAAGAGATGACATTAAAATATAGCAAAATAAGATATAATAAGATAAAAGTGCAACTATCACATTGAAGTTGGACAGGACAAACAAACAGAGAGAGAAGAACCCAAGACGAGGCGTAAGAATCAGAGACACACTCGCTCACACTCGCCGTAATCCCATAAAAATGCTAAACTGGAAACATTGCTTGCTGCTTCAGTCTCTGTGAGTTCCCTGAGCTTTGCTCAGTTGATTTAGAGGCCCTGTTCTCCTAGTGTCTCCCACCCTTCTTCAGCGGGGCTCCCTGAGTTCTAACGGGACGAATTTGATGGAGACTTCCCACTTAGGGCTTAGCGTTCCAAGGTCTCACACTCTCTGCTTACTGTCTGGCTGTGGGTCTGTGTTTGTTTCCCATCTGCTGCAGAAGGAAGCTTCTCTGATGACGACTGAGCAAGGCACTGATCTGGGGGGATAGCAGAATGTCACTAGAAGTCATTTTATTGCTACATTTTAAAGAACAGTAGTATTTAGTTTTAGACCACACCTAATGAATTAAATAAATTGATGTAATTTTAAATTTTTAGAATACAGCTGGTGGTTCATTTTCACATGTTCAGCTCATGTATTGCATGAGTTGCAGGATTTGCTTCATGTAAAATGATCTTTAACATTCTAACAGAAGAGAGTTGAGAATAAATATAATATATGATATCAAAGAATTCCTCCTCTATTCATTTAGTATTATGTCTTTAAAAAGCTATTCTTATAAGAAAGTTTACTATATGTATATGCATTCACTTGATGACTGATTAATTAATGCATATTAATTAGTACCTCCATATGCTGTAATATGCATCTGGCAATACAAATACAGAGAGACAAGACTGGCCTAGCAGCTGCCCTCCTAGGGCTTTCAGCATTTCTAGAATCTGGCTGTCTCATTGCCTCCACCAGGAACACTTTGGTCAAAGTCACATGTGTGATTGTTTGAGTCCTTCGGTGCGCCTTTAAGCGAGTTTGGGGGCTTCCTCTGCTTTAAACCCTCCTCTGGAGTCAAAGCCAAAGTCCTCCTTGATAGGCTCTGGCTCCCACCCATCCTCTTAGCCCCAGATCACCCCTACCAGCCACACAAGCCTCAAACTTGAGGTCACAGGACCTTTGCACTTGCTGCCCACTCTGCCCGGGTGATCCTCCCTCAGACACCTGGGTACTCACCCCCTCCCTCCAGTCTTGCCCATGTGACCCTTCCTAACAACCTCTGGTGAAATCAGAAGCCACTCTTCCCCACGTTGGAACCATGTCCTCCCTGCTTCCTTCCCTTTTCTCCGGATCGCTTGCCACCATCTGGCAGGCATGCCGTCAGCAGGAATTCGCCCACGCGCCTGTTGTCCTGCCATAGTGTGCAAGCCCCAGGAAAGCAGGGGCTTCATTCTGTTTCCTTTGTGATTGCCAGAGCCTATAACGCCATGTATGTCAGATAAAGGTTCACTTTCTCTCACCCTGGTTCCCGATATAGAAGGAGCCATGTACGGGCAAGCCTTGTATTAAATTCATAGTCTAGGAAAAAGACAAGCTTATCCTAAGAAATTCACAGACCTGTTTGTACTCAGAAGGGCCCTGTACTGATTTAGTGCTGTCAGCTACCTGCTTGAAATTCGTAATCATTTGGGGGGTAAAGGGTCATGATCTTGTTCTTGGCCCGCAAAATGGTGTAGCTGCAACTGTTTTGACGATGTAGGGTAAGAGATAATATGAGTAAAGATTCCCCTGGGATAATGGAGGATGCTCAATCTACAAGGTGCCCGACTCTTCGGGCAAGTCTCCGGCTGAATTTAAGAACAGGAGTTCCTAAGCTATGCTGTTCTCTTCAGGTAGAAGACCTGCAGACTCAACAACCGTTTAGCTCCAAAGTAACTTCTCTAGGCGGGCTTCAGCTTAGACTGGCGTCCCCCACCAATGATGGGGAGATGTTCTGAGATCTGGGCTTAAATATTGATGGAAAGAGAAGTGGAGGACTGAACCCAGGAAAACGTGGGTGCTGTGGAGTGATGGCACAAACCAAGAAGCAGAGCCAAAGTGTAAGGAACCATTTTTTTTTTTTTTTTTTTTGTCTTAGCTAAGGGCCCAGTGTCTCCCTCTCTGTGCTCCCTGGTTTTAAGAGATCGGCAACAGTAGGGAAAGTCATGGGTGCTCTGCTGCCCTCTTCTGGCTTTATGAAGAAAGTGCCCTGTGTGTGCCGCTGGCGAGATGGAATAATGAATACAGGCCAAAGGACTGGGGGAAAATAAGAAGACGCTGATGAGTAAAAACTTCAGTCTTCCTCCTCTTAGCACGGTGTGGTTCCAACCAGTATGCTTCAATGTCTGCAGGAACCCAGGGAAAAGGCCGAGGAAGACAGGTGTTACTGAAGTCTAGGCTAGTCCAAATTGTTTTACTTTCTGCTAGCTGTTGTTTGTGTTGAATGAGGAGTTTGTATGTTTCTTCCACGAGAGGGTCTTCCATGGCCCTACAGCAGCCAGGGTATGTGTTAACGTTCTTGGCCCATGTTGCCAGCAAAGCTCACACAGGAGCCTGGGGACTGGGTTGCAACCTGTGGCCTTGTTCGTGGCCGAGGGCTGTGCTGACGCTGGAACCACACTGGTCTGGGAGACCATGCTGTCACCCGGGGCCATGGTTTTGTCCAGGCCCAGGCTGCTGCCAAGGGCCATGTCTGGCTTCACGGCCGTACAGCCGTCAAGGTCTGGGTAGATGCCTGTAGTTCCCGTTGCAGTCAAAGACCACGTGGTTGCCCAGTAACTTGGGACCATGATGGTGCCCAAGGACCATACAGATCTGAGTGGGTTGTGCTGCCACCCGGGGCCATGGTGTCATCCCGGCCTGGGCTGCTGCCGAGGGCCATGTCAGGGTACATTTTAGTGCTGCAACTGGCATCTATGTTGATGTCCAAGGTTCCTACTGCTATCGAAGGCCGTGAGGGTGCCCAGGGTCTGAGGCCATGTGAGTGTCCAAGGGCCACGCTACCTCTGGGGCCGTACTGATCGGAGCAGCCTGCAGGCCATCTGGAGAAATGGTGACATCCAGATCCAGCTGCAGCAGAGGGCCATGTCTGGGTCTGTGGTCCTGCTGCAGCTGAGGTTCGTGTCATCTCAGGAGGCCATAGGAACCATGCATAATGAAATCAGAGGGCCATACTGAACAGGCCCCACCCTTCACTGGTCCTGCCCCTCACTGGACCCTGCAGCAAGAGAGCTGATTCCCCTACTCCCCACACTCCACACTTAGGAGAGATGGCCCCACCCCTCCCTTTTAAGTGAATGTGGCCCCTGAACTATGGGCACTTCCTTAGCATAAAATAGGTCTGGAGCCTACTAAGGTCTGAGGGTCTGTCACACCTGGATCTTGGTGTGGACTCCTCATTGCAGAAGGGGACTTTAGAGCTTACTACAGAACACGGAAAATTCTCAAGGGGTGAGAAGTGCTGATGACCAGAGACCGTTGTCTTGGTTGACACTTTAGGCACTTATAGGATTTGAGAACTCTCTAGAACAAGCAATGTTTCCTGCGGAACTTGGTCCTGCCCTGGTGAATGACAGAGCTGTTTGGATCAGCTCCTCCCGGAGGAAGTACTGTCGTGTCTGTGTTCCTAGCCTGAATCCTCCAGACAATAATCACAAGGTGACAGCCTCCTGGAGTCAGATTTGGACAGGTATTGACGGCTTCCCAGGAAGCTCAGGCTGTCATGCCTCCTGCCAGAGCCAGAGATATGACTCACATTCTATTCTGTCTATTAGTAATTAAAATCCTAATGGTTTAGCCCTTTGTTTTACAGGTTATTGACTGTGCAAGAGGAGTTCAGCCCCAGTGCCTCCAAGCCTGATAACACTGAACTAGCAGCCCAAAGCTTTGACTTACTTCCTTTCTTTTTTAACATGATACTCATTCAGCAGAAAGCATACTTCAAATTTTGAGTGGGTGTCTCTCCCAGACTAACAATATGAGCTATGCTGCTACCTTCTCATGCTAAGCCATGTCATCAAACTACAGCTACTGTCAGTCAGATGATCATGAGGATAAGTTACTGACAGTCTACAGCATGCTGTGTTAAAGTGCTTTTTGTGTACAGGTATTCAATTAATAACGTGAGATTCAGTACCTCATTATAAAATAAGATTTGTGTTAAATAACAATATCTAAAATATTTAATATTGACTGTCAGCTTGATTGGTTTAAGAAACATAGGAGTCTGGTGTTGTACATCTACACACATACCTTTAATCTCAGCTCTTAGAAGGCAGAGGCAGACAGAGCTCTGTGAGTTCAAGGACAACCTTGTCTACAAATCAAGTTTCAGAACAGCCAGGACTACACAGAAAAGCCCTGTCTCAAAAAAAACTAAATAAAATAAATAAATATGCCTAAGAGATTATATAGCACACCTTTGGTATGTCAGTAATCATAAAGGTTCTGGTCTAGTCAATGGATTGATGACTTGATTAATTAATATTATAGTGCCATGGGGCTGGAGAGATGACTCAGAGGTAAAGAGCACTGGCTACTCTTCCAGAGGTCCTGAGTTCAAGTCCTAGCAACCACATGGTGACTCACAGCCATCTATAATGAGATCATGTGCCCTCTTCTAGCATGCAGGCAGAATACTGTATACATAATAAATAAATAAATAATCTTTTAAAAAATATTATAATGCCATTACAGAGAGGAAAATGAAAGGTAGGAGCATAGTGAAAAAATGTACATCATAGGGCATGTGTCTTTGGAAGCTATGTCTCAGGCCTGCCACCCCTACCATGTGTGTGTGTGTGTTGTGTGTGTGTTGTGGTGTGTGTGTGGTGTGGTGTGTGTGTGGTGTGTGTGGTATGTGTTATATGTGTGGTGTGTGTGTGTCATGTGTGGTATGTGGTGTGGTGTGTGTGTGTATGTGTGTGTGTGTGTGTGTGTTCCACCTATCCACTATGAGCAAAAGGCTCTCACCCACCACACACTGCCTGGCACCATAGAGGCTCTACTCACAGTCATAGGACCAAACTGCCGTAGACTGAACTCTAACCCATGAGCCAAAGTAAATCTTTCCTCTTTAACCTTGCCTGTGACAGGTAGATTTGGGCCTTCTTGGATTCCTTGAAGTTCATATGAGCTTTTAGTTTACCAAAGGAGATAAACGTTCTAGGTGTATTAGCATTTTCATTGGACTGAAATCCACATTTGTAGAAAAAGCAGTCAACAGGTGTCTGTAAAACAGCTGGAACAGATTTACACCTTGGGGACACAGCAAAAGCTATGGCTTTGGGTTAGCTTGATGAAAAACATCTTTAAATCTGTCCTTAAAAGACAATGAAAAGAAATTTAAAATATTGAACTTACGACTGAGTAGTGAGTATTCAGTGTTCTATCAATTTATCTGAATGCCATTTATTAATGTTAAACTTTGAACCTCTGAAATCTCCTTTAACAATATACTTTTAGTGAACTTTGCATGTCATAGAGGGTGTATAAGATTAGTGTCTAAAACCAATCGTCCCGTCAACCTTTCATATTTCTTTGACTACTAAGGGAACATACAGAGAAACATAGCCAGAAGAACCTGTGTTGCACGCCTCCTAAGGCAGCCAGACCGAGCCACTCCCATGGTTCTCTGAATTTCTTTTCTCTATTTCCTCTGTGCTATACTGATTAGCATTTGACATTCTATATATGAACCAATTTGACTATTATTATCTTCTCTCTCAATATAATTAGAAAGTGTATTTTACACAAGATAGGAATAGTTAGTATTGAGAGCAGTCGTTGCCACGTATATTCCTCTAGTGAAAAGTTACATCTGAAACCTAGCAAGGCAAACCTGTTTGTCTTTTCTTAACAATAGACCTGGTAGCCTTAACTAATCAATGAACTGACTAATAAACCAACAAGGTGATTGTATCCTTGAGGGAAGTAGCTGATTGCCCGCTGCTTTCTAGCTGACAAGGTCACCGTTAGTTTAGCTGTTGATGTCAGAAATCTGAGAAGGATTAACCAAAATTACAGAGACTAGTCCGTAGTCCTTTACCTAGACAGATATTCCAGGATCCTATGGTCTCCATAGCAATAAGGGCAGAGGTATCAGGACAGCAGTCTTGGCTGCCAGGCCCAGAAGAAGAGAGGATTTCCTTTGAAGGAGGAACATAGGGAGACTGACTTCACCTTGTCTAGGCAAAGTGGGCAATCAGTTCTCCAGTATCCTGCTTGTCCACAGTTTGGGCCAAGCCATGGTGAAGAACTGAAGCAGTCTTGCCCAGCACTTAGTAATCTGTTGCTGTGTCCATTGTTTTCCTGGAGACCTTGGGAGTCACCGCTAGGATCTGAGAATGTCTGTCATAAACATCTTAAATGCCACATTACATGTGCATGTAATATAATATTTTTGATGCACCTGTGTTTTGACTGTGAACTCATGACCTGAGGTTCAATGTGGAATTTTAGTACTCAGAGCAGTTTAAGCTTTGGAGTATTTAGATTTAGGAATTATACATATGAAATTAGGAAGGAAAGCCAATCTGATGGCACAAAAGACCAGATCCCTGGATTCCTAGACAGATAGGCACAGGAAACTGACACTTGAGAAGAAATGAGGAAGTCTTGAACGGTAGAAATATTTTCCATCTTGACTATAGTGCAAAAAAGATATCATATATACTTATGAGAACTCCTCAAATATATATAGTAAAATCAGGGTGTCATGTTTTATAGACTTTTTTATAAAGTTTCCAACTGCAGAAATGTTTATCAATTGAATTTAGAACTGGAGGTAAATCACCCATCCAACAAAAAACAAAATGAAAACTGTTCCAAAGTTTAAATCTATGGCATTAGTTGTCTAATTCATATTATCTACCACAACAACAAATCAAAATTCTATCTCTACAAACGACACACGCACACAAAATACACAGAGTTGGAAGCCAGTATTAACTGCAAATATACATCTACAGGCACCATCATTTCATGACTAATATAGCTTTTTCTAAAATTTAAGCTTTGAACCCCCTAAATTATAGGTCTGGGGTACAAAAATTATATAAAATATATACATTGTGACCTCAGGAACATTGAAAGTCTGATTAAGGAGTTTCAAGTTTAATCATATAAGAAATAAATACATCTGAAATTGTATTTAAATATTTATTTAAATGCAAAGAAATATTCAGTTAATTCCAAAGATTTTAATCTATTGACAAACACTAACTAAGTGCTGGGCACTGGTTGGATTTGAGCTACAATGGATCAGAATTAGAAGATTTTTATGAAATCATAACAAGTTTCAAGAACTTAATTTGTCATAGAGGAAATATAAAATTACCTTTGTGTTTTATTTTCTACCTTTTTATCATTAAAAAATGATATAGTTGAATAAGTTTTTTCCCAATGCACAGTCTCATGAAAAATCAACATTTTGTAATAGACTGGATATTTTCACAGAATGAGAAAGAAATGTCTGGTTTCAGACTTACAGAACCAATTAAATTGTTAATACATACTTGTAAAATTGTTTTCTCAGAATAATGGGCAGGGGAAAGACCAAAATGCTTGATTTTGATTTTTTTTTTCAACAAAATCTGGTAGGATTGGACTTGAATGTAGGTTGGGCTCCTATTAGCACACAGCTGAGATCCAGTCAGAGGGAACAGTTGGGGTCTGTGTGTTTTGAGCAAGCTCACCATCTTCCTCTCTGCCATCTTTGTTCTTTCTTTCAGTCCCTAGGTCCTAAGACCATAAATCCTGGGGTCTACCATTTTGGATTTACCTTTCCTTGGGGCTTCCATCCTCCAGTCCTCAGACAAAACCATCCCTGCAAGGTCACCATGAATCCTTGCTGTCCATAGTCTTCAGCTTGTCCTGCAGGGTATTTCATAGTTGGCACCCTTTAGGGAGCCTTGTCTACACTTAGCTTTCATAGCATGGAACACATGTGTTATTAGTGGGGTTTGCTTTTGTTTCTTTCTCTGTACTTTATTTTGTGTTGGTTTTTGTTGTTTACTCACTTTTCTCTTGACTACCAGCAAAGGGTGCTGGAGAATTCTCCAAACTCTCTTAAGGCACAAGTGCAAGATATTTTAGGAAAATTTCTCTGAACATGGGGAGCATTCATTTTTGCCTTCTAATGGAAACAGAATGAATTTATCTATACTGATTCAATCCTTCATTAGAAAGACAACCAAGATACTCTCTGATTTCTGGCATCAAGACTTTGGGGTAATAAATATTTGCTGTATTGACCAACAGAGAAAGATGTTGGAAAGGGGGCACCAGAATTACAAAGAGTGGAACTAAACTTTGAATTGCCTAACTAACATCTTAGTTAGGCTCTCTATTGTTGTGAAGAGACACCGTGGCCATGGCAGTTCTTATAAAAGAAGACATTTAATTGGAGCTTGGTTACAGGTTCAAAGGTTTAGTCCATTATCATCACGTTGGGAAACATGGTGTTCTGCAGGCAGACAATGGTGCTGAAGAGGTATCTAAGAGTTCTATGTCCAAATTCTGACTTCACTACTGACTTACCTTGTGACTAAGGACAATGACTAGTCATGTGAGTGCCTCAGTTTACTCATCTGTAAGACAGAAATCATAGTAACACATCATACATGGTCACTGTGGATTGAACTGCTATGTCTAGAATTCTTGAGAGTCCCTGGCACACAGGAAGTGAGCTTGCCCCTCTATTTCATGAGCCAATAATCTCCTTTACTAGTTATGCCACTTTGAGTGGGGGGTTATGCTATTCACAGCAGAACACATCCCAACACAGAAAAGACAGGTTGGCTCTAGGTAGAAGGGGCTGAAGAGCGAAGACGTAGAGGAAGAAAGCAGCCTAACCCCCACTTTGGCACCTGGAGCTCTGCATGAGATAAAAGCACTCAGGAATGGGGCTGAAGGGGGACTCGAGAGCCATAACAGCAAGCAAATGTGTATCAGGCCAGGCACACAGACGGTGTCCTATGAGTACCGGAGCAAGATGGAATGTGGGAACACAGCGATAACGTGCTTCAGTTTCTACACACATCACTGGTGAATGCAAAATGGGTGGAAATGAAGACTGACAAACCACTTAATCTAGGAGAGAGATTGTGAAACCCTGAAAGGCATTGAGAATAGGGATGTAAAGGAAATAAATCCAAGAGACAAAGATTTCTAGAGGCCAAATCAGGTTGTGTTTGTTACCTGTTGGTTGTGGGAAGGAAAGGAAAGGGGGGAGTCGGAGCTCTGCCCACCTTCCTAACTTGGGTTCTTGGCTGTTAGTGGCACCATTTGTTGACATGGGGCATACAGATGGAGTTCCATTTTTGACATGTTGAGTATCAGGGGCTGTGGGATGTGAAAGGATTGTTTGGCAGGCACAGTAATGTCCCACATGATGCTTTTAAACTGTTTTTTTTTAGTGGTTTAAAATAACACAAACTTGTGGTGGTGCAGTTTGTAGGTCAGGAGCCTGACACGGGTTTCACTGTGCTGACCGCTGTCTGAAGAGGTTCATTGCATTAGGGAGTCTGTTTCCTTCCCTTTGCCCGGCCGTCTAGACACTCCATACTCTTTGCCTCACATCTCCCCTCCTGGGCCTTCAAAGTCAGCAACTTCCTCATCTTCTCCAACTCCATATTTCCAACTGCATCTGTATCTACAGTTAATCTGTGCTGGTTAATCCAGGCTATGGTCTCCATCCCATGGCCCTTTACCTAGATCATGCTTTCTAGGTCCTTCTTATCACAGAAGATGACATATTCTCGAATTTTGGAGATTTGGATGTGGATGTCTGGGGGTGGAATTTTTCTGCCTAGCACAGTCCCCATTCAGATGACAAAGCATGTGCAGGTTTGGGAACAAACATAATGATTTGGAGGAAGCATCCAACTATTTACTGGAGGAAGCAGAAGGGGATGGGTGCTCTAGGGAGTAGCTGGTGTGCTGTACTGATGCCCATGGATGGTGCCTCTGTCCGTGTGCCTCGGAAAAGGGATGGGCAGTGAGGTGGACTAGTGGGATATTTAAATTAGAGCTAATTAATGAAATGTCTAGTTCCATTGGCAGGGCAGATTTGGGGAGCTGAGTTGGGCAGTAGTCAGGGAATTTAACTCTGGTATTCCAGAGCTAAAAACAAAAGTCATAGAATGCTATGTCGTGACCCCACCTGAAGGAAAAACTGCTCACCTCCTTGACTGGGTAATATTGACTTTGAGGGGAGAGGGGGTGGTTGTTAGAGGGACCTGATACCTGGTGCTCTCCAACTTTTCAAGTCCATTGCCGGAGTTGGGTGACTATATTTTACGTAAAAGTCTAACTTCTTTTCTTGTAAAATTATATCTGACCCTATTAGACCACTATTCCATATGGTAAATATCTTTGTACATGTGTGTATATGTGTATGTGTGTGCTTATGTGTGTGTGTGTGTAGGAGGAGGGTACACATGTGTGCAGGCATGCATGTGTGTGAGTATGTAAAAGGAGGAGAATACACATGTGTGCAGATGTGTGTGTGTGTGTGTATGAGAGAGAGAGAGAGAGAGAGAGAGAGAGAGATGTGCATGTGTAAACATATGTGCATGTGGGTGCTCAAACCTGGAGACCTGAGGAGGATGTTGGGTGTCCTCCTCTATCCCTCTCTGTTGTGCCCTTGAGATAGGCTCTCCTACTGAACCTGGAACTCCCTAGTTCCCAGCTAGACTGGCTGACCAATGAACCCCAACAATCCTGTCTCCATCCCCCAGCAGCTCTAGAGTTACAGGCCCATATGGTCGTGCCCAGACTTTTGCATGGCTGCCTAGAATCCACATTTAGGTACTGGTGCTTGAGCAGTAAGTGTCCTTACACACTGAACTATCCCCTAGCTCCCAACCTGAGCCCTATTCCTTGAGTTCTGGAGCTGGACCCTGCACTCTGGAAGGAAGGACCCCACCCCTCACCACAGTCAAGGGTGATTCTACTTTAAGGATATGCATGTAGGGAAGCTGAGTGGCCCCAGTTGCTCAATCTGACCTGCCTTTCTACCACCCAGGCCCACAACTGGGCCTTGCATTGACCCACCATAGCATCTACACCATCTGGGTCTTTCTGGAGCTCGTGAAAGGACTGGTCCTACAGAACGATACATGCAAGTTCTACAAGACACAGGATACCCCAGAAGAGCTCCTGTGAGAATCCAGAGAAGGTGTACCAAAAACCAGAGGCCTTGAACCACACAAAGAACTCATTGCCAGTCAAGCTGATGGGACAAAGGGGTATAATATATGACACACTGAACCTCCAGTGCCACCAGGACTGATGAAGAGGTAATAGAGAGTCAGGAGAGAAGGAAAAGCAGAGATATTTCTGTTTGGGGTGTGGTTTTTTGTTCTGTTTTGGTTTATTAAGTTTTGTTGTTGTTGTTTGTCTATTGTTCTTGCTTTTGTTTACTTGCTTGCTTGCTTACTTTGTCTTATGTTGTTTCATAGGGGATGCAACAGGGATGAGGGGTACTATGGGGGGACCAGAAAGTGAAAAGAATTGGGATGCATGAGGTGAACCCCCTAAAGTTTCAATTAAAAATTTTAAAGGGGAAAAAAAGAAAAAAAAATATCTCCCTCAGGCTGGCCTCTAGGCCAGTCCGTGTGGCATTTTCTTTACCAATGGTTGACGTGAGAGCATCCAGCCCACTGCAGGCAATGCTGTCCCTGGCCTGGCGGTCCTGTGATGTGGAAGAAAGCACCTGAGAAAGAAAGACATCAAATTCAAGCCAGGAAGCAGCATTCCTCCGTTGTCTTTGCTTAAGTTCCTGCCTCCAGGTTCCAGCCCTGACTGCCTATTGCTGATCCTGTTTCTCTGCACACAGAAGCCCTGTGCTCCCCTCTTGCCTGAAAGCACGTTGCTCTCGTTAGCAATCCAGCTGCTCAGGCCCCCTCCTCCGCGTGTGAGCGTGAAGGAAACAGAAGCTTCCCACTTCCTTTCTTGGCTTTAAGAATCATAATTGAATCTTACACAGGAAAACGTGCTTCTGCACATCAGCCACATTTGTGTCTATATTTAGAACAGCTCCCCTCTTCTTTTCTCTATTACCAATAACATCTTAGAGGTTGTAGATATTTTTAACAGAGGATTAGAGAACCGGCTATAGTAGTACATGCCAGAGATCCCAGCACTCGGGAGATTGAGGCAGGAAGATTGTGTATTTAAGGCCAACATTGGCTACCAGAGAGAATTGTAGGCCACCTTTGATATACGTGAGACCCTGTCACAAGAAAGAAAAAAAGTTATACGATCTAAAAATTCAGCAAAGAAATTTAAGCAACAGCAAAATGGTATGCACGCAGGAGCGTGTGTGTGTGTGTGTGTGTGTGTGTGCGCGCGCGGTAAGAAACCAGACCCATGGGTTCCTATTTTCATCAAATGCTTTATTAAGCTCCTATTAAGTACCAGACACTGGGATAGATGGAAAGGACATGGTGATGATCAAAGCCATACAAAGCCCATGCTCTTTTGTAGAGAATGCAGTCTAATAAGATATTTAGATATTAATTAATCACAATAATTAATCTAAATTAGTCATTCTGAAAGAGACCACTAGGTGTCCCCATTATCTATTCAGACCTCCAAGTTCTTACTTGAGCCCAAGTAAGGGCATTTTCCAGGCTCCTTTACAGCTAAATATAGCCACATAATGAACTTTTGATAAGTAAGAAGTGAGTGCAAGCTTGCTAGGTCCATGCTCTCATAAGCAGTAGGTGTGTCCTCCACCCCTCCCAGCCACTCGAAAGAAGGTACAATATAGAGTCTGTACTGGTGAGAGCCCTAGGGATGACTGTATCCAAAAGTAAACAGTTCTAAGAGTGCAGCCTTCAGTCAAGCCCTGGGCTGCTTACCTCTGTGCCACTGAAAGCCATAAAGAAACATCTGTCTTATTAAAGTCACTCTGAGTTTCTGTCTCATCAGCAGATCTAGTTCTTAACTACAAAGAATGGCGTTCTGGGGACTAGGGTTATCTGTCTGTGCATAGAGTGCTTGTCCAGCATACAGAATGCTCTGGTTTTGATCCCCAGTACCACTTGGTGGCACATGCCTGGAATCTCAGCACTTAAGAGACTGAAGAAGAAAGATCAGAAGTAAGGTCATTCATTCTCAGGTACACAGTGAGTTTAAGGCCATTCTGGGATGCATAAGACACGGTCTCAAAACATTAGAAGAGAGGTTTGCAGAAAAGACATGTAAGGGTAGGTCCTTTCCTAAGGAGGTGGACATTGTATGAGCCATTGAGAAGCCATAAAAGTATATTAAGCCCAGTAATGAGCTCAACAGATTTATGTTTCAGATAAATGTTCCTAGGTGGGACTAAGTAGGATTGGGCCAGATTGTACTGCTTCTGTCAAGAGAGAAATGATGGTGTTCTTGTCTAACATTGCAGTCCTTGTAAACATCAAGACTGCACTGATGTAATAGTATAAAAATATTTCTTACATTCGAAGAGACTGGAACTTTTGCTGGACCTCACAGCAAGAGTTAATATATCTTGAAGTCACTTAGGACTTAAGGTTGCTGTTCTACTGTGTACTCAGTTCATTTGCTTACCCTACTTTTAACAGAACAATGTAACAATCACCCTTACTTGCCTTAGATTTCCCATCAACTTTTACAACCTAAATGAATGCAGGGCTATAATCTTAAATTATTCACTCTTGCAAGTCCCTGACCCAGAAGACGGCATCCGTTTGCTGAAGATTGCAGACACAGGGATTGAAAACAGTGTTCCAAAATCCACCATAAAGGTTAAACATATATTCATGGATATTGGCTGGTAAACAATGACCTTTCTAATACTTTTTTGTTGTCTTGGTCAGTTGGGATCAGTTGGAGCCAATGATTTAAACCTGTGTAAAGCTCTGCGTGTATTATCTGTGTACCACATGTGTGCCTGGTACCCGTGGAGACCAGAAGACAGCATCAGATCTCCCAGAACTGGAGTTACAGATTCTTGTAACCCACCATGAGGGAGCCAGGATCCAAACTTGGGTCCTCTGAAAGAGAAGCTAGTACTCTTATGATCTTCTTTCCAGGCCCCAGACTGCCACCACCTTTTTTTTTTTTTTTTTTTTTTGAGAGAGTCTCGCTATGTAGCCCTGGCTATCTTGGAAATCTCTTTGTACCCTTTGTAGGGCAGACTGGCTATGAATTTAAAGAGATCCGCCTGCCTTTGCCTCCTGAGTGCTGGGATTAAAGGTGTGCACCATTACGCCTGGTTCTACATCAGTATATTTTAGGTAGGATTGTGTATGTAAGCTCTCTGTGTCCTTTGCATGAAGCACAGTGCTTGGCATGGACTAGAACTCAGAACACACACGTTGAATGCCTAGAGAACGGCCATTATAAATGCCAGCCATTAAAGAACAAAGATCATCACACAGTGCTCTGCTCATCTGGGTATAGGCGAGCTGTTTTGTTACCAGAGTCTTAGGCCAAAGCTATTCTGGGAGACCCAATAGGACAGTCTCGGCTGCTTGCCCCAGGTGATCAAACAGGAGACTCACAGCAACAAAGCATGAAAGGAATTTCTTTGTGGGGTGACTGACTGGCCTAGGATAATACCAGAGTGCTGTCTTTGAGGTATCAGTGAAAGCTTTGGGGTAATATACATAAAGCAAAGTGCCAAGCATCAAGCAGAATCAGGTGATAGTCTGGCAAGGAATGGCCACACAAAGTCATTCATTACTGGAGTCAAAAAAGTCTCTGCTGCTGGGGCGCAGGTTCTGTTTCTGTCACTGGATATGGCTCTCTCAGATCTGTGATCCTGGAATCTAAGACAAACTGAGAAAAGGATTAACTGAAGAGAATGAATGAGAGAGGGGGGGGGCGGGAGTTAGTTTAACCAAGGAATGGATCTTCCTTCAATTCTCTGAAGCGTAACAGTGATCGCCAGGGAGGTGAGAAGCTCCACAGCTTAGTAACAGAAGTTAGGTAATGTTAGTCAAGAATTAGAAATGAGGGGCTGGAGAGATGGCTCAGTGGTTAAGAGCACTGCCTGCTCTTCCAAAGGTCCTGAGTTCAATTCCCGGCAACCACATGGTGGCTCACAACCATCTGTAATGGGGTCTGGTGCCCTTTTCTGGCCTGCAGGCATACACACAGACAGAACACTGTATTCATAATGAGTAAATAAATAAATATTTAAAAAAAAAAAAGAATTAGAAATGAGCCCAGCCTTCCACTTTTCCACTCTGAAGGAAATTTTTATTTACGGGGAATAAGGAGTTAGGAGGAATGTAAAAGGAATCCTTCGACTTGACAGGCTGCTGACAGGGTAGCTAAGGCATACGAGACTGAGCCGTTTTTCTTTTCTTTGAAAGTAAGTTAATGTAGTTAACTCGTGAATTTTTAAATAAGCTAATAGGCTTGGAAAAAGAAAAATGCCAATCTTAGAAGTTTTTAAGGAGAAGAATTGGGACAGAGATGGGGGACATGCGCAGTCGTGAGACAGAAGCATCATCACCATCATCATCATCATCATCATCATCTATGCCCCGGCAATGCTTAAGCATGCATGGGCAGCTCTTTTACGGCGGTTCTCCAGCTGCTCCTATCCTGGGCAGCCCTAGATGCTTGTATTATTGTCATACCTAAGCTTCCACAGTCTTCCTTTATGCTGTCTATCCAGCGTTTATTCGGGCCTTCCTCTTCACCTTATCCCCTTCACTCCTCCAAGTGGTGCTATCTTCATGTATCTGCAGTCATTCATTCTCATAACATGGCCGAAGTATCTCAAGTGCCATTGCTGTATCCTGTAGTTTACTTCCTTCTGTAGATGGAGATGTTTCTTAATGTCATCGTTACGCAGCCTATCTCTTTGTGTGATTCCTAGAATCCTCCTGAGACATGCCATCTCAAACACATTCAGCCACTGTCCTGAGGAACCTTTCATTGTCCAGGTTTCGGAGTTGTAAAGAAGGCAGCTCAAGACAAGTGTCTCATATACTTGTAATTTTGTCGTTGTAGTTATGTCTATTGCTGACCAAACCTTTCCTAGTGCCTGGAATGCAGCCCTCGCTATGTTTATCCACCTCTTGATGTTTGAAATAGTTCTCTCCTTTGGACTGAGGTTTCCTCCCAAATGCAGGAAGCCATTGCGTCCAGCCGCCTTTACAAAGATGGCGCCTGACACGTGCAGGGCTGAAGTAAAATACTCCATAAAGTTCTTAGCCGGAATCGCTAATCCGAGCATGCTCAGTGTCCTCAGTGTGCCTGACCTATCAGGGAGCTTGGAGTGGCTGCTGAGACACTTTGACCAATAGGAAGCCTGCACGCACTCCAAGTTCCTATATAGGCAGCTGCAGTTTCAGGGTTCGGGGCCCCTCGCTTCCTGCTCTCCCCTCAATCAAGTGGCCCCAATAAAAGCGTGATCTGGGAAGAATTCTCGTCTCGTGGCTGTTCTTTCTGCGGGTCAGGAAGTTCGCCGCACCCGAATAGACAAAGTTGACTGTTTGCTTGAGGTTCTGGTTCTTTATTACAATATTAAAATCCTGTGTGCCTTCCCATGGGCTGTATCCCAGTTTTCTCGATGTTTACTTTCATACCAATGTTTTCACTGACTTCCACCACTCTATTTACCATGGCCTGCAGCTCATTTGGACTTCAGCAAGCAGTGCTGTGCAAAGCTATCTTTACAGGCATTTTCTAGTATCCTTATGATTTCCTCTGGGTACCTGCAGAACCTCACTGTTTCCCAAAGTTCTTTCCTACAAATGCTGTCAAATGCCTTTCTGAAGAAAATGTCACAGACATATGTCTTTTCCAAATTCTTTGTATTTTTCTGTCAGTTGCCTCAAAGTGAAGATCTGATCAACTGTGCTCCTGTTAGTTCTGAATCTGCCTTGGGCCTCTGCTAGGATTTCCTCTGTTCTGCCCTTGATCCTTTGCAGGATAATGGAGGAGAAGATCTCACTGCTATGGCACAACAAATTAATGCCTCTGTAATTTGAGCAGCCCAGCTTGTCCTTCTTCTCATGTATGGGAATTATGACTGAGTGCTTCCACTCTGTGGGAATCACTTTGTGTTCCCATGTCTCTCTGAAGAGTCTGAGAAGCGCCTCAGCCCCTGAGCCTATTATAATCACCTCTCGCTCCTCACCATGATGTCATTCACTCCTGGGGCCTTTCTGCATTTTGCTCTCTTTATAGCTTCCTCTATCTCATTCCCGTCGATATTTAATATTTCCTCATTGTCTCTTGTGTTTGAGTGAGTGGCTGCCGACGTGTTTCTCATTGTAGTCTACGTTGACAGCATTAGGATCATTATATAGGGTGTCAAAGTCTTGTCTCCATCTTTGCTCTACTTCTCCTGATTCTGTTAATAAATGACCTTGCTGGGGCTGGAGAGATGGCTCAGAGGTTAAGAGCACTGCCTGCTCTTCCAAAGGTCCTGAGTTCAATTCCCAGCAACCACATGGTGGCTCACAACCATCTGTAATGAGGTCTGGTGCCCTCTTCTGGTCTGCAGGCATACACGCAGACAGAATATTGTATACATAATAAATAAATAAATATTTAAAAAAAAAATAAATGACCTTGCCCATCTTTAATCACCCGAATCTACAGAGCATATCTAGCAGTTATCCATCTGATAGCTTCATAGATAAGATGTGGTTTATTATGGAGTTTAGTCTCTTCGACCGCTTTGCATATACCTTGTATATACAGTTCTCTATCCTTCTTTGCTCTTCTTCTGACCTCCCTGCACAGATAGTTGTGGTGTTTTGCTGCCTGTGGATTGCCTCCTGTTTGTTCTTTAGCTTCCGTCTTTCTTCAGCCAGGTTGATCGTCTCTGCAGTAAGCCACTCTACTGGTGTTGCCCTTTTTGCATAACCAAGGGTCTCCTTTGAAGTTTCCTGTTTAGCTCTTTTGATTTTCTCTGTTCACTTTCTATATTTGTAAAAGTTTGTTTAATGAATTCCCTCATCTTTTTTCCATTGGTTCTCTTATATTCTCTCTGTACAGCTGGGTTCATCAGTTGTTTAGATTGATCTTCTGGTTCGTCTTGCCTGGCGTGCCTCTCCTAAGTTTCAGGTGAATGTTGGCCATAACAAGTTGGTGATCTGACCCTAAGTCAGCACTAGGAAATGATTGGCTGTTTTGGATGCTAGATAAGCATTTCCTACTGACCAGAAAATAGTCAATATGCCCCTATGTGCGCTTCTCAGGGGATTCCATCCAGCATCTTGATGGTTTGGCCTTCTTGAATTTTGTGTTGGATATGTACCCATGAGCCCTGCTTAGTTGATTCTGCAGATCATGTTCTCCTGGTGACCTTGACCCTTCTGGTTCCTGCAATCCTTCTTCTCCCTCTTCTTCCGGGTTCCCTGAGCTCTGAGGGGAGGGAGTGGATGGAGGTCTCCAATTTGAACTCACTCTTCACCTAATGTTTGACTGTAGGTCCATGCATCTGTTTCTGCGAGCTGCTGGATGAAGCTTCTTTGATGGTGACTGGGCTAGGCACCAGTCTGTGAGTATAATAGAATATCACTAGGAATCATTTTATTGATTTTTTTTCTATCCTAGGTCTCTGAACTATCCAGGATCTGGTTCCTGGTCATCTAGGCAATGTCAAGCATGGGCTCCATCTAGTGGTGTGGACGTCAAATGAGACCAGTCATTAGTTAACCATTCCCATAAGTTCTGCGCCTCCATTGCCCAGCAGGCAGATAGAATGTAGGCTGAGGCTTTTCCATCACTGAAAATTGCCTGGTTACAGAAGAAGGCCAGTTAGTTCACCCTCATAGAATCCTGGGACTTTCTACTGCACTTGGTTTCTACGTTGTGTCCCCCGCCCTTCAATTCCAGTCGTCTCTCTCCATACTCTTTCCCTTCATCTCATCCCTCCACCTGATCCCTCCTGTTCCCATACCCACCCACCCCCAGTCCACCCACAAAGTCTATTCTATTTCCCCTTCCCATGGAGATCCATGCATCCCCTATTAGAGCCCAATAGAAGCATTCATTTTCCTAATTGAGCTTCTTGCCTCTCAGATGACTTTAGCTTGTGTCAAGTAAACATAAAACTATTCAGCACAGAGAGTGATAGAGGAAGATATCCAACATGGGCATTAACCTCTGGCCTCCACATATACACATGCATACATGCAGGTGCGCATGCACGCACACCCCTATGAACACACACACCACCATTACCACCACCACCTCCATCACTACCTCCACCACCACCACCGTCACCATCACCACCACCATCACCACCACCATCACCACCACCACCACCGTCACCATCACCACCACCATCACCACCGCCATCACCACCACCACCACCTCCATCACCACCACCATCACCACCTCCATCACCATCACCACCACCACCTCCATCATCACCACCACCATCATCACCACCACCACCTCCATCATCACCACCTCCATCATCACCACCACCTCCATCACCATCACCACCACCACCATCACCATCACCACCACCATCACCACCTCCATCACCATCACCACCACCACCTCCATCATCACCACCAACCATCATCACCACCACCACCACCACCTCCATCATCACCACCTCCATCATCACCACCACCTCCATCACCATCACCACCACCACCTCCATCATCACCACCACCATCATCACCACCTCCATCATCACCACCACCACTACCTCCATCATCACCACCACCATCACCACCACCACCACCACCAGCACACCACACTCCATGAAAAAGAAGAAAGGGAAATTAACCACATGAGCTTTCTCTATTCAGAATAACAATGCATGTCAATTGTCACAGGGACACTCAGTAAACGATTATGACCATGATCTAGTCTTTTTCCAATTCCTTCAGGAAGTCGACAGTGAAGGAAAGGGCAATTGCCACGAGCCATGGGATTTTTCATAACCTGCTAGAGATGATGCCAGAAGCAAACTTTAAAAAATTACTTTTGGTATTTTTTGATATTTGGTACCTGAATTACGTCTGCAGATAAAGAAGTTCCTAAAAGCAATTCTACTTGTGCGTGAGAGGTAAGAACTGAAAAAGTAACATACATGACTGTAAATAGTTTATAAGACCAGCATAAGAAAGCCGAGTAGGAATTTCTCTATTACCTCATAGAAGAAAGTCCTGCTTCCTTGAACAACATGGAAATCCCCAGAAATTCTTACAAACTTATCTCCCTGAAAGGTGAAACCAATTACTTGAAAAGAGGAGGAAGCAGGGTGGGCAAGAGAAACATGAGATCATGAAACTGTTATATGTATGACAAAGTTGAGTTCCAAAAACTTCTTTCTTTATTTGGATTTATGGAGTGAATCCTGAAATCAACTACCCAGTCAGAACACTGTAAAGAACAATGGGGAAATTCAGAAAAAATATGCTGAAAAGTACAAGGCGACAAGAGAAAGACCACGGCCAACCCCTAAGCAGTGTGTTTACAAGTTCTTAATAGTAATAAGACTACAATAATAAGTAAAATATAAAACAATGATGTTACCTCATAACTCTCTTTGGAGTGTATTGTAAGTGGAAGGTGCCATCTGGGTCACAGATTTGATTAGGAGTCACTTCAGACTATGCAGGCCAGATCCAGAGAAAAGTTGCCTGAGTCCCCACATCACATCCCTCCTGGACAAGAGAAAACTAACCTTCTGCCTGGCACCACCCTTGTGTTTGACCTCATAACACCACTCAGAGATGGACGGTTTAACATACCATCTTGGGCAAAGAGGCATACATAATGTGACCAGATAGAAAAGCTGTCCCATGCCCGGAAAAAATGACTAGAAATACTGAAGATACTCCAGGAAGAGACTGCATACCCAGAACAAAATTAAAGGTGTCAAGAGAAGTAGGTAACAGAATTGGAAAGGTAGGCTTGAGGACGGGGGCTCATGACTGACAGGATTGAGAGCTGTTCGGGTTAGTAAAGCTGGGTATATCTATTAGAATATTTCCAACAACGGTTAGATTGTGATGTCTCTGACCTTGCCTGGCTGTTCTTAGAAAGCAAGATGAGACATTAACCTGTAGCCAAACCGCAGGGTGCTAACCTCATTCAGGTATACTACTAAAAAGTATAGCTTACTACTTTAATCATCTATGCTTAATCATCTCATCTTATATTGGGATATTAATATCTATCTCTTCATTGTTGTTACGAGGATTAAGTGCAAAATGCCAAGAAAAGAGCCTATCATCTGACAGGCTCAGTGACAGCTCCCAGGGCTGACATCAGCTGTCAATATCTTTAATACTCTGAGTCTCAGTTCTAGACATTGACATAAGCTCTCCTTGTGCCTGGACTAGACTTCACTAAATTAATTTAAAATGCACCTTCCAGTCCTCAGCTGCAATGTCACTGACTCCTGCTGGCACACTGGGGAACGGCTTGCTCACTGTTGTGGTCTCAACGAGAAATGTCCCCCATAGGGACACTTCAGTTGACACTGAGCTATTTGGGAATTGGGAGCATTGCTGGGGGACACATGTCACTGGGACAGATCTTGAGATTTTGTAGGCCAGGTACACTTTCTGTCCATTCTGTTTAGTGTTCTTCCAAAAGGGGGGATTAAGGAATCTCAGCTACACATTCATGCCATCAGGAGGGCCACAACTTCCTTTCTGTAATGTACTGTCTCCTCTCAGGCTGTAACTTGCTTTTGTAACAAGAAAAGTATCTAATGTGGCCATTCACTTCATCCCTGTCCAGCAGTCCCTCCTCAGTGCCCCTTCTAGATCCTGTCTCCTCTTGTCTCCCACTTACTGATGACACACACAAGGGCACACGTCCCAGAAATTATCAGGGAAAAGTCAATAGGGAAAGAAAGGGACTGGAGAAAAAAGAGCAGTACTAGTCTAAAGAACATGGGAGCTCTCCTTTGACGGAACAAGAACAGACATTGTATCGGGGTTGCCAAAGGCTCTGAAACAGTTATTCATGGAGGCTGGCTTCTTTCTTTTAAATCTCTTCCTTGTGACTTAAGGGAATTTCCCATGTAAGAAATTGTGCAATGGACAGGTCGTCCCTAGAGACATCCTGCAGGTGAGTTCTTGGTAAGTTCTTCTCTTGCGGCCATGGATGCAAGGACAAGTATGATCCCTGTATAACATCTTCTATGGACTAAGGACACAACAGGCTGTGTCCCTTGTCCCCACGAATGTCTCTTTTACTATTTCACCATCACTCTATACTTCCTCCCTAGTGATGACCTCCACCAAATTGTGCAATAATTTGTTTTGTGGCTTGATTTTTCAGCTAAATTCAAATTCTGGGAAATGAGAGACTCTTGCTGTTTGTCTTGTCACCCTGTCTTAAGTCTTAATCAAGTCTTAATGCAGTTTATAAAAAACAGGATGCAATATATATATATATATATATATATATATATATATATATATATATATATAATGTTGAAGTCTGTTTACATAGCAGCCTTTGATATTGGCAAAATTCCTCACAGTGAACAACATGATCACTAATCCTATAGGCACATTTTGACTTCATGGGGCTCAAAACCCTTTGATTTTTGTGAACTCCCGTCTTTCACTAAAAACAAAAAAAAAATTAATTGTATTTGATAACTACCTTCGTACAGTGATAAATAAATGTTATTATATATTTATTGCTTTTACTTTGTGTATAACCATCCCACCCCTTATTTTATTTTTTCTTTTACTCTTTTTTGTTTGTTTGTTTGTTTTTGTTTTTTTGAGGGAGAGTTTCTCTGGAGCTTTGGAGCCTATCCTGGAACTAGCTCTTGGAGATCAGGCTGACCTCGAACTCACAGAGATCTGCCTGCCTCTACCTCCTGAGTGCTGGGATTAAAAAGACATGTGCCACCACCGTCTGCCTTCTTTTACTCTTTTTTAGATAGGTTCTCACTATGTTTCCCAGGTAACTCCTGAGCTAAAGAGATGTTCTTAACTTGGTCTTCCAAGGAGGTTATGTTATCATATTTTTTAAATTCTGATTTTAAATGAAATTAAAATTAAAACATTTATAAAACTGGATATGACAACACATACCTGTAGTCTCAGCACTCAAGAGGCTGAAACAGGAGGATTGCTGTGAGATTAAGGACAGTATAGACTATATAAAATGAGGACCAGGCCAGCCAGAGCTAGGGCAAGACCTTCTTTCCAAAATAAAGTAAAATAAAGCACAGATTCCTATACGTAAAGTATACACTTATGCCTGGTGTATACATTGGCCCTGACAACATTAGCAATAGAAACATTTAAAGTGGGGATGAGGCTGTAATTCAGTGATAACTTCTTTAGAATGCTCCAAGCCCTGATTTTGATACCCAGCAGAGAGAGACAGAGACAGAGAGAGAAGGGTAAAAAGCACCAAGAGGAAACAGAGCAGAAAGGGCTAGATGCTGACACTGGCCTGCTTGGGGGATGGAGCCGCAGAGTAACTGCGAGACAAACAGAATGCTGGCAGTGCAAACACTGGAGCTCCTCCGTGCACTCAGCCTGTCAGTGGGAAGAAGTTCGGAGCCTGCAGGGATGCAGGCTGGGCTCCTTCACGGGCGGGCGTTAGCAGTGCTCATGTTCCCTTGGATTGACCATTCCCTATGTGCAGCATCAGAGTCATCAGGAGTCCAGTTCCATTGTGGCCATCCAAGATATATGAGCAGAAAGGGGGCATTAAGCCTTCTGGTCTACCTCTGATTACACAGACAAGGAATTTGTGCCCTTCCCTGCTGACAAGCTGGTGCCTGTCACATGCCCAACCTAGACAACCAAGTACCTGGGGAGGACCTCATACTGACTGTCCTGGTGAATCCAGGTCAACCCAGAGCAGAGATGCAGCAAAATCAGGGAACAAGAAATCTGGCAGCCCATTCCATAGTCCTGAGAACCCCTCACCTCACTAAGTGTAGGTCAGGGATCTCCTGTCCCTTTTTTTCTGGTTTTTTTTTCTTTTTTGAGTCAGCGCCTTAATATGTAACGGCGTAAATGAATGCAGACAGCTTTAATGGGGAAATAGACTTACAGAACCACCTGGAAAGCAGAAGCAAGCCCTGCAAGCACCAGATTTATAGGCAAACATTAGCCCGAGGCGAACACGCCCCCTAAGGGGCGGGACTTATCCCTACATTAATATGTAGACCTGGCTATCCTGGAACTCTCTATGTAGACAAAGCTGGTATCAACTCAGAGATCCACATTCCTATGCCTCCCAAGTGCTGGAGTAAAGGCGTGCGCCACCACGTTCAGCTCTCAAGGAACTTTTAATACAAGGGAGAATCTTAAATAAGATTTGTGGAGGATATTCTGAAAGAAAGCTATGTTACAAGCCCCGTCCACACTCCCCAGTCTTTAGTAACAAAACAGAGGTGGGTAGAGATATGCCCTACCTCAAACATTAGTGGGTTACCACAGGGCTGCTCACAGAGCTTACTGTGTGACCCCACACTTGAGAGACACAAAACCAAAACTGGTGCTTGACAGAATTTAGTAGCTCCCTACCGGTGACATCATTAAATCCCAAGATGACCTCCACATGCTAAGTATAAAGGTCAACATTCAGCTTCCACCTTAGTTAACAAACACAGCAGCACAGCAAAGCAGCTCAAAGGCATCTGGCTTCCAACAGACCACCTTGCCGGCTCCTTCCCCCTCCTCCTCTTTTGTCTGCCCCTCTTCCTCTTTCTCTCCCTGGGTAGCGAATGCAGGTCCTCCTTCTACGCAAGTGCCTTACTATGGCATTATATCCCTAGCCCTCTCTTTTAACTGCTATTTTGAAGATTTTCTTTCATTTTAAGTAGTGTGTGTGTGTGTGTGTGTGTGTGTGTGTGTGTGTGTGTGTAGCTGGATCCTGTGGACCTGGAGCCAGAGTTACAGGTGTTTGTAAGCTCCCTGACATGGGGGCTGGGAACCAAACTCTGGTCCCCTGGAAGAACAGGACATTCTCTTAACTATTGAGCCATTTCTCAAGCCCTTTGCCTATTATTTTAAAATGGTCCCGACAAGATGTCCAGGCAGACCTTGAACTTGTGATCCTCCTACCTCATTCAGCCTCGAGTCACCAGGTCCCACTTCCAGTTCAATCTTTTTGCAGCTCGTTCTAAGGCCCACACCCTTTGCCAGCAGAGAACTCTGGACCTCAGACCCAGGGCCTTACTAATATATATATATATTTGATATATATATATATTCATTACCTCTGTTTATTGACAACTTCCAAGTCTTTGTCTCCAGTCCAGAATTCATTTCTGAACTTCAGACTCAACAGTCTTTGCCTTTTCAGTCTCCACTAGATGGCTCAAATATATATATATATTTCCAAATCCTTTCCTTCTAAAACCTGTTTCTCCCAGACTTCCCCGCCTCGAACAATAACAGATCCATGTTTTCATTTGCTCAAACAAAGCAATGAAATCATCCCAGCTTCTCTTTTTCATATCTTACATCCAGTCAATACCAAAAACAATTTTGCAGTTGGTTCAATCTTCAGAATAAATCTGGTAGAGATCACTCTTACATCTCTTCCCTCTCATACCTGGAGGACTTCGAGTCTCTCGACTTCCTTCTTCCTTCCCAACCTGAAATGCTGCCAAAACTCATGCAACTTCTTTCCGTGTCCGCAGACAGATACCAGACCATGTCCTTTTCAAGTGTAAGTGATGTTGTTCCCTACAGCCCTCTAGCGGTGTTCCTTCTCTTCCAGAGCAGAGCTCAAGTCCTAAGGATGGCTTACCGAACTCCAGCACGTGCTGAGACACTCCCCACACCTGACTCAACTCACACACTTTACCTGAGCACCTCCTTCCTCCTCCTCAAGAACACCGCGCACTCCACCTTCTGAGTGACTCAGAGTAAAGCTACAAATGTCACCTCCTTCCCTGCTGCCGTGTCTCCCGTCCCTGTAAGTGTGGCACCTAAATGGCATGTGTGCTTGTGAATAGTGTCACTCGGACATTTTCCACAAACATATAGGTTCTGTGAAGACAGAGATTTTATTTTGTAGTGGGATTTCTGTTGTTAAATGCTATAACTGCAACGCTTAAAACAGAGATGGGCATACAGCAGGTAACCACTAAGCATTCGTCCAAAAATGACACACACACATTATTTGAACTTTTACAACAGGTAATTTGTCCAATACATGCAGGCCTGGGTTTCTCCTGGTGGCTTGTCAATAGAGGTGAGCAAGCAACTGACCATCCTGCCAGGCCCAGGGAGTTTAGCCCAATGATGAATGATCAGATGATGAGAAGGGGAAGGGTAGGCCGATGAGAAGGCTGGCAGGCCTTCCTGCAGATGATACTTTTATCACAAAAAGAATGAGAAGTCACAGGGAGGGCTCTTTTCTTTTTTTCCCGTTCACTTTTCGGGGTTTGCATTGCAGCAGCAGGACCAGAGCTTTGCAGGGCAAAGCTTGAGAACTGCCTGCACAGTTGCAAGTTCAGCTGGAGAGGCCTGCGGAGAAGCATGGGAGGGCAGCAGTAGAGATCTCCCCAAAGTAACAGCAGAAAATAGAAAGTGTCAACAAATTCAAAAAGTCTCTCTACTAGTGCAAAAACCATGAAAAAGTATCATATCCTGGTTTGTTTTATTAAAAAAAAAAAATGCTGCAAGATCCCCGCGGCAGTAGGCAGCAGAAATGCTGTAGGTCCCAAATGGTGGTGGCGGGCCATGTGGCGACAGACAACGGGCCCTGGGAGCAGCCAGTCCCAGGCAGAGACGGCTGCTGGTCACTGAGCAATTGGCTGGTCCCAGGCAGAGAGACACATGGCGGTGGGCAGGAGACAGAGACATGGATAGACACGACATGCAGGGTGAGGCTGAATATTTATTCAGGGGGTTATGGAGGAGGAAGGGTGAAGGGGGGACAGAGAGAGAGAAAGAGAAGAGGAGGAGAAAGAGACAGAGAAGGGGAAAGCGGAGAAGTGGGGAGAGAGGCAAAGAGAGCGAGCTCAGGCCTGAAGCTGAAGATCAGCCTGCCTCAGTAGATGGGGGAGGGAGTGGGCGTGGCTTATCTCTTAAAGAGACAGAAAACCATAACAGTTTATTTGGTTGGGTTTTTTTGGTTGTTTTGTATTTATTGTTGGTAGTTTTATTTTGTTTTTATTTGTTCATTTGTTGTTTGTTTTTTTTTTTTAAAACAGGGTTTCTCTGTGTAGCCCTGGTTGTCCTGGAACTTGCTCTGTAGACCAGGTTGGCTTTGAACACACAGAGTTCCACCTGCCTCTGTCTCCTGAGTGCTGGGATTAAAGGTGTGCGCTACTACCACCCAGAAACTATATCTTTTTTTAACTTCTGATGCTTTGACACTGAGACATTTAACTAGGCCCCATGGGTCCTTAAGAGTAGCTAGGGGCTGAGTGTTGGTAAGATCTGTAGACAGTGTTGATTCTGGTATAGGCTTCTGTTGTGAGCTCCCTTTTCAGCTTTCCTTTTCAAATGATGGAAGCTGTCAGAGCTTAGCTCTTGTGACTGCAGCACTTGACAGACAACTGTCAAACCCTTCCTTCCCTGGGCCTGATTGCCTTGCACAGGGAGCAATGACAGACAACTGTCAAACCCTTCCTTCCCTGGGCACGATTGCCCTGCACAGGGAGCAATCAATCAGCCCGCTGCTTCTGTGGAGACCAGCCACATTGTCATCATGGGAGTTAAGTTGC
Source organism: Neodon shergylaensis (assembly GCA_025134845.1). Lineage (NCBI taxonomy): Eukaryota > Metazoa > Chordata > Mammalia > Rodentia > Cricetidae > Neodon > Neodon shergylaensis. The sequence continues at coordinate 79,679 of JABTXL010009223.1, forward strand.
TCTGAATAATTTCCAGATGTCCCAAGGAATTTCCAATTCAGCTGTGAACACCATTGCAACCATAGCTGTTTCTGCTGAAGCCACTTCTGCTTCTAGAGGCTCTGCTCCCGTCGTAGCCAATGTACATGGCTTGTACCATATACAAAATGTCACTTCGCTCAAGACAAATAGTGATGACCTCCAGACAGATGATCACAGAGGACCGTGTAGCAGCTGCCCCACCTATTTAGGTAAGGAGAAGCAGTTCCTCCAGGGACTCAATGAAAATCTGATTGACAGGAAGAAAGAAGGCTGCCCACACATGGGATGTATATGGGAGGCTCATGACTCTGTGAACATGCAAGCCTTGTAGACCTAGAAGCCACACACACGCAAGGTTGTGATGCTGTGCACAACCATGTCATACTCTTTCTTCATTGTATAAACTTCTTCCGGCTGCTCTGGGAGACTTCCCTCCTGTGTACCGCCCCTGGGTATTTATCCATGCATTAAAAAACTTCTGCTCAGTGCTCCTTTTCCCCCTTTGTGTTATTGCTTCTTTGGAGGGAGGGACAGAGACTGCTTTCAGGAGTCATTTCTCACCTAACAGTTTGGGGGGCAGTGAAAGACCTGGATAAATCCAGAGACCCCTCTAGCAGGAAGAGAAGAGCCAAAACTCTAGGATTAGCCGGTTCAGTGACTTGTTTCAGGAACTAGCTGAAGATAAAGTTAGATTGTAATCTTGAAAATAATCTTGAGAAACAGGGAGTTGCCCCCTTGTGATCATCACTGGTATTTTCGGAATTTTCTATGACGCCCTCTCTGCCCCCTTCGGGTTACTGGGTTGTGGTTTCTTCCCTTAAATACCCCTTCTCCCAGCTACTCAGGGTCGAACTCCTCCCCTGTGTGGGTTATGAGTTTTGGCCCCAGTGCACTGGTACCTGTCAATAAACCTTGTGCAATTGCAGCAAGGACGGTCTCTTGTGAGTTACTGGGGGAGTGGGGGGGGTCGTATTATCCCGAGACTTGAGTGACAGTCTCCCTACACCAGGGGTCTTTCAGCAGGATCTCCCTGCTTCAAATTGCGACTTTCACATCTCACTTTCTGTGTGTGTTCCGGAGAGCAGGCTCAAATTGTCAGGCCTACCAGGTGTGTCCGTCAGGATTCTCCGGAGGAGTAGAACCAACATAATGAATATGTGGTGTAATAGTTCAAATGTAAGGCGCCCCCATAATATCATAGGGAGTGGCACTATTAGGAGGTGTGGCTTTGTTGGAGAAACTGTGCCACTGAGGAGGAGGAGCAGGAGGAGGGAGAGCAGAGGGAGGAGAAACGGGGAGCAGGGGAAGAAGGAGGGAGAACAGAGGGAGAAGAGGGGAAGTAGAGGGAGGAGAAATGGGGAGCAGTGAGAGGAGAGGGAGAGCAGAGGGAGGAGAAATGGGGAGCAGGGGGGAGGAGGAGGAAGAGCAGAGGGAGGAGAAATGGGGAGCAAGGAGGAGGAAGGAGAGCAGAGGGAGGAGAAACGGGGAGCAGGGAGGAGGAGGGAGAGCAGAGGGAGGAGAAATGGGGAGCAGGGAGGAGGAGGGAGAGCAGAGGGAGGAGAAACGGGGAGCAGGGAGGAGGAGGAGCAGCAGCAGCTGGACATCAGGCTACACACTTTAATTCCATCATTGGAGAGACAGAAGCAGTAAGATCTGAGTTCCAGGCCAGTCTGTTCTACACACACACACACACACACACACACACAATAATTGTGAAAGTTTTTTTAAGAAAAACAGAACACCATTTTCCAAAAATAAAAATATATATATTCTGAGTTTATTCTACTTGACATTAGTACCATGAATGATAGTAAAATTCAAACAGAACAGCCTTTCTTGATCATCCCCTACAATGGCTTCTGCAATGCACCTGTATCGGCCCTAGAATAAGAAATAATAAAGACAAACAATACAAAATGTTAGGTGCTGTGATTCACAGACTCTGTAAGAACGTTCTTCTTTTCTTTCTTTTTGTTTTGTTTTGAGACAGGCTTTCATTATATAGCCCTAACTAATCTGGAACTCACTACGTAGACCAGGCTGGTCTCAAACTCACAGAGATCCATCTGTTAAGATTAAAGACGTGAGCCTGGCAAGAAGTTGTTCTTATCAATATATAACATTGAAATTGAATTGGGTTTGTGTGTGTGTGGTGAATGGAATCAAACCCAGGGCTTAATGCCTGCCTCTCAATACTCTAGCACAGAGCTAATTCCCAAGCCCAATTTCACTCTCTTAGTTTCCCAATAAGATAGAAGCCTGCTTGAATGCCTTCTAAAACTGTGCCTGTATGCAAGCATTTGTGTGAGTGTGTGCATGCATTCATGTGAGTGGGGGGCAGGGAGCTGAGCACGCCAGATCATTCAGATAAAAACCTGCATGCATGCCTTTTAAATTGTGCATGTGTGCATGCATTTGTGTGAGTGTGCGCATGCATTCACGGGGGGAGGGGCAGCTGAGCATGCCACATCATTCAGGTGGTGGTCAGGGGACAATTAATGGGAGTCAGATCTCTCATCCTGTCATGTGAGTCTCAGTAAGAGAATTCCATTCATCTTGGAAGTAAGCACCTTTATCCACAGCCATCTTACTGGTCTCTGCATAAGTTTTAATTGTTTCTCAATTAGAAAGTGAGGATGTCTTTTTAAATAGTCCACAAGACTATTCCAGAGAATGGCTCAGAGGGGAGGGGCCCTTGCTGTACAAGCATAAGCTCCTGAGTTCAAATCCCCAGAACTGACATAAAAAAAAATAACAAAATGCCTAAAACCAAAACTCTTGACTGTGGTCACGCTACCCTGAACACACCCAATCTCAATTGAATAACTATTCTTTTTGTTTGGCTGGTTTTTGGTTTTGTTTGGTTTGGTGTTTGCTTGTTGGTTTGTTTGTTTGTTTTTGAGACAGGGTTTCTTTGTAGCTTTGGAGCCTGTCCTGGAACTAGCTCTGGTAGACCAGACTGGCCTCGAACTCACATCCACTTTGCCTCTGCCTCCCGAGAACTTGGATTAAAGTTGTGTGCCACTACTGCCTAGAGAATAACTATTCTTAAAAGTGGTGAATTGCTTATTTCAATTCTTAACATATGTTGTTTGAATAAGAATGGCCCCCATAGACAGACTTAGTTGACTCCCCAGGAGAGGTCTTACCCTCTCTGAGGAGCAAATGGGGTGTGGGGTGTAGGAGAAGTGGGGGAGTGGGAAGAGAGGAGGGAGGGGGATTGGTATGTAAATAAATAAATTTTTACCTTAAAAAATGGCCCCCATAGATTTGAATGCTTGATCACCAGTGAGTGGCACTATTAGAAGGTGTGGCCTTGTTGGGGTAGGTGTGGCTTTGTTAGAGAAAGTGTGTCCCTGGGGGTAGGCTTTGCACAGTTCAGAAGCTCAAATCAGGTCCAGTGTCTCTCTTCCTGCTTTCTGCCAATCCAGATACAGAACTCTGGGCTTCTTCTCCAGCACCGTATCTTCCTGAGTGCCACCATGCTTCCCACCATGACAATAATAGACTAAACCTCTGAATTGAAAGCCAGCCCCAATTCAATGTTTTCCTTTATAAGTGTTTCCATGGTCATGGAGACTCACAGCAATCCTGACTGATGTGGGAAGTCCTTCTGTATATGTGTTGTTTTTATTGGTTAATGAATAGAGCAGTTTTGGCCAAAAGTCTAGCCAAGTAAAGCTAGGCAGGAAATTCAAACAGAGATAGAGAGAGTCAAAGAGATGCCATGTAGCAAAAGAAGGACACGCCGGAACCTTACCAGTAGGCAATAGCCTGTGGTAATACACAGATTAGTAGAAATGGGTTAATTCAAGATGTAAGAACTAGTTAAAAATATGCCTAAGTCATTGGCCAGGCAGTATTGTAATTAATATAGTTTCTGTGTGATTATTTGGGTCTGGGCAGCCAGGAAATAAATGAGCAGCCTCCGTTTACAAGTGAAGAAAGAGCAAAATATTTCTTGAACAATACCTTAGGAAGATTTACTCCCTTGAAGGAAAATGGTACTCTTGTATTCACAGTCTCTGAAAACAAAACACAAACATTATTAGTCATTTTGGGTGATTTCTTTTTTAAAAATATGAAGTGTAGTTTTATGGAGTGCCCTTACTAATAACAGAAGCATTTCTAAGGAAAAATGTATAGAAATGACTCCTACACCCTACCTACTCCATCCACAGTGCTCCACCCTGACACTCAAGTACATGAGAGTCCCTCCCAGAACCAGCCCATGTCTCATCTCCTAGGGCATCTGAAGTTTTGCCACCTATCAGTCTCGGTGAATTGATTAATCTATACATCAAGCTAGATTAATATATACATCAAGCTAGATTATCTTAACTTTTAGATGCACCTCTAGTTGGATAGAACAGATAAGAATCTCCCTAAACACAGGAGAGATTTTCTTTTGACAACACTGAGAATTGACCCTAGGGCCTCATGCACGCTGGGCACAATATCATCTTAGCTATATTCTCCCTGAGACAGTACAAACACAGCCAGAATCCTTACACCACCAAGAAGCATAAGGCTTCAGCCTATGTTTGAATAAGCCATGAGACTGTCCCTTTCTGTATAAGCCACAGAGCATAAAGGTAGACCAGCAGAAAAAGCCAAACAGCCTGAGGTAGAGGTAAAGTCAGAAAGATGGAAATGTTTTGAATGTCAAACAAAAGAAATACTGGACTTTAAAAAGCAAAACTGTGTGTGTATGTGTGCGTGTGTATGTGTGTGTGTGCACACGAGCACTGCATGTGCACAGCATGGCACAGAAGTGGGGGACAACTTGTAGCAGTCACCATGTGGGTTCCAGCACTGGAACTCAAGCCCACATGGTTCTGCACGGCAGCAAGCATCTTCACCTAATGAACCATCTCACCAGCTTAGCTGTCTAACTAAGTACCAAGGGAGTCCACGAGACAACATCTGAGTCCCTGGATCAGAAGGGTGGGTGCTTGGAACAGATCCTGGGTCCTCAGTGCACTGAGCCATCTCTTTGGTCCCTTAATTTAAAATTTTAATAACAGTTCAAAGACTATTAACTGAAAGTCCACTTTGTGCCAGGGAATAACGAGACAATGGTGGTTAGCCCATAATTGTCTCTTCCTGAAAACAAGTTAATTTATTCAGAACATAAATATGTAAAAAGAAAAACAAACATACAATGCACAATGGGAGCTGGGTGTGGTGGTTCACTCCTTTGCACTCAGTACCAGGGAACAGAGACAGGGGAATCTCTGCAAGTTTGAGGCCAGCTTGGTCTACTTATTGATCTCCAGGCTAGCCAGGGCTATGTAGAAAGAGTCTGCCTCAAAAAAGAAAAAGGAAAAAAGAAAGCAGTAAGAAAGAAACAGTGATGAAGGTGTGTGAGGTGGTGGCCAAGGTGACGGCACTCAGCATCTCCCTCCCTCCACATTCCTGTCACAGGGTTACCATGTTGCACCCTCCATGCAAGGATTCACTCCCACATGGTTGCTCACTGAACAGTACCCAACTCCCGACACCACAGAGCACCCATCCCTGGTTCTGACTCTTCCTGCACCCAGAAACCACCAGGAATGAGAAGAGAAGTGTGGTGCAGGACTCCAGGTGCCAGCAGAGGAGCGGACACACACTATGATCTCATCAGGTTTCACACTCTGGTAAAATGACTAGAATTTTCAAGAGTACGATCACAAGCTACCAAGTCCCACACACAGAGCACTTCCGGTGCAGGGTCTCAGTGGGAAGCCAACACCGCACATTTGCAGCAGAAAAGGAGAAGACTAAGACCTGGGATCTGATGGCACACGCCTTCTACCCCAGCACTCGGGAGGCAGAGGCAGGTGGATCTCTGTGAGTTCGAGGCCAGCCTGGCCTACAAGAGCTAGTTCCAGGACAGGCTCCAAAACTACAAAGAAACCCTGTAAAAACACACACACACACAAAATGACCTGGGGTTCTGGGAAGGAAATCAGAAGGAACAGCCAGGTTTCTGCCCTGGGGGCTGTGTTGGTCAGTTGTCCCTTTCTTTTTTGGTGCGACATTAGCTAGAAGCCTCTAAGTGCGCTAAAGAAGCCAGAAAGACACCAAGCTGGACCAGAGAAAATAAAGACAGAAGCCCCTCTCTGGTCCCTCTCTACTCTTCCAAAAGGTGACCCATGGTCCCAGACCAGTTATGAAGTAGTAGTGAAAATAATTTTATGGTTGGGGGTCACCACAGCATAAGGAATTGTACTGAAGGGTCGCAGCACTGGGAAGGGTGAGAACCACTGCTCTAGAGCAAAGTACAGGCCTTCCTGCCAGGAAGTTCTACACTTCTCTCATTCCATGAATTCTGTGTCCTTGTCATCCAGTTTTGTCCCATTGAGTTCTAATTCATGTTATGCCTCTAAATTTAATAAAAGTCTATAAGCCACCTTGCATCCTCTTTTAAATAAGACCGGTCTCGGAATAGTGGTAAATAATTATATGAGAAAAACAAATTTCAAGAGTAAGTTTTTAAAGTTAATAAAAAATTAAGTACAAATTTTTAACCTAATTTTTAAAAAATGTCTTCATGCTGGACATGGTAGTACACTCCTTTAATCCCAGCACTTGGGAGGCAGCGGCAAGCAGGTCTCTAAGATTCCACAGCCTGCTTCCTTGACACAGAGAGTTCCAAGACAGCCAAGGATCCATAAAGAGACCCTGTCTCAAAACAAAACAAAAGTCTTCAGCTTTGTTTTTAAAGTTATAAGGCTAGATCTTAACACAGGCAGATTAAACTGACTGGTGTAATGTTGATTTAAGACAGCACAAGATACGAATTGGTTTGAAAAGCAACTTGGGTTAGAACAAACAAAAACTGTAAATATATTTAAATGATTTAACCCGGAAATCTCTGGAAGTCATCCATAACTCTCCTAAGAATGGGAATATTCAAGCCTAAAATGTACAAAAGACTATACATAGAAACATATTCATTACGTTATTGTTAGGGTTTGAATATCGAATGTCCCTACACAGGCTTGTGTGTCTGAACACTTGGTTCCCAGCTGCTGATGGTGTTTTGGGAGGTGGTGGGCACTGGGGCCTAGTTGGAGGATCTCTTGGGTATAGGCTTCAAGGCTTACATCCATACCCCACTTCCTGTCTGATCGCTGCTTCTTGCCCTGCCTACATGTGAACAAGCATTTGTTGGCACTCTTACTGCCATTCCTCCTCAGCATGAAGACTATGTCTTCAGATCATGAAACCCAATAAACCCCTCTTCTCTCTCTCCCTCTCCCTCTCCCCCCCTGCATATTTTAATTTTTTTCAATTTCATCTTACATTGAGACCACAGTTAGCCCTTCTGCCCCTGCTCCCACTCCCCCTAGCCTTCCCTCTGAGATTGATTTATCATGTATACATGTAGGCTGCAGGCCAGAAGAGGGCACCAGATCTTGTTATAGGTAGTTGTGAGCCACCATGTGGTTGCTGGGAATTGAACTCAGGACCTCTGGAGGAACAGCCAGTGCTTTTAACCTCTGAGCCATCTTTCCAGTCTCCAGTCCCCCTCTTCCAATTTTTAAAGACAGGATTTCTCTGTTTAACAGCCCTGGTTGTCCTGAAACTGGCTCTGTAGCCCAGGCTGGCCTCACACTCACAGAGATCCACCTGCCTCTGCCTCAGGACTGCTAGGATTAAAGGTCTGTGCCACCACTATCTGACTTTCTTTCTTTCCTTTTTTTTTAATAAATAATTTATTTTATGTGCATGAATGTCTTGCCTGCATGTATACACATGTACCACATGTTTGAATAGTGTCCAAGGAGGTCAGAAGAGGGTGTCCAGTCCCCTGGAACTGGAATTGCAGACAGAAGTGAGCTGTCTTGTGGGTTCCAAGAATCAAACCTGGGTCCTCTGGAAGAGCAGCTGGGGCTCTTAACCACCCAGCAGTCTCTCCAGCTCCAATCTTTCTTCTCTTAAATTGCTTTTTTGTCAGGATCTGATCTCAACAATAAAAAAAGTAGGTAATTCAGTTCTTCAGGGAAAGCAGTAAAAGGAAATTAAACATTAAGTAAAAAGAAAACATATCCACTGTCTTAGTCTGGTTTCTGTTCCAGTGAAAAACACCATGACTGCGGGGAGCCATGAAGCCTCGTCTTGGATCAGCATATGAATGTCTGTCCCATGGGTCCCCAGGCATAGCCCATGGTCTCTCACTTGGCAAAAACCAACAGACCGCAGAGCAGAGTGGGATTTTGATGAATTCATGCAGCTTGCACGCTCTTTTCTCTCTGGTTATTACTGATTCTTTGGGAAGGTTTTAGTTTTATTTTGTCAGTCACAGACACAACAGCTGTAATTTTCTCTGGCAATTCTGTTCATTTCCCCTAAGATTCAGAAGGGGATTAATGCTTCTCAAATCTCTTATCTGGAATTACTAACTACAACTCCTAATCCTGGGAAGTTTTCTGACTCAACAGAAACAGTTAGCTACATCTGGGAAAACAGTGCTTGGAACATTAACCATGTCTCACAGGTCTGGCAGGGAGAGAGAGGCATGCATCCACATAGCAGGGGAAAGCCTCAGGAATACAGATAGTACCAGCTGCGGAGAGTAAGTTCACGGGACACCAAGTATAGAAACATTGGTAGGATCTGGTATGCTCCAAGGAGAAAAAGTACAATATAAAATGTGGGATGGACACATCCACCTTTGCCATACACAGGAGCTTACGTTGGTGGAAGAAGTGTGGTATGGTAGGGTGGAAAAGTGTGCCTTACCAAAGTCTGCCTTTTGCAGACAGATGGAGACTGGGGCCCTCTTGCAGAAAAGGGAACTATAAAAAAAGCTTATCTTACAGACATGAAAGAATTGTTTTGGTTTAAATACTGTTGTCCTTTAAGCATCCTACCCATGTCTATTACTTTTTAACTTTGTAGCCACAAGTAGCTGCAGTTGATGAACCTGCTGCGAGAGCAGAACTTTCTGTCTCTGTTTACTTAAGCCTGCAAAATGCTCAACTCTGTCTAGAAGAAGGTTATGTAGAGGGTGGGAAAGCATATCTGGGGAAGCATAAAACGGAAATGATGGAGGCTTTCTATAATGATTACAATGTATTTCTTAAAATATGACATAGTTCTTTTTTTTTTTTTTTTTTTTTGGTTTTTTGAGACAGGGTTTCTCTGTAGCTATGGAGCCTGTCCTGGAACTAGCTCTTGTTGACCAGGCTGGCCTGGAACTCACAAAGATCCACCTCCCTCTGCCTCCCAAGTGCTGGGATTAAAGGTGTGCACCACCACCGCCCACCGCCCGGCATGACATAGTTCTTAAAAGTCAAAAATAATAGCAAATAATAAAGCTGTTCAGGCAAGCCTGGTAGGAAAAGAAACTCTGTTAAAGTATAAATAAAAACATCTTAAGCTATTTGGGACCACTTGAGTGCGCTCCACCGGGTGGTTAGAATCTTTCTTTGCACCAACGCCCCTTCCTCATCTCAGAACCTGAACCCGAGCCAAGGCTAGACCCTGGGCACATGACCAAAACCAGTTTGAAGTGGAAATGGTGTATTTAGTTTACAAATTACAGAAGCCAAGACAGGAACTCAAGATAGGGACCTGGAGACAGGAACTGAGGCAGAGACCACTATGCCATTTACTACTCTATCCCAACTATGCTTATACCACCCAAAAGTGCACACCTAGAAGTGACACCAGCCACAGTGGGCTGGGCTGTGTCTTCCCACATCAACCATTAGTCAAGACAATGTCCCATGGACAAGCTCACAGGCCAATCTAATGGAGGCTGTTATTCAGTTGAGGTCCACTCTTCCATGGTGATTCTAGTTTGTGTTAAAAAACAAGTCAGAACACCCACTAAGTGAGACATCCCTCTCTAATATGTATGTCCTGATTTGTTAAACAAGTGAACTAACTATTCAAAGAGTAAACTCAATTTCTTAAAAGAAAATTAAAACTTGCAACATAATATAGCAACTATATAAGCAATGTTCATTCATTTTTAAACATAAGAACTCACACTAATCTAAGAAAAGTCCCCTTGCAACGAATGATGACAATTACAGAAAACCACAACGATCAGGTCTATGGTGTTGCACATCTTTAATTCCAGCACTTAGAAGGCAGAGGAATGTAGATCTTCAAGTTAGAAGCTAGCCTGGTCTATAGCGTGAGTTCTAGGACAGCCACGGCTACACAAAGAAACTCAGAAAACAAGGGAAGGAAGGAAGGATGGAGGGAGGGAAGGGGAAGGGAGAGAGGAAGGAAGGAAGGAAGGAAGGAAGGAGGGAGGGAGGGAGGGAGGGAGGGAGGGAGGGAGGGAGGAAGGAAGGAAGGAAGGAAGGAAGGAAGGAAGGAAGGAAGGAAGGAAGGAAGGAAGG
>JABTXL010009223.1:90058-109133 GCA_025134845.1 Neodon shergylaensis
AGGAAGGAAGGAAGGAAGGAAGGAAGGAAGGAAGGAAGGAAGGAAGGGGAAGGGAAAACCATAACAAATCAAAATGCAGGGAACAAATAGCAAAGTGGTATACAGTCCTGTCTGTTGATACATTGACCACACAATCCCTGTACCTGGGCTCAGGAAGCACAGTGGAAGTGGGAGCAGAAAGACTGTAAAGGCCAGAGGGAAAGAAATTCATTGTGGAAAGCGCATCACAGGAATGTCAGAGAAGTTATGTCCATTAAGTCTTACCAATATGACTGCCTAAAGATGACCAGAAAAGAGACAACACAAAGAGATAAAGTTTGTGAGACCTTGTAGTGGTTTGAAAGAAAATAGCCCCCAAAGGGAGTGGGACCATTAGGAGGTGTGGCCTTGTTGTAGTAGGTGTGGTCTTGCTGAGGAAGTGGGTATCTCATATATGCTCAAGATACTGTCCAGTGTCTCAGATCACTTCCTGTAGTCTGCAATGTGTAGGACTCTCAGCTCCTTCTCCAGCACCATGTCTGCCTCCATGCCACCATGTCCCTCCATGATGATAATGAACTGAACCTCTGAAACTGTAAGCAAGGCACCGCAATTAAATGTTTTCCTTTATAAATGACTTGCTGTGGCCATGGTGTCTCTTCACAGCAATAGAAATCCTAACTAAGACAAACCTTAACCCTGAACGAAGAATTTCAGACAACTAAGGGTTGTGAGTTTTTGTTTGTGTTCTGACAAATAGAGCTTGCATGGAGATCAGAGGGCAGATATAGCCACTAGCTAGCCACAGAGGTCTGGAGATCCGTACAGAGAGGAGACAAGAAGTAAGAACGCAGCACCGAGAGAGGACGTGATAAGGCGGGGCATAGATAGGATCTCCGCCCCTCTTTGTCTCAGGATTCAGAGGAAGTAAGAAGTCTCTGGTAGCTTCTGCTCTGCTTCTCTGATCTTTCGGCTTTTACCCCCATATCTGACTCTGGATTTTTATTGATTAAGACTATTAGGATCATGCTTCAACTAAGGAACACTCAGTGGGAGAAATGGACATCCAAGGGAAGAGGCCCCAATTGGTTGTCCAGAATTAAGTGGTCAGCCCTGAAATCATATACATACAAGTAACATTACACAGACTGAGAAGGTTGTATCCATATATTTAGGAATATATGTGTGTGTGCACGTGTGCATGTGTGTATGTGTGTGTGCGTGTGTGTATGTGTGTGTGTACAATAACAAAAAAAGTAGAAGCCATGAATCTGAGAGAGAATGGGATGGGGAGATGCCTAGGGGAGGTTGGGGTGAGAAAAAGGAAAGGAGAAGCAGGATAATTTTTATATAAAATTTAAACGAAGTTTTAAAGGAAAAGCAGCTCCCCATGAGCCTAAAAGCAGGCCACTGAACAGCATCCCCTATTTTTCTCAGCTTTGTCTCTGCCCCATCTTCCTGCCGAGAGTTCCTGTCCTACCTTCCCCCGTGTCAGACTAGAAGCTGGAAGATGAAACTTCTCTTCCCAAGGTGCTTTTGGTTGGTGTTTTAACAGAGAGCAACTCGGACAACCACCCCACTAAAATAAGGACAAGAGTGCTGAAAAGCTCTAGGATGGTTGTGTTGAGGGGCATCCGACAGACACCTCATAAGGTATCAGGAGCCAATTTCTGTAGACTCCCATTGCCCTGGGGAGTCTGCAGAGAACCCCACACCCAAAATTATGTTAAGAATCGTTCTATTGACAGAACCTGCCCCACACCCAATTAAGCTGTTAATGGAGAGATATCTGTTAGCGGAACCGCCTCACATTCCAGCTATCCAGGGAACTAGGTGTGTCAATTCGTGACTTCTTGGCCTACGTGACCTGACCTAACGTAACCTCCTGGCCTACGTGACTAATGGGAACCACGTGACCAACGCAAACCACGCGGCGAGATCCCGTGCCCCTGCCCCCCAAGCCCCTCATCCAGGGGCTATATAAGCAGCAACCAGGACCCTAATAAACAGAGGCTTTGACAAGAACCCCCGCTTAGCCTCCTTCTACTTTCCTAGCCCATTTATCTTCCAGATAGTGCCTCTCCGTGACCCTGGAGTAACTGACTGCAGGGTGGGTTACAACCCCTAGACTGAGTAACCCACCCAAGGCAATCGACAGGATGGTTGTGTTGAGGGGCATCCGACAGACACCTCATGAGGCAGTCCTCCACAATTATAAAATATTTCACCCACATTCAAATATTTTAGCTCTTAAGCCATATAAAAGTCATAGACATACTGTAAGGATAAATGTGGAATACTGCCTAAAAACAAATAAATAAAAAATAAATACAAATGAAAAACAAGAAGAGCCAGGCAGTGGTTGTGTATACCTTTACTCCCACAGCTCAGGAGGAAGAGACAGGTGGATCTCTGTGAGGTGGAGGCCAGCCTGGTCTACAGAGTAAATTTCAGGACATCTAGGGCTACACAGAGATACCCTAGAAAAAAAACAAAACTAAACAAACAAAACACACACACAAGAAAAGAAGTTCTAAAGTGCTTTTTAGAAATAAGATTTTATCACTATTGTATTATATTATTTTCAATTTTGCTAATATAACAGTATGATATTTATATACTGAAACTATTTTTTTTCTTTTTTAATATTTATTTATTTATTTGTTATGTATACAATATTCTGTCTGTGTGTATGTCTACAGGTCAGAAGAGGGCACCAGACCTCATTACAGATGGTTGTGAGCCACCATGTGGTTGCCGGGAATTGAACTCAGGACCTTTGGAAGAGCAGGCAATGCTCTTAACCACTGAGCCATCTCTCCAGCCCTGAAACTATTTTAAATACTTAAAACTATTAAGGGGAAAAAGCATGAGTTTGGATTAAGTGACCTTTACATTCTTAAATTCTGAATTTTACTATTCTGTTAACAGACCAAAAGCTGAGAAGACTTAATAAATAGATCAGGGGTAGATCACTTGCTTGCCTCGCATGTATAAGATTCTGGTTTCCATCGCTGAGGTAGGCCCTCCCAGCAACAAAGTATATCCAGAAGTGGTGGCCTACGCCTCTAATCCCAGCACTTTGGAAGCAGAAGTAAGCGTGTGAGTCCCAGGACAGCCAGGGGCCACAGAGACAAACAACAACAGCAACAAAAGGGAGATGGGGCATGAAGTCCCGGAAGTTCAAATCAGCCTTGACTACATACAGAGTTCCATACCATCCAGGGCGAAAATGACACTCTGTCTCAAAAAGTCAATAGCAACAATTCCAGGATTCAGATAAAAGGAGATCATTAAAGAAATCAATACAAGTGCAGAGTCAAAACCAGACAAGTGCCTATGGAAAGCTCTACATGCAATGTTTGGGAAAAGACATCTGTAGCCAAGAGTGAATGTGAGACCTTCATCTAAAAAGGTGAGAATTTATTACCCCTGCAAACACATCCACACTGCACCATTTTAGTAATGGCATGTGGACACCACTGTAAAATATTTATGCTTCAAAGAGTAAAATTTCAGAGGGAATTTGCTGTGGAGTAGTCCTGTACACTGTGAAAATGTGTTGCTCTCGTTGTGAATAAAAAGCTGATTGGCCGGTAACCAGGACGGTGAAGCAAACAAACTAAGGACTAGAAGGAGGGCGGAGTCAGAGGAGTCGCAGGCCAGACGCAGCTCAGCGGGAGCAGGAGATGAACGTGCCACATTAATTAAGGCACCACCACGTGGCAGAGCATAAATAAAGAATGTGGGTTAATTTAAAATGTAAGAGCTAATTTGCAATAAGCCTCAGCTGGCCGAGCATTTGTAATTCATATTAAAACACTGTGTAGTTATTCGTGAACTGGCGGTCGGGACAGGAAATCTCCACCTACAGGAACTCGAGCAGTATGTCAGTAAAGGAGTTTCACGTTTCCCGTGTTTCCTCGTCCTAACAGCCTCACAAAGAATCATGGTCTACTCTAAAGCCAAATGCTTACCTCCCTTCAGAGCTCTGCAAAAAGAATAATTGTCATCATATCCATGGCAAATAACTTCTTCGCGCACTGGCATCTTTACGGAGTTGACATGAATGGAGAGGCTGAAGTATAATTTTTTTAAGTCTCTTCCTTAAGAAAAAAATAGAGATCCCATTAGTCCCTCCAGTAAGGTGTACAGAGTGTTTGTTGTGCCCTTAGTGTATGCCGTGTGCTCTTTTCCTACATTGCTTCCTCATGACTATCTATGAAGTTATTAGTATCTTTTTTTAAAAAAAGATGTATTTATTTACTATGTATACATTGTTCTGCCTGTATGTATCCGTGCACGCCAGAAGAGGCACCATTACAGATGATTGTGAGCCACCATGTGATTGCAGGGAACTGAACGCAGGACTTTGGAAGAGCAGGCAATGCTCTTAACCACTGAGCCATCTCTCCAGCCCAAGGTTTAGTATCTTTATTCCAGTGATAAAACTAAAGTTCTAAGAAGGCACCTTTGTAGAAAAATTGAATGTTCCACAGTGACAGCTATATAAAATATCCCCTCCCACCAAAAAAAAAATTCTCAAATTGTGACAACTACCAAAGATGTAAGATTTCTAGCTTTGGTAAGCTCATCCAGAAAATTAAAAGGACTGGGAATCATAAACTCATCAGCTTTTGGAGTTGGATGAGCAATGTCTAAAAAAGAGAATTGAAGACCAGGTCTATCGGTGAATTCCTTTAATTCCAGCACTTGAGATGCAGAGGCAGGCCCATCTCTCTGAGTTAAAGGCTAGCCTGATCTACATAAAGAGACCCTGGCTCAAATAAAATAAAACAATAAAAACAATAACAAGAGAAAGAAGACTGAAGTAGAAGGTTCACAAGTTGGAAACCTATCTGGTCTACGGAGTGAGTTCAAAGCAAACCCTTGATAACTTAGACCTTGTTACTAAACAAAAAGTAAAAAGGACTGGGGTATTACACAGGTCAGAGGTACAGTGCTTGCCATAGCAAGTAGGATTTCAGTCCCCGGTAATAGGATAGGTAGATTGATAGATGATTCATAGATAGATGATAGAGCATCTCCAGTAAACATACATGTTTCTGACTCTCCAGAGGTATTTATTTGTCTATATATATAAAGACCCCCGAGGAGGGGAGACTCTTACTCACGTCTGGGGATAACACAAGCCCCCAGAAACTCACGAAAGACCGTCCTTGCTGCAATCACACAAGGTTTATTGACAGGACAGCCGCTGGGGCTGAATCTCATTTCCTACACAGGGGTAGAAGAGTTCGACCCCAAGTAGCTGGAAGAGGAGGTATTTAGGGGGAAAAAACACAACCCAAAGGGGGTAGGGAAGGTGTCATTGGAAAATTCCGAAAATACCAGTGGTAATCACAAGGGGGTAACTCCCCATTTCTCAAGATTGTTCTCAAGATTATAATCTAACTTTATGATCAGCTAGTTCCTGGAACAGAGTCACTGAACTGGCTAACCTAGATTTTTGGTTCTTCTCTCCCTGCTAGATTTTTGGCTCTACTCTTTCTGCTAGAGGGGTCTGAATATATCCGGGTCTTTCAAAACATACATAGATACAGCTTTTTTAAAGACAGGGTCTCATTGTGTACCCTTGACTGTCCTGAAAACCATTAGGTAGATCAAATTCACAAAGATCCACCTGCCTCTGCCTCTGAATGCTGGGAATAAAGATGTGATAAATTCATCATAAATCACTGTAGGACAATAAAAAGCAGTTTTTCCATCTTCAGACGGAACTTGGCTGTGTGATGGAGGAAGGTCATTGGTTGGTTATAATAAAGAAACTGCTTGGCCCTCAGGTTAAAACATAGGTGGGAGGAGTAAACAGAACAGCATGCTGGGAGGAAGAGGAAGTGAGGTAAGACTCCTCAGACAGACTCGACAGCTCTGCGCTCTGGAGCAGAGACGCCATGCAGCTCTCTCCAGGGCAGACATGCAGCCAGCCACCAGGTCAGACATGCTGAATCATTCCTGGTAAGACCGGTGCTACAGTTTATTAGAGATGGGTTGATCGGGATATCAGAATTAGCCAGTAAGGGCTAAAGCTAATGGACCAAGCAGTGCTTAAAAGAATACAGTTTGTGTGTTGTTATTTCGGGGCATAAGCTAGCCGGGCGGCTGGGGTGCTGGGGACGCAGCCCCACCACTTCCTATTACTACAGCTGTGCTTGACAGAACTGCCAGATCCGTCTCCTGGCCCCTTTTGAGGCTGGTTCTACCAGCTTGCTGTTGTCCGCCCACATCTCCGACTCCTCTCTTATGGTTCATCCTCAGCCCTCAGCTTGCACCCTGAACATTCTTCCTGGCTTTAGGTGCCACATGACCGTATACTATTCTACATCCTTAGACAAACGTTTCTCAGTTCCCTCACACAACAAACTCAAAGGGGATTCCCCATCATCAGCGTCAAACTGGTGTTATAGGAATCTTCCTGGAAAAGTCCTCCGACACCGAGACTGGAAGAGAGAGATCACAGTGGACTCAAGCCGGGACCCATCCTGTCTTCCAGCTGATCCTAGTTGGTCCTGCTTCCAGCTGTATCCTCATTTCATACCCTAAAACCACAGTGTGGTGGGCAAGCAAGCAAAAGGCATATGTGCAATACGAAGGGTGTGAAGGCCTGCAACCAATGGCCAGGTCATCCTGTTTCAGGCAGCAGGTGGAGTTGTGCTTGGTGAGTAGGCAGGACAAGCGGTGCTTTAGACAAAACACTAAATAAACCAGTAAATCTGCATCTAATAATTAATCTTTTCTATTGTATTCTACTTCACTGGCAATAGAATCCCGTCCCACTAAATCTTACTCGCCCCCTTTTTATTCCCACTGCCCTAGGGTCAGCAGAGGCAGATAGTACTCCAAGCCTGAAGACCACCAAATGGCCGACATTTTCTCCACATCGTTACTTCCTGGGTTAGGTGTGGAAAAATTATTATAGGACCAGTTAAAAATCTTTTTTTTAATTCATTTTATATTTCAATCACAGTTCTCCCTTCCACCCCTCCCCCAATACCTCCTTCCCAACCACCGCCCCCCCATCTGCTTCTCCTAAAGGGTAAGGCCTCCCATAGGGAGTCAACAAAGCTTGGCACATTAAGTTGAGGACCAAGGCCCTGCCCCCTGCATCAAGTCTGAGCAAAGCATCCTACGAAAGGGAACGGGCTCCAAAAGGCTAGTTCATGCACCAGGAATAGATCCTGGGACCAGTTAAAAAAGTCTTACAAAAAAAAAAAAAGTTGGTCCCATGGACCCTCTAAACTTCAGAGTGTGGGAGGGGGGGGTGGTTGAAAAGATGATCCCATAAGGAATTCGAGAGACACAGACCGGCCTCTGTGGTGCGCACATGGCAGACAGCACTGCGATCCTGGGTGATGTCAATGCAAAACAAAGAGCCTCTTTCTAGGCTCAAGAGGCCCAGCATGCTTCCAGTCTCCAGGAAGTCCTGCTTTGACAGCTCAGTGGTCGTTGGACGTGACTACAGTCACAGTTATGAGCCATGGCTGTAATGACATAACACTTCTGAGGCTTAGCTGGCCAAGGGCATCAATGTGAGTGGGAGGGGGTAGAGGATGGGGATGAGGGAGTGATCATCATGACAGAACAAGGTAAACATTTTTGAGTTTGCCCAGGACATCTCCAGGAATTGCCAGAAATAACACTGAAGGGACTGTACGGGTGTGTTCATAGGTTTGTTTCTGTTACACAAAGACCGGCTAGCAAGCCTGAGAAGTACCAAAGATATCTCCGTTCCCACTCAATTTTTGACCCAGGGTTATAACTATTGTTTGGTCAAAAGCTTCCCTGACACCCCTATATCCAAGGACTCTGGGGTATTTGGATTGGAAGCATCTCGTCTCCCCCCCTTCCCCCCCACACACACATGCTTTTCCCTCGCCATGCTCCCAACTACCTGGGAGTGCGGCAGTGAACATGGGCATTCATTTGGTCTAATTTGGTCTGACTGGAATTATTTGCATAGGCAGAGAGGCTCGTCTTAAGATTATTCCTAATAGATGGAGGTTTCCCACAGCGGGCCCTGTTTTTCCCACGGGCTCAGCGCCACGTGCTGGAAAACGCCCTTCTCTTGTGCTCTCTGCCAGCCTAACATCGGCTTCGATTCAGTGAGTTCCCATTTTGGAGTACATGGCCGGTAGGATCGGTGGGGTGGGGGGGGGGGCATTCACATCTATTTTTGTCGATTTTCGGACTTTCCGATAAAGTCGCGGCTGTGCTGGAAGTCCAATTCACGCGGTAAACCATGCCTCACCAAGATGAGACTTGGGTGTGTTTGGAGATGTCCAGCTCACTCGTTTCTCATGCACCCCCGTTTTGACTCAAGAGCACTGTGCGGTGGACATATTGCCACAGGCTTGAGTCCCACAATTGGCTTGGGTTTCTAATGGGTCCTTGCGATTCCAAGCCAAGCCGATTATGCAAATGCCCTTGGGCGGCCTTTCACAAAAATCCTTTTAAATTGGGACTAACATCTAATGTAAAGCAAACAAGGCTCCATAGCTGGCAGAATCTAGATGCGTGCTCCCGCCTGCTCTTCTCCCTCCCCCTTCCTTCCCCCCTCCCTGCTTCTGTAAGCTGTTTTTATGATCCTTTTTGAGTTTGAAACATGACCTCACCAAACTCATGAACTCAAGCAATCCTCCTACTCCTGTCCCATCTGACTACAAGGGCTTACTTAGCACATGCTGGCCTCTTGCTTTTCAAAGGTCTCAGATCTGCACTCCAGGCTCAATCCCTGTACACCTTCTCTAGTCTGCTCTCACAAGCACGTATCCCTCAACACTACCCCCAAATCATCTAAATTTTTTTTATTTTACTTTTTTTTTTTTGGTTTTTCGAGACAGGGTTTCTCTGTGGTTTTGGAGCCTGTCCTGGAACTAGCTCTTGTAGACCAGGCTGGTCTCGAACTCACAGAGATCCGCCTGTCTCTGCCTCCCGATTGCTGGGATTAAAGGCGTGCGCCACCACCGCCCGGCTCATCTAAATTTTTAATTCCTTCTTGGACTCCGCCTCTGTCCAAGTGCTGGGATTAAAAGCAGATACCACCACGCCCAGTTTCTTTCTCAACCAGCCTTTTTCCTTATAAACTACGATCTGAGGAAGAGGGAATGTTTCTTTAAGCTTATCTACATGATACTGGACATAGTGGACAGACATATAATCCCAGCACTGGGGAGGGAGAGAAAAGAAGGTTGCCACAAGTCCTAGGCCAATTTGTGCTGCGTCGTAATTTTTAGACCAGCCTGGGCTACATGGTGACACCTTGTCTCAAAAGCAGAAGGAAAGAGAAAAATAACAACAAAAAAGTATTGGTATTAGGGAGATGGCTAATCAGTGGTTAAGAGTGCTCTTCTAGGGGGCTGGAGAGATGGCTCAGTGGTTAAGAGCATTGCCTGCTCTTCCAAAGGTCCTGAGTTCAATTCCCAACAACCACATGGTGGCTCACAACCATCTGTAATGGGATCTGGTACCCTCTTCTGGCCTGCAGGCATACATACATACAGAATATTGTATACATAATAAATAAATAAATATTTTAAAAAAAAAGAGTACTCTTCTAAAAGACTAAAATTCATTTCCTAGCATTTACCCACCCATCTCTAACTCCAGTTCCATGGAATCTAACACTCTGCTCTGGCCTCCATGGGCACCCACACATATGGTAAACACACAGATAAATATATATACATGTACCTAAGTAAAATAATGAAAAATGTGTCTTTTATAAAAGCTTGTTCTTCACATCGTAGCACTCTGAAAAGTATAAAATGTGCTCCAAGTCTATGCCGAGAATGAAGACCATAGTGCTAAAGACCAAAATTATATTTCCTGAGAGCCAGACTTGCACGCCTTTTATCCCAGCACTCGGGAGGCAGAGGCAAGCACATCTCTGTGAGTTCAAGGCCAGCCTAGTCTACAGATGGAGTTTCAGGACAGTAAGGTTTATACAGGTAAACCAAGTCTCAGGGAAGGAAAATCACAGATTTTTCCAACTGAAACTCAGTGTCTCTCACAACTGAATGGTTGACAAGGGCCATACATTATTAGAAGGTTGAAGTTGTTCCCATTTCTAACCTATGTCCTTGTAAAACCCTTCATATGCCTGTGAGTTGGTCTAAAATACAGCAAAAATGACAGATTATCACTTCCTTGATCAAGCCATTTAATGCTCTTCCATCTTGTTATCCTTTGCCAGTTTTGATGAATCAAGCAGCTCCGATAATAAAGTCCATGTAGCCAACAGCCAGAATCCAGAAACTGCTACCAACAGCCACACGAGCTTAGAAGGAGTTCCTTCCATAGTCGACCCCAAACGTGGTCAACATTTTGATTATAGATTATGGGGGACCCCGGACAACATGTGTAAACCATGCTCAGACACCATCACACAAAGACAGTAGGCAAGTACTGTGTAGAAGTCACTAGACTAAGAGTGTGGTAACTTACAGTATAGCAGTAGATAACAAACACAGATGTGCTTGGAACAGAGTCATTCTGGTTGAATTTCTACAGCCCTTCAGCTAATTAACAAAAATGAAAGTTTGTATTTGTACTTACTTGGAATGAAGTTAACATATACAAATCCGCTGGTTCCCTTCAATGTTATACAGGGTTCAGAAGTAATCAAAATGGGGTAAGATTTCATGTTATCTAAAAAGAATAAGGAAAACTTTAACATGATTGTAAATAACTTCCAGTAAATATGGCATTCTGAATATCAGTCCCCAAAGGATGATTTTTGTGTTCAAAATTATAATGAGAACAATTGAAGGTCATTGAAAATCTCTCTCTCTAGAACACTGACAGTTGTAGTACAGTTGAAGAAGAGGACCCAGGTTTTCCCTCAAGTACAAACTCCATGTGTAAAAACACAGAAAATAATGAAGTCTCCAGCACATGCAAACACCCAAACTGTACTCAGTAGTGTCTCTACGAAGATTCGGGACATGCTTTCTTGAGAGTCCCTGACCCTAGCACCACCATACAATTAGGAAGCCTCTCCAACCCCAGTCTCACCTGCATGCTCAGTACCCTAACTCTTCCAGTCCAGCTCCCCAAAGCACTGACTTCCAGGCTGTGCATCTTGGAGTTCTGATAGTCCGCACAGTCTAGTTACACCATCGGAGCCAACAGACACTACTTCTGCTCTGCATGTGCGAAGACCGAAACAGCCGGTTCTCAGCTTTTCCATGATAAGAGGAAGAATTGATATAGTCTTCTAATTAACACCCATCTCACTAATCCCGGAATTCTAATGAGTGTGGGTGACAATGAAGGGAGCAGGCAAAGGCACCTTGGCCTGAGTGCTGCCATTTTGACTTCAGACTCCATTTTATCTGTAGGGTGGGAGACAGTTCAAGTTCCTAAGCTATAGGGAAGCTGCGAACTTTCTAATGGAGGAACAACATCCTTCCTAAGCCATATAAACAGTCTATTATCCCCCTTAGTTCCTATTATGGCTGTTCCTAACACAGAAATAAAACAAATGAATCTGATTGGTTGGACTAAAACACTCCCATTTTGTGTCCATTGATAATGATGGAACACACAAGGAAAGTTCCTAATCTTTGGCTTCCGATTGGTGAAAATTATAACTGTAACTTGGCAATAACTGTTTATGATTTTTTTTGTACTTTTAAACCCCACTTTTGCCCCTACTCAGAGCTGCCAGAAGAAACAAGGCTCCGAAGTCCTTGTCCTGCAGCATCAGTGACCTGCCTGTGTAGTGATTTATTAGACTCTCTAGAACCCATAAGTGTTGTCTTTCTCCTTCGTCATGGCGTGCAATGGACAGGGTGGAACAACACAATCGATCTTCTTGGGGTAAAAGATGTTGCTAGAATTAGTGGGTGTCAGTCCAAAATAAATTCAAGTCAGCAGAGGGACAAAGATCAATGTCAAAGTGCATGCTTAGCCATGCACAGTTCAGGCCCAGCACTACTAAATAAATAAATCTATGAAAAGTAAATAAATAATTCAAGTGAGTCCGCCAGCATCTTTGGGACAAACTGTTTATTCATCTTTGTTTTGTGAGACAGGATCTTACTCTTTAGCATGGGCTGTTCTAGGACTCACTATGTAGACCAGACTGGCCTCAAAATTGCAACAATCTTCCTGCCTTGACCTCATGAATGCTAGAATTAGAAGCATGAAATACCATGCCCAGGCTAAGTGGGATTTTTTTTTTTTTTTTTTTTTTTTTTGGTTTTTCGAGACAGGGTTTCTCTGTGGCTTTGGAGCCTGTCCTGGAAGTAGCTCTGTAGACCAGGCTGGTCTCGAACTCACAGAGATCCGCCTGCCTCTGCCTTCCGAGTGCTGGGATTAAAGGCGTGTGCCACCATCGCCCGGCTTGTAAGTGGGATTTTTTGTGGGCCTTAGAAAGTTACTATAAAAGCCAGGCTTGGCGGGATAAGCTTTAATCTTAGCACTCCAGAGATGGGAGAATCTCCATGAATTTTAAGGCTAATCTGAGCTAGCCTGCACTACAGAGTGAGTTCAAGGTCATCTTGAGTTACAGTGAAATCCTGCTTCAAAAACCACTTCCTAATATTATTACAGCAACAAATAGATTTGACGTGAGTTTGTCAGAGCATATGCATCCAAAACCATAGCATCCCTTCAGCAAGCCAAAGAAAATCCAAATGTACCAAAATCTTG
Source organism: Neodon shergylaensis (assembly GCA_025134845.1). Classification (NCBI taxonomy): domain Eukaryota; kingdom Metazoa; phylum Chordata; class Mammalia; order Rodentia; family Cricetidae; genus Neodon; species Neodon shergylaensis. The sequence goes on from JABTXL010009223.1 coordinate 102,713, forward strand.
ATTTTTGAATTCCAGATCAGTCCATAATAAATGTTTCTTATTTAAGCCCCCCAAACTATAGTGATTGGGTTTTTTGTTCGTTTGATTGTTCTTTTGTTTTGGTGGTTCTGGAACTCTCTCTGTAGACCAGGCTGGCCTTGAATTCCCAGAGATCGGCCTGCCTCTGTCTTACAAGTGTTGGGATTAAAGGCGTGCAGCACCATGCCCAACTCCATAGTGATTTGTTCCGGCAAGTCAAAATCACTAACCGTGCCCAGAAAAGATGCATCTCTTCTCTTTCTTGGAAATGATCCTCATAGTAAGGACTGAATCAGGTGTCACCATAACTGGCACTCACCTGCTGATTCTAGAGGGATTAACCCTTTCCAAAGGGAGGTATTTCTGTCTTAGTGGACTCTCCCAGGCACAGGAGGGATAACGTTCTAGTAAGGCAGCAGCCTGTGGAGTTCTAGAGACCCTTGTTACTTTCTTTCTAGCCTGTGTCAGGGGGCTCCAGGGAAGGTCCAGGACTTGTTGGTGTTACAGAGCAAAGGGGGCAGGTTCTACGTCAGAAAGTCTCACCAGAAGACAGAGGAAGCCAGGTGTGTGTCCGGTGTGGTATCCTATGCCTTTAGTCCCAGAATTCAGGAAGCAGAGTCAGGCAGGTCTCTTAGTTTGAAACCAGCCTAGTTACATACCAAGTTCCAGAACAGCCAGAGCTACACAGAGAGACTCTATATCAAAAGACAAACCACAAAGACAAAGGGATCCAAATTGTTACTAAAAGAGTACAGATGAATAATAATATGTATTATACATTACTAATAGGCATATGACGAGTCACTATGCAGTACCAAAGAGGTAGATTCGGAACTGCACAGGTGGCTCAGAGGTTGAGCTCCAGCCTAGGATCCACCCACATTAGTCTGCTCAAGTAGCCTGTTAACTCCAGTTCCAGGGAATCTAATGTCCTCTTCTGACTTCTGGGGGCACCAGCATGCACATGGTTCACATATATACCCAGAACATACACACACACAAAGATAAATAAATTGACAAAACAGGGGGCCAAAAAGGAGAGGAAAACAGAGGTTAGCAGACTGGGGACTTTCCTAATGGCCCAGAAGTGAACAGCTCTTAACCACAGTCAGCGAGCTTCACAAGCCAGTCCTCCAGGAAATGCTGTGACTGTGCAGCCCTCAGTACTGCAGTTCTCAAGGGAAGTCTCTAAAGTCCCTGCAGCACTTCCGGACATCAAGCTGCAGATCTTGCTTTTCTAAGAACAGGCATTTCAGAAGGCATCACCTCCCAACCATCCAGATATTTCGAGAGGCAGCAAAAATGGACAACCAACGGAGTGATCAACAAAAGAGAAAACAGACTGAAACAACTACCAAGTCCCTGTGCTAGGTCTTCACAAACCAGGTGTCTGCTAGCTGTACGGTGACAAGGGCATTAATTAGAAACCAGTAGCATCAGAGTTTAGCTCAACTGAAAAATATTTGCAGTTCCAGCCCTGGGGAGGTTGGGGAAACAAGGAGCTCGTGTTTGAGGCCATCATAGAGTGTATAGTGTGAGTTCCAGGTAAAAATAAGCAAATAACTCGAGAGGCAGAGGAAGGGGAATCTCTTCAAGTTCCAGGCCAGTTTGGTCTCTATAGCAAGTTCCAGGCTAGCCCAGGGCTATATACTGATATCCTGTCTAAAAAATAATAGTAAAATATGTGGGGTGTGGTGACTCACACCTTTAATCCCAGGAAGTAAGGGCAGGCAGATCTCTGTGATTTTTAAGCCAGCCCAGCTCCAGGCCAACCACCACAGCTACATAGTGAGACCCTGTCTCAAAACGAATTATAGAGTAATAATAATAATAACCGCATAAATCCAAAAATCAATCTTACTTTTTATAAGGGACTCTTTGGTAAAATTCTTAACTCTAGCAAGCCTCATAAAGTGAACTCTAAAATCACTTTCACTTTACAACTAAAAAAAATAAGGCAGAGAATGCCTAAAAATTGATGAAGATCATACAGTTGGTGAAAGAGAGAGATCAAGCTAACAACCCAAGAACAGAGATGCTCGACGAGCCCTCTAGGACCACTGACTGGAGCAGAAACCCCCACTGGGGAGCAGCACCCATTCTGCCTCCTTAGGAGGAACCAGTTTGTCGGGTCTGGGACTCTGAAACAAACAATTCCACTGGAACTGAGAGCTCAGCAACGACAGAAACACAAGAGCTAAAAACGCACGGTTCAGATCAGTAAGGAGGACGGGACCGGGGAGAAACCCACACCAGGAAGTGGTCGATCGCTCCACCCCCACCCCATCCCCATCCCCACCCCAGACCTCAGCAGCCCTCACAGCTGGAATCGCAGAGGCTTTCTCCCCGGCCCTCTGGTTCTGTGAAAACTTTCTCTGAAAACAGCTGGAGCTGCAGTTAGTTGCTGCCGATCTCTTACCGCAGTAGGTGTAGGAAATAGTCGTGTCGGAGGAGTTGCAGAACCACTGTTCCTCAGATTTGGTAAACGTGGGAGGAAGCAGCGTAGAGAAGAGAATAAATGGCAACATGATGTGATATCTCCAACACTTTACACACGCAAGGAAGACCATCGGACTCGACAGTAAGGAGGAAAGATTCGACTTAGTCACCAGTCATGTGATTTCAAAGTTCCCATCCAACTGTTTCCTCTTTTTACGCTTGTGTGACTGTTTGTATACTTGTTTTTACTCTCTGAGCACTTCCTGCTGCAAGGCAAGTGAGAAAGACCGATCTAGAATATAGTGTTTCTGAACACTTAAAGTAAATCAAAGTAATTAGCACTTCAGCACACAGCGAGTTTTCGGTGAGACCAAATGCCCTGCTGGAGACGCTGTCTAAAATCAACTCAACGGGGCATAGTGATGCACACCTTTAAACCCAGCACTTGGGAAGCAGAGGCAGGTGGGTTTCTGTCAGTTCGAGGCCAACCTATCTACCGAGTGAATTCCAGAACAGCTAGGGCTACCTAGTGAGACTCTATCTCTAGAAATGAAGTCCTCTTCAGTCCAAAAGAAGATACACTACTTTTCTGTGTACACATTTTTCTGTCCTGAAAGTTCATACAGTGGTTCCTCCTGGCCTGAGCCAGTTGGTGTCTTGAAAACCATTTCGAACCAACGACAAACAGGTTCGGCCACAAAACAGACAGGCTAGATGATACCCCCACATGGTCATGTCCGCTGCAATTCCCAGCTGAGACCTCACCAGTCTCTAGAGCACACACAAAAGGAAGCTGAGCTTGAGGCAGTGGTGTTGAAGTGGAGTGGACTGGGTTTGGATTTGCTGTGCATGTTAACGAGTGCTCTTCCACTGAGTAACATTTTGAGGCAAAAGTTTGAATCCCAATAATGAAATGCCATTGCTTTGTTCTGGCATCTATTCACGTCAGGACTCTGTTTTAGACAAATGCCTCTTCCTTCAGCCGCATTGCTACTTCATCCTTTGTAGGATCTCAGTGTAGGATTAGCAGCCAAAAGGGCTTGGAACTGTGGCCTGGATCCTTGTCTGCTGGTAACGCTGAACAGCCCACACAGATCTGTGAAAGTAGCAAGGAAACTTTATTTCAAGCAAAGCAATAGAAAAGATCAGAATGGGACTGGAGAGACAACTCACTGGTTAAGAGCACTGGCTGCTCTTCCAGAACTACCTGGGTTCAATTCCCAGCACATGGCAACAATTCCCACATGGCAGCTCACAACTGTCTGTAACTCCAACATCTGATACCCTCACACAGACATGCATGCAGGAAAAAAATCAATATACACAAAATGCACATAAAATAAAAATAAATATTTAAAAATCAGAATATAATGCAAGACAGCAATGATCCACTTGAAGCCATACCAAGTTATAGCTTGGGACCCCTTTATGGGGCTAAAGGAAGGAGGAGCTTACGCTAACAGCCATAGTGTTGATGGTTCTGTATTTTGATTGATAGATTATGTCATAAAATAATTTTCCTACTACACATTCCCCTTCCCATAATGCAGCTGATTTTGATTATATATATATATATCCAAATATGCATTAGCATAAGATGGTAAATAGGCGATTCCTCCTAAATGTTCACTTTTAGGAGGTACAGGACACAGTTTACCTTAGTGCGCATGTGCCCAAATCCAGTTCAGGCCAAATAGAATTTTCCATTCTTTGTACTGTATACCCTGGGAGTATATGTCAATAGAAACTGTCTAAGTCTGACGGCTGTTAGAGGAGGACATACGTATCCCATTATTCAGAGAAGGGTATGTGTAGCCACATGCAAGTCGATCCAAGGTTGCTGGGTGCATTGTTGGGGGGGTGGGGTTTGCACAGTACACACAGGTAAAGGAGCTAGGCTGCCATCTGTGTTGTTGGAAGGGGAGGTACTACATAACCTAATCCAAATAGAGCCCCAGGTTACTAGAATATTCCTTATGCTTGCCTGCGCTGTACACATAAGAAAATATTTTGATAAAAAGATTTACACCTAGAACTGCACCTTTCTATTATTTTTAATAATTGGGGGTGGGGCCCTCACGCATGTGTGGAGGTCGGACAGCCACTTGTAGGAGCTGGTTTTCTACTACCACATGAGTTGAAGGTGTTCTATCCAAGTCATCAGGCTTGGCAACAAACAGCTTTACTCACTCAGTCCTCTCTCTCTCACTCACCATATAGCTCTGCCTGGCCTAGAACTCACTATGTAGACCAGGTTGGCTTGGAACTCACAGAGATTTACCTGCCTCTATCTCTTGAGTGCTTGAGTTTGACACATATTTACCTTTCTTATACTTTAAAAACTACAGAGTGAATTCAAGAACAGCCTGGCCAACTTAGAAGACCCTCTCTCAATAAAAAATAAAATACAAGTGCAAAAGGTCCAGCAAGATGGCTCAACAGGCAAAGGTACATGCTACCTAACCTGGTAACTTGAGTTCGAGTTCTAGAACTCACAGGGTGGAAGGAGAGAACCAACTTCTGCAGGCTGTCCTCTGACTGCAGCATGTGTGCTGCTGCATGCACATGTGAAATAATCAGTCTTCTACAATGCAGAGGCTGCAGAGATGGCTCAGGGGGTAGGAGTACTTGCTGTTCTTCCGAAGACCCAGGTTTGCTTCCTTAGTTAGGGTTTCTACTGCTGTGAAGAGACACCATGACCACAGAAACTCATGTAAAGAAAAACATTTAATTCAGCTGGTTTACAGTTTCAGAGGGTTAGTCCATTATCCTCATGACATGACATGGCAGCATGTAAGCAGACATGGTGCTGGGGAAGGAGCTGGGAGCTGAGAATTCTACATCTTGATCCATAGGCATCAGGAAGTATACTGTATCACTGAGCATAGCTTGAGCATAGGAGATCTCAAAGCCTACCCCGACAGTGATACACTTCCACCAACAAGGCCACATCTACTCCAAAATGCCACATCTCCTAGTAGTGTCACTCCCTTGGGGGGGGGGGTCATTTTCTTTCAAACCACCACAGTTCCCATATCTGGCAGTTAACAATATCCTGTAACTTTAGCTCTAAGGGAGTCCAGTGTCCTCTTCTGATCACTGTGGGAACTCCACTCATGTGTGCAAATATACACACACAGAGACACATATAATGCTTAGAAAATTTACTAGGCAGTGGTGGTGTATGCCTTTAATTCTAGCACTTGTGGGGCAGAGGTAGTCTCTGTGAGACTAAGGTCATCCTGGTCTACAGAGCAAGTTGCAGGACAGCCAAGGCTACACAGAGAAATCATGTCTTGAAAAACAAAGATAGATAGATAGATAGATAGATAGATAGATAGATAGATAGATAGATAATAGATAGATAGATGATAGATAGATAGATAGATAATTGGTGCTTTATCTGAGACATGGCTCAGCTATAAAGAGCATTGGCCAGGGCTCAATTCTCAGCAACTACATAGAGGCTTACAACCATCTGTAACTCCAGTTCCAGAGCAGGGTATTCAATGCCCTCTTCTGAACTCCATGGACACCAGACACACACGAGGTACACAGACATACATGCACACAAAACAACCATACACATAAAATATATAATTTTTTTAAAAAATATAATAAAAATATTTCTTAAATCAGGCTGTAGTGACACATGCCTTTAATCCCAGCACTTGAGAAGCAGAGGCAGGTAGATCTCTGTGAGTTCAAGGCCAGCCTGGTCTACAAGAGCTAGTTCCAGGACAGCTAGGGTTGTTACACAGAGAAACCCTGCTTCAAAAAATAAACAAGCAAACAAAAATTTCTTAAAGTGCTAAAGATAGAGCTCAACAAGACCCTAGGATCAAGCCCTACTATAAGTAAGTAAAGGAAGGAAGGAAGGAAGGAAGGAAGGAAGGAAGGAAGGAAGGAAGGAAGAAAGAAAGAAAGAAAGAAAGAAAGAAAGAAAGAAAGAAAGAAAGAAAGA
>JABTXL010009223.1:112875-127214 GCA_025134845.1 Neodon shergylaensis
TCTCTCTCTCTCTCTCTCTCTCTCTCTCTCTCTCTCTCTCTCTCTCTTTTCAAGACAGGGTTTCTCCGTAGCTTTTGGTTCCTGTCCTGGAACTAGCTCTTGTAGACCAGGCTGGCCTCGAACTCACAGAGATCCGCCTGCCTCTGCCTCCCGAGTGCTGGGATTAAAGGCGTGCGCCACCACCGCCCAGCCAGAGAGTTCTCAAAACAAGAAAAAAGAATGGCTAAGAAATATCTCAAAACATATTATTCATCAACGCCAGCAATTAGCAATTAGGGAAATACAAATCAAAACAACTTTGAGATTTTATCTTACTCCAGCCAGAATGACAAAGATCAACAAAACAACTGACAACAGACGCTGGGAAGGTGGGGAGAACCCTCCTTCACCATGGGTGGGAGTGCAAGCCTGTGGAGCCACTGTGGAAAAATCAGTGCGGAGAATTCTCAAAATGCTAAAAATAAAGCTATCATACGACCCAGCTACACCCCTCCACCCTACTCCACAGACACTTGCTCAACCATCTTCACTGTTGCTCTACTCACAATCGCTAGGAAATCCTGTCTCAACGAAACAAAACAAACAAAAGACTATGAATATATTTTCAGCCAATTTATTCAAGCTAAGACTATCAGTCTACCTAAGTGCCATTTTGTTACTTTTAAAAAGGATTTATTTTTATTTTATACAAATGAATGAATGTTTTGTTGTGCACCATGTTCCTTGCACGTTAGTGGCTCGCGTCCATGGAGGCCAGGAGAGAGTGCTATATCCCCTAGAATCAGAGTTGTGATAGTTATGTGCTGCTCTTTGGATGCTGGTAACCAAACTCGGGATCTTTGGAAGAGCAGAAAATGCTTTTAACTGTTAAGACAATTATCACATGTACTCATTCACAGGTGGTTTTTGAACATAAAGCAAAGAAAACCAGCCTACAAACCACAATCCCCTAGAACTTACACAACAATGAGGACCCTAAGAGAAACACACATGGATCTAATCTACATGGGAAGCAGAAAAAGACATGATCTCCTGAGTAAATTAGGAGCATGGGGACCTTGGGGGAGGGTTGAGGGGGTGAGGGGGAGAGGCAGGAGGGGAGCAGAGAAAAATGTAGAGCTCAATAAAAATAAAAAAAAGTCATCTTATCAGCCCCCATTTTGTCACTTTTGTGTCTGAAAATTGAGTCCTTTCAATACAATGAAACCTTCATTAAATAAAAAGATTACTGGGGCTGAGAAAACACCTCAGTCAGTAAAGTGTTGCCCTTCCAGTGTGAGGAACAGAGTTCAATTCCCAGCACTAAAGAGCAAAAGCTGACCGCAGCATGCAACTGGAAATACAGCCACAGGGAGGGCAAAGATGGAAGGATCCCTGGGGCCAGCCATTCTAGTTCCAAGGTCTGTGGAGACTCAAGCTTTAAAGTAAGCCAGATGGTGGCTGCTGTGCACGCCTTTAATCCCAGGACTAGGGAGGCACAGCAGTCCTCAACCTGGGGGGGGCGCCAATCTTTTCATGGGGCTCACATATCAGATATCCTGCATATCAGATATTTACATTATGATTCTTAACAGTAATGCTATAGTTACAATGAAAATAATTTCATGGTTGTGAGTCATCACATGAGGAACTGTATTAGAGGGTCACAGCAGCAGGGAGGTTGAGAACCACTGGTCTAACACATTTTCTGGACCCTTCCCCACTGGACAAAGCTACTGCTCTATGTCTCAATAGACTGCTGTGGGACAATGGTTTGTACCCTGTCAATTGTATTTTAATAAATTGCTGATTGGCCAATAGCCAGGCAAGAAGTATAGGTGCAGTGACCAAGCAGGAAGTAGAGGCAGGGCAATGAGAATTCTGGGAAGAAGGAAGTTTGATTCTGCAGTCATGACCCAGCCACAGAGGAAGCAAGATGTGACTGCCTTGCCAAAGAAGGTACCAAGCCACGCAGCTAACATCGACAAGTATAATGGGCAAATATAAACTGTAAGAGTTAATAAGAAGTCTGACCTACTAGGCCAATCAGTTTATAACTAATGTAGACTTCTGTGAGATTTATTTGGGACTTAACAACTGCGGGAACTGGGCAGGACAGAAACCTCAAACAATAGACTTTTCTTGCTTGCCTTTCAACAAATAATACGGAGGAGCTATTTAAGAGGACACCGAGTATTAACCTCTGAGCTCCACATACCCTCACACATACACAAGATGGATCCGTTTACAGATTTGCTCCCCTTAACTTCAGAGATAACCTGCTCTGAGGTGAGGAAGTGCCATGAAGGAGGTAGGAATATTTCTTCTCTTTGCCTTGGCCTGAGTTGGGTTTGTTTGTTTGTTGTTTTGTTTTGTTTTTTAATATTTATCTATTTATTATGTATACAGTGTTCTCCCTGCATGTCTGCCTGAAGGCCAGAAGAGGGCACCAAACCTCATTACAGATGGTTGTAAGCCACCATGTGGTTGCTGGGAATTGAACTCAGGACCTTTGGAAGAGCAGGCAGTGCTCTTAACCTCTGAGCCATCTCTCCAGCCCCTTGTTTTGTTTTTTGAGACATGGTTTCTCTGTAGTTTTTGGAGCCTGTCCTGGAACTAGCTCTTGTAGACCAGGCTGGCCTCGAACTCACAGAGATCTGCCTGCCTCTGCCTCCCCAGTGCTGGGATTAAAGGTGTGTGCCACCAACACCCCGCCGAGTTGTTTTGTTTTTTGAAACTGAACTTTGCTATGCAGCTTTAAGTAGGTCTTGAATTTGAATGACCTTGCCACCTAAGTTCTGGGGTGACACATAGACCTGAGAGTTGTTTCTCCTGATTTTGATGGCTTCTATGGAGATCAAGCTGTACTCTGCACCAGTTACCCCATATTATATGAAACAGTGGCTTTCAGAATATCCCTTGCCCTTGATGACTCCATTTTACAAAGCAGCATTTGTGTGGTAGATCAAAGGTAATCTCATAGGCAGTGGCACTATTAGGTGAGACTTTGTTGGCATGGGCATGGCCTTGTTGGAGGAAGTGTGTCACTGTGGGGGCAGGCTTTGTGGTTTCCTATGCTCAGGATATCGCCCCATGTCTCAGTCATCTTCCTGTTGCCTGTAAGATGTAGGACTCTGAGCTACTATAGCACTGTGTCTCTCTGCACACTACCATGCTCCCCTCCATAATGATAATGGACTGAACCTGTGAAACTGCAAGCAAGCCCCCTCAATTAAGTATTTTCCTTTATAAGAGTTGCTGTGGTTATGGTTGTGTCTTCACAGCAAAAGAACCCTAAGACAATTTGCCTGCATGTCTAGTGCATTAATGGTGACAGAATGACTGCATTCTGCACATACATGTGAACCACCTGTCCAACATTAACCCGGAGGCACAGACTGATCAAAGTAGATGAGGAACATATAGCACATGGGTATGTTAAACTACCTGGGCATATGCCTTTAATCCCAGCATTTGGGAGGCAGAGGCAGGAGCACATGGATCTCTGTGATTTTGAGACCAGACTGGTCTACAAAGCAAGTTCCAGGACAGTCAAGACTACCCAGAGAAACCTGATGTGGGAGTGTCATATATCAATCTGTTGATTTCATTGGTTAAGCAATAAAGAAACTGCTTGGCCCTGATAGGTTAAAACATAGGTGGGAGGAGTAAACAGAATGGAATGCTGGGAGGAAGAGGAAGTGAGCTCAGACTCGACAGCTCTGCTCTCTGGAGCAGAGACATCACACAGCTCCTCTCAGGGCACACACGCAATGAAGCTCCGACCCAGGATGGACATAGGCTAGAATCTTCCCGGTAAGCGCACCTTGGGGTGCTTACACACCTTATTAGAAATGGGCTAGTCCAGGTGCGAGAGTTAGCAGAGAAGAGGCTAGATATAATGGGCAAGCAGTGTTTAAAAGAATATAGTTTGTGTGTTGTTATTTCGGGCATAAGCTAGCCAGGTGGCCGGGGTGCTGGGGACGCAGCCCCGCTCGCCCATAATACAACAGATTTGATATGGGAGTGATTTCTTATTAATAAAGAAACTGCCTAGGCCCATTTGATAGGCCAACCCTTAGGTAGGCGGAGAAAACAGAACAGGATTCTGGGAGAAAGAAGCTGAGTCAGGAGTCGCCATGATTCTCCCACTCCAGCCAGACGCGGGTTAAGATCTTTCCTGGTAAGCGCACCTCGTGGTGCTGCATAGATTATTAGAAATGGGTTAAGAGGCTAAAACTAATGGGCCAGGCAGTATTTAAAAGAATACAGTTTTCCGTGTAATTATTTCGGGTAAAGCTAGCTGGGTGGCGGGACACAGCCCAGCCACCCCTACTACAACACAGATTGGCGCCCAGACGTGTGGACAACTGAATCCACTGAAAGCCTGAGAAAGCTTGGGAAAGAGTAAAGCATGTTTTCTCGGTAGCAGCGATTTCTCGGGTCTGCTCTGCTTGCTAGAAGCAAGCAAGCGCTCTCATCTAAGAGAGGCTTCCTGACTCAGCTTCAGCTGCAAAACCCTGCAGCTCATTAAGAGGTCCTGCCACAAAACACTTAAACATTGTTGACGAAAAGCTGAACGCATGCTTTTCGGTTTTCAGCCATAGCAGGAAAAAAGCTGCGCCGTTTAAAAATGCCGGCTTTCTGGGCTGTCCTGCCAGGGCAAACTCTGACTCTTTTACGCAGGCTGTTCGTGTGGTTTGCAAGCACAGGCTGCTGAAGCTCGCTTGCTGGCAGGGACCTTGAAATGCCATAGAGTTGTGGCAGTAAACATGGCTACAGCCAGTATCTCAGCCATGAGGCTGGAAAGCTAAGGAATGGACTGGATCTAGCTGGCAAAGCCACGGCTTTAGTCCTACTGATATTGCTCAGTAATTTAAAGGCTTGTGTGGTCAGAAAAAGAGAGATATACAGTAAAGAGAGATTCAAAGACAAAGAAAATTTCTAAATGGTTTACAGTGTGTTAAAAATATATGCAAGCTAAAAGTTAAAAGTTCTTAAAAGTAAAAAAAAGGAAGAAAGAAAGTAATTGGGTGTGGTAGTACACACCTTTAATCCCAACACTTGGGAGGCAGAGGGAGATTGACCTCTGTGACTTCAAGGTGTGGTAGCACACGCCTTTAATCCCAGTGCCTGGGAGGCAGAGACAGGCGGATCTCTGAGAGTTCAAGGACAGCCTGGTCTACAGAGTTATTCCAGGACAAAGATACAGAGAATATAAAATAAAAGTAAAAATAAATGAAATAGAGTTAAAATAAAGCCGTACAAAGATGGAAAATACACAGAGAATCTTGATACTGTATGCTATTATGCTCTCTTTGAATTGTTTGAATGCTGAGGAAGGAGCAACAGCTGCTAAAAGATATTTGTTTATAAATGCTGCTGAACTAATCCAACATCGATATTTTGAAAATGCCTTGACTTTGAAATTTGGATCTAAGGACATAATGCTTTGGAAAGGAGTTTCTTATTTTGTTTTAACAGAGGGTGAGAGTCTGTGGATTGCTTCCATCCCAATGTGGTATGATGGACCACGCCCTCCTGAAGGGTTGCTGTGAACACCTCCAGAAAATTGCTTCGCTCAACTGCCAACTGAGATGAAACTAGCACACAGGTTATACCATGAAAGACCTAATTAACGACGCCCCCATTCAGCAGGAAGCAGTTTGGAGAGAAAAAACTGCGCCCATGTTCCCAAATATTGTTTATAAATGTTCTTTTACATTTAAAGGGGGATATGATATAGATATGAATAATTTGCATTATGACAATGAGACACTCTGCTCCTGGCAGCACCAATCTACTTCAAGAAGAAGATGGGCATCGAAGAGGATCCTTATGGAGTTTGATAGGCATTTGGGAAAGAAAACTGCTCTTTCCTGGACTATTGCATAAACTGGACACAGAGAACCCGCAGAGAGAGGACTACTGAACTTGCCTAAAGGTGAGATGATCTTTCGGGGTTCCTGATTCATGAAAGAGTCTGCAAGACATTCTTCAGGACAAGCAGATAGTGACTGCCTTTGAAATGTCCTGCTTCATGGAAATGTCTCTGGATACCATGGGCCTGTAGGCCGAAGATGGATGCCCCAATGGTACAGAGGAACTTTGGGTGACTGTCCAGGCAGCAAGATGTCTCTGTCATTTCTAGAGTTTTGGATTTCTTGTTTGCTTAGGTAATATTATATCCTTCTGGAGTCTTTGATGGAGTTAAAGAATATATAGATAGTTATAGTTTTCCTTAGTTATGAAAAAAGATAAAATAGATGTAAATAATGTAACTTTTACTTGATAACTGTTTTGTTATATGTAATTTTGCTATGTAAAGTTAAAGCCTTCCTTTTTTTTGTTTAAACAGAAAAAGGGAAAGTGATGTGGGAGTGTCATATATCAATCTGTTGATTTCATTGGTTAAGCAATAAAGGAACTGCTTGGCCCTGATAGGTTAAAACATAGGTGGGAGGAGTAAACAGAATGGAATGCTGGGAGGAAGAGGAAGTGAGCTCAGACTCGACAGCTCTGCTCTCTGGAGCAGAGACATCACGCAGCTCCTCTCAGGGCACACACACAATGAAGCTCCGACCCAGGATGGACGTAGGCTAGAATCTTCCCAGTAAGCGCACCTTGGGGTGCTTACACACCTTATTAGAAATGGGCTAGTCCAGGTGCGAGAGTTAGCCGAGAAGAGGCTAGATATAATGGGCAAGCAGTGTTTAAAAGAATATAGTTTGTGTGTTGTTATTTCGGGCATAAGCTAGCCAGGCAGCCGGGGTGCTGGGGACGCAGCCCCACTTGCTCATATTACAACAGAAACCCTGTGTCAAAAAAAAAAAAAGGAAAGGTCAGGTCAGGCATAGCAATGAACTATTGAATAAACTTTACATGTGGGAGGCAGAGGCAGGAGGATCATGAGTTCACTGTTAGTCTCAATTACACAATAAATTCAAGGCTAACCTGGGCTACATGAGACCAGAGTTCAAATAAATAAACTAATAAATAAATCAGAAAACTAAACCAGAGAACATAGAAGACTGACAAGTGCCACAGTACCCTGGACACCTAACACATCAATGGCAACATCCCCACCAACCTGCCTTCTGACCACCTGGTGTGTGCCTTGAGTGTGAGAGAACGCTCAACTGTCCCCAGTGCTTTACTCAACCCAACTCAGTCCTCTACTTGACACGGCCCAGAGATCTCCATCTATCTGTCCATCTGCCATATGTCTGTGTGACCCTACCCTGCAGCAGTTCTCCACTTGAGTTTAACATCTTCTGTCTTACGGCTGTGACAGTGCTGCCTCTGCCTTTCCAGTATGAACATCCTATAACACACACACACACACACACAGGCAGACAGGCAGACAGACATAAATATATACAAGTGGATAGATATAATTACTATATATGTAATACTGATCTGAGAGTTAATATTAGTCATTCAAATTGATAAAAAAAATACACAAACTATGCCTGTCCATAGCCGGTGACCAAAAGGCATTGAAATTACTTGGCAAATTATAACCAACAAAGTGATGTGGTTAAATTCTGCTAAAATAAATGCTGATCCCTTCTACACCCTGGTTTCACTCCATACCCTGCCCACAGAGCTCTTATCCACCCAGGGCTTCCCTGTCCCCAAACGAAATATTGTTTGAATTACTCTGTTACAAACTAAGAAAAACTTTTTCACAAATGACAAAATGATCACATGTATGCAGGACATTTGAAGAGATGCATAAGTGGGGCAGTGACACACTCTGGCATCTCTGATGAACTTGTTTCCCGGATTTGCATCTTCTGAATGTCTTGGTATTTTGTTAAAGGTTAAACATCTGTATAAATTGTAAAAACTAGGTATTCTTCCTCTAAAACACTTCTGCAATTGGGAGTTCTTTCTCCACTTTTCCTTAATAAATATACATTTCTTTTGCTAGAAAGGAAGGAAGGGAGGGAAGTGGGGAAGGAAGAATAGAATGAGAAAGAGAAAGGGAGGGAGGGTGGGTTTGGTTCTGAGAACCCAAATCGCAGCTTGCAATGTTCTGTAACTCCAGGTCAAGGTGATCTGACTCTTCTTCCTGGCTCCTGCAAGCAAAGCTCTCATACACATAAAATAAAATTTAAATTAAGAAAAAAACCTGTTAATTTTCTTTCCTTCTTTTTTTGATTTTTTGTTTTTTTAAGATAGGGTTTCTCTGTGTAGCTTTGGAGCCTTGGAGCCTGTCCTGGAACTCACTCTGCAGACCTGGCTAGCCTTGAACTCACAAGAGATCCGCCTGTTTCTGATAGGATTAAAGGTGTGCGCCACCACTGCCCAGCTGAGACAGTATTTCTTCTAGAGAGAAGTATTTTTAAATGTTAAAATAACATACCAAGCTTAAGGTATTCTTCTCCAGGATATTTTCTGGGAATCGCAAAACTATTAACCTTTGCTGAGAGTAAAAATATTCTATCTTCTGGCATCCCTGTGATCAAGCTGTTCTTACTTAAACCTATTGTAAAACTGTCATGCAAACCTTAGGGAACAACTTCATTTTGTGTGTGTGTGTGTGTGTGTGTGTGTGTGTGTGTGTGAGAGAGAGAGAGAGAGAGAGAGAGAGAGAGAGAGAGAGAGAGAGAGAGGGAGACTATTACAACACTGAAGTGTGTGACTGCCTTTAACTGAGTGTGTCTCTGAAAAGAATTCCTCAGGCTGCTGCTATTAATGTCCCTGCCTTCATGGCCATCACATTGTGGAGGAACAATTAAAGAGATCCAATGACCCCCATGTTTATCTTTGGGGTCATGACATGAAATTTAGGATTAAATAAAGTTGAAATGCAAACAGCATGTGTAAATAAGCAGTCCTGACCACAGCTAACCCATCTCTGAGGCTCCTGGTTCCAGGAGGGCAAGCTGTCAGCACTGTGTGAAATCTGTTCCTGGGAGACCAGCGGCCCTCTGGCTCACACCAGGACTCCAGCATGAGATTCCTGGATAGGGTTCACTTCTTTGGAGTCCACTGTGTCAGTGGTCTAAGAGCCAGCAGAAGGGAAGAAGTGTCTCTCTAGGGTTCATTCACTCCTGCCAGGACTTAACATCTCAGTAAACTACAGGTTGATGACAGAAAAACTTCTAGAAAAGCATCTCATTCAGCACTGCAGTGATGATAAGCATTTATCTGTGCAAGAAGCACAAAGCAGAAACCCAAATTTGAGAACGCCCAAGTTTCACCTGCTAAACTGGCTCATCAGGATATACACTCTAGAGCCAAGGATAATGGTTTCCTGCCTCAAGCTATCCCCTGAAATAGCTCTTAGCAACCCTAGACTTGAATGATCTTTCTCCTGAATGGCCTCTATAACACTCAAGCCCACTTACATAATTAAATTCACTATCATGGCTTGCCACAGATTGTAGGCATCTCCATAACAACTTGTATTTTGTTCTTAATGTTGACTCTGGTATCCAGCCAAGTACCAGAACCCAGGTACCAGAACAGCCTTAAATTCCCAAGCCTCTGATGTTTACTTCTTAAATGCTAAGATTGCAGGTGTATAAAAATCTGAAAATGTGAATTCTCCATGAAGCTAACATAGCTGGCTATTTTATAGGAGGTAGCATGTACGTTATTAGTACCAATGATTTGCCTGTTATCGTGGGGGGGGGTGTTGAGGGACAAATGGGGGCACAGAACAACTAACCAAACCTGGCTGTATATGCATTTTTTTTTATTTTTTTATTGAAAAAAAAAATCCCTGCTTCCTCCCAGCCTCCCATTTCCCTCCCCCTCCTCCCGCCCCTCTCCCCCTCCCCCCACTCCTCTCCCCCTCCCTCTCCAGCCTGAAGAGCAGTCAGGGTTCCCTGCCCTGTGGAAAGTCCAGGGTCTTCTCCCCTCCATCCAGGTCTAGGAAGGTGAACATCCAAACTGGCTAGGCTCCCACAAAGCCAGAACATGAAGTAGGAACAAAACCCCATGCCATTGTCCTTGGCTTCTCATCAGCCCTCATTGTCCGCCATGTTCAATAGAGTCTGGTTTTATCCCATGCTTTTTCAGTCACAGTCCAGCTGGCCTTGGTTAGCTCCCAATAGACCAGCCCCACTGTCTCGGTGGATGGGTGCACCTCTCGTGGTCCTGATTTCCATGCTCATGTTCTCCCTCTTTTCTGCTCCTCATTGGGACTTTGGGAGCTTAGTCCGATGTTCCAGTGTGGGTCTCTGTCTCTATCTCCATCCATCGCTAGATGAAGGTTCTATGGTGATATGCAAGATATTCATCAGTATGGCTATAGGATAGGGTCATTTCAGGTTCCCTATCTTCAGCTGCCCAAGGAACTAACTGGGGACATTGCCCTGGGCACCTGGGGGCCACTCTAGGTTCATGTCTCTTACCAACCCTAAGGTGGTTCCCTTAATTAAGTTATGTGATTCCCTGCTCCTCTATCCAACCTTGTTTTATCTCCAATCATCCCGTTTCCCCAAGTTCCCCCCATCCTCCCCATGTATATGCATTCTTATTTGGGGCCACCACACCAGAGGATTTAGGCAGCAACCCGTATTCTAAACCAAAAGACACAACAAATTCTTTTTTATAATTTATGAACTTTACAAAGTGTTTTTAAGTAGGAAAAGTATTTTTATACACTTAGAAAAACTCAACTCTTATTTGTGACATCCAATCTTCTGCTTATAGGAACCCACTCTTATATTACCCATACATGGCCCTGGTGTGGTATGACACACCTTTAATCTTAGCATGCAGGAGACAGAGACAGATACATCTCTATGAATTCAAGGCCAGACTGGTCTGCACAGCAAGCTCCAGGCATCCAATCTTACATAGTGAGACTCTGTCTAAAAACATAAATACATGTAGCCATACACATAATAAAATACACATGATTATCCACATATCTGTTCTGTTATTCAAGACAAGGTTTTTATGTGTAACAGCCCTGGCTATACTGGAACTCACTCAGGCTGGTCTTGAACTCAGAGATCCACCTGCCTCTGCCTCCGGAGTGCTGGGATTAAAGGCATGCATCACCACCACCTGGCTGATGATCCGCATTTTTTAACAGAAACAATTTGTTCTTAAATGTATTTTATTACATGGGAACATCATTATCTGAAAATTAATCAGAAATTCTGCTTGATAGTTTCAACTTTTGAGGTCTTTGGTGGGTTTTTTGTTGTTGTTGTTATTGTTGTTTTGGTTTTTTTAAGATAGGGTTTCTCTGTGTTAACAGCTCTGGCTGTCCTGGAACTCTATTAGATCAGGCCGGCCTCAAACTCAGAGACATCCACCTACCTCTGCAGTTGGAGTGCTGGGATTTGAGACGTGTGCCACCCAGATCAACATTCTGTTTTAAGACAGGGTCTTACACAGTCCAGGCTGACTCAAACCTACTAGAATCGCCAAGGATGACCCCAAATTTCTGGTCTTCCTACTGGTGTACACAAGCATACCTACTTATATGATGAGGGTCAAACCCAGGACCTCTTGTAAGGCAAACACTATACCAACTGCACTGTCTTCGGGCTTTAAACTGTATTTTTTTTAAAAACAATTATTCACTAACAATAACACAATGTAGGCAATCTTATTACACACTGAAATATACATGGCATGTACACAAAACCGAAGAATAGGTTCATTTTTCATCCTCCTGCAGTTTCTTTTCACTGACTTCTTCCGTATCAAAAGTGAATGGTTTGTCATAACCCATTAGATGGTTATAGTCATCAGGGTTTGGGAAGAGCATTGGATTAACTAACAGTGACTTTGTTTTTGCATAAAAGGTGGTAAATATATGTGTGCTCTCTGGAATCTTCACGTCATTTTGATGAAACACCGTGCTGGTTTCCGAAAGCACAGCATTGTAAGTGATGGCTTTGTAAGTGTCACTTGTGGCTTCATGGTACAACCGAATGACATAGCCTTTTGTAATGAAGTGAAGCAGCATAGGCGTGATCACTGTGAAGCATCCCATGATTCCATAAAATAAGATTTGCAGAGGCAGACTTCCAAACGTCACATTACTTTGTGAAAAAAGATACGGTAAAAATGCAAGGCTGATCACACTTGTAGAATAAGAGAAACATTTCACACCTAAAGAGAAAAAAAAAAACAATTAATAACTAAGTTTTATAAATCAATCTACCCTATCAATTCTTCTAACCTTTTCTTCCTATACCATTGTTACAATTTGAATGCAAAAAGATCCCCTAGTTCACACTTGGTCCCTAGATGGAAGCACAATTTTGGGAAATTTTAAAACTTTAGGAGGTAGACCTTGGCTGTTGCACTGAGGTCGGTCCCACCTCTTTCTCCTATGCTATGAAGTAAGGAAGCTCCTGTCATATACTCCTACAACCCTGTTGTTCTGTGTAAGGGCATGGGGCCAAGCAACCATGACCAAACCTTCTAAAACTGTGAGTCAAAATGTATCTTTCCTCCATGAAGTAGTTTTCTTGAATATTAGGTCACAGTGATGACAAAGCTAATACAATAATCATAGACCCACCTTCAACAACAAACACAATGAAGTGCTTATTATGTGTCAGGGCCTCTGCCTTCCGTCTCAAGCAATTCACTTATTCTATTCATAAAATATATATAAAAGCTCAAGGAGAGGTGTATAATTGTTATCATTGCTCCATTTAAAAAATGAGAACTGGGTGAGGCAGGAGGATCACAATTTTGACATGACATGGTAAGACTGCTTCTGAAAAAGCCAAGAGAGGGAAAGTGAATAGAATTCGCTCTGTGGAGTGTTCTGCTTAACATGCTTGCTGCCCTAGGCTGATCCCCAGCACTGCCAAATCTTGAACAATGAGGAAAACTAAAGCTGAGTGGCTCATATCTATAATCCCAGTACTTAAGAGGCAAGGGTTGGAAGATCGAGCCTGGGATAGAGAGAGGTACAGGCCAGCCTAAGCTCCAGGCTGGAGAGATCATGCTGTACAAGCATGAGAAGCTGAGCTCAGATCTCCAGCACCCACATAAACGCTGAGCATGGCAGCACACATCTGGAACTCAACAGTTGGGGAAGCGACGACAGGCAGATTCCCATGGCTTGTTAGCCAGCCAGTTTAACAAAAACGGTGATCTCCAAGCTGGGCATGATAGCCTATGCTGCCTTTAAGCACTCAGGAGGCAGAGGAAGGGGGATCTCTTGAGCTCAGTCAGAACAGCCAGAGCTGCACAGAGGAAACCCTATCTTGAAAATCAAAACCAAAAATCTCCAAGCTCAATGAAAGATTGTCTCAAAAACTAAGGTAGAGATTTGCTGTAATTAGCTTTAACCACCAATTTGGCATGGTCTAGTCACTTGAGAAGGGAATCTCAGTTGAGGCTGCCCAGATCAGACTGGCCTGTGGGCATGTCTAGAGAGGACTGTCTTTATTGGCATCATTCTCAGGGAAGGTGGTCCTGCATTGCAAAAGAAACCTAGCTTAGCCTGTAAGTGAGCCAGTAAGCTGCATTCTTCCAAAGTTTCTGCTTCAAGTTCCTGCTTGAGCTCCTGCCCTAACTTCCCTCAGTGATGGAGTACAACCTGGAAGCTGACATTTTGCTTTTGGTCAGAGTATCGTACAACAGCAAGAGAGTGAAACTAGAACAAGAGCAATGGAGGAAAATACCTGAAAACAACCTCTGTCATACAGACATTCCCCACACCCACACATGAGGACGGGATAAAGCAATGTACAATGCCACACAGCTAATTACAAAGTAATTGGGCTGGGATTCAAACCCAAGTAACCTGACCCTTCATGAATGAGGCTGAGGCAAGAAGACTGTGAGTTCAAGTTCAGCCTTAGCTACACATCAAGACTGTTTCAAAAAACAAAAAAATAATTTAAATACCATCTACTTAGAAAATATACAAGTTGAGATTCTAAAAAGTTGATCATAAAGTACATTTGGGGAAAAGATGGCAAAGAGATAAGGGTTAATCTCAAATATTAAAATCTAATAAACTATATGAAATAGTGTGGCACCTTCTCCCCATCCAAAAAAAGAGACTGGTGTATACAAAAAGACACATACAAAAAGAGACAAATAAACAGAGCAAAATAGAAAACAAACAAAAAAAATACATTGAAGTATATGTTGAAATTTAATACAGAATAAAGACATAATCTAAAATCAGTAGGTGAGATGGTGGTGGTGGCGCACACTTCTTAATCTCAGCATGTGGAAGGCAAAGGCAGGTGGGTCTCTGTGAGTTTAAGGCCAGGTTGATCTATAAAGCCAGTTCCAGGACAGTCAGGGCTACACAGAGAAACCATGTCTTGAAAAACAAACAAACGCCGGGCGGTGGTGGTGCATGCCTTTAATCCCAGCACTTGGGAGGCAGAGGCAGGCGGATCTCTGTG
>JABTXL010009223.1:127224-167881 GCA_025134845.1 Neodon shergylaensis
TTAATCCCAGCACTTGGGAGGCAGAGGCAGGCGGATCTCTGTGAGTTTGAGGCCAGCATGGTCTACAAGAGCAAGTTCTAGGACAGACTCCAAAAGCTACAGAGAAACCCCGACTGACTCCATAGAGTCAGTGTTGTTCTATTTTCGTTTTCTGAGACAGGGTTTTTGTGTAGCTCTGCTGTTTTACAATTCACTCTGTAGACTAGACTGGCCATGAACTCACACAGATCTGCCTGTCTCTGCCTCCTGAATGCTGAGATTGAATGAGAGCAACACATCAGGCTATAATGTTCTTTGACCTCCACACATGTACCATGTTTCATACATACACACACACACACACACACACACACACACACACACACAAATTTAAAAAGAAAATGATAAACTTCAATCCATCCATTATACCATAAACCATGAAAAATCCAAAAAGGTCAGAGATTTAAATGTGGGGAAAAATAATCATAGAGGTATCCATGAAGTCCTTTATGATCTGGAATGGACAGAGCTGGACATGATGACACAACATGTAAAGAGCCAGTACTGTTCTTTCAAAGTTCAGTTCCCAGCACCCACTTCCAGTGGCTCCCAATGCCTGAAACCCCAACATCTCCAGTCTCTAAGGACATTTGTACACATGTGGCATGCTCCCATAAAGACACATTCACAAACACATATTTAAAAAGTAATTAAAATCAACCTTTTTTTTAAGTTCCAGAAACAGCCAGGGTCAAAACTGACAATCTGACTACAATTTTTTTTTTTTTAAAGATTTATTCATTTATTGTGTATACAACATTCTGCCTCGATGTATGCCCGCACGCCAGAGGAGGGCGCCAGATCTCATTACAGATGGTTGTGAGCCACCATGTGGTTGCTGGGAATTGAACTCAGGACCTCTGGAAGAGCAGCCAGTGCTCTTAACCTTTGAGCCATCTCTCCAGCCCCCTGACTACAATTTTTTAAAAAATAAAGAAACGGAAAACAACGTAGCCACACACACCAGTAACTCAATATTTGAGGTGGAAAGAGATCAGTTCAAGGCTAGCCAACTTTACCTATCAAGATGGAACTCATTCTGAGCCACATCCTGTCCATGACAAAAATATTCTGAATTTATATCAGAAGGATTAGTATCCGCAATGTATAAAATGTTTGTGGAATGAGAAAACCAAAAAGCTTGACACTTTAAGGGCAAATATGTAAATGGCCCTTTAAATAAATTTAATTGGTACAAAAATCTTATTTATAAGATCCATGTAGTTAAAATTAATGTTACTGTTTTGCCCCAAACTGACAAAAGCAAAAGTCTGACAACTGTTCATAAAGCTGGAACTAAGCAGCCACTAATATAGTGCTATTGGCTGAAAGCTTAATTATATTGTCAGTAATTTAAAAATAGTTCCTTTCCTCTTCCCACAGGTGGTTGCTATGACATCAGTATGCAGGGGATAAATGAGGCCCATGGTGCCTCCTATGTAACTCCTCCAACCTTCTGAAGTATCTTTTCTCCCTATTACTTTTGTTACACTGTAGTAAAACTGATGCCTAACTAGAACTTCATAATGTGTCCTTATTTGGAAATAAGATCTTTGCAGATCTAAAGAACAAGATGAGATCATGCTGGATTGAGGTGGGCTCTAAATCTAATGAGGTGCCCTTATAAGGGTAGAAAAAAATCAGAGATTCCCAGAGGCTGCCATAGGAACAGCAAGCAGCAGTCACAGGGAGGGGCAAGCTACAAGCCAAGAATGCTAAGGACTACCAGGAGCCACCAGAAGCTGGATGGGGTAAGACTTCCTTGAGCCGTCACCAGGGCATGGCCCAGTGCATACCCCACTTTTACATTTTTAGCCTCCAGAACTGTAAGAAAATATATTTACTTCTATTGTTTCCATGTTTAAAAAAGAAACTATTAGATAAGAAGGCATGGCAGCAGGAACTTGATGCGACCAGGTACACTGCATTCAGTCCAGAGAGCTTTCTCCTCTTTACTCACTCAGCCTAGGGTCCCACATGTGGAATGGCAAACCCACATTGAAGGTGGATAGTTCCAGCTCCACTAACCTAGGCCATCTCTCACAGACATGCCCAGAGGCTCATCTCTCCATTAAGTCTAGATCTAGACAGCCTTTCTGCCTCTTCTTGTACTGAGGACTTCTGCACCTGCGACATATGTGCTCCTTTCACATCTTCACAGACTGCACTCATCAGACAAGACCTAAGGGGAAGTCATCTTGATGCAACCACTCTGTTCTTTCTCTCCGCAGCCTGAACTCATACTAATCATAGCATTGCAAATACAGCTGATTGTATGGCGTATTCACTTTTCTTTCCTACTGGCTGTAAGAGTCTGCATTACCTTCAAGTTTTATCCCTAAGACACAGTCAGTATGGTATCTGTAATTAACTGGGGCTGAATTAACATTAACTAAAGAAGAGCCTTCTGGAGGCTACCCATGTGGCTGTTAGGAAGTTCCAGAACCACAGCACTATCTCAGTGTTTCTCCCTGCATTCCCACGTAGAAAGCAGCACTGACCTCTGACACAGCGACTTTCTACTATCCATAGAACTGAAAGGCTCAGGCAATAACTTTCCTCTACAACCTACAATTGTACCTTTTTTGTTTTTGTTTTTCAAGACAGGATCTCTCTGTGTAGTCCTTGCTGCCCTAGAACACACTCTGTAGACCAGGCTGCATTAGAACTCACAGAGATGTACCTGCCTCTGCCTCTCAAGTGCATCACGCCATCCAGTTTCAGCAACCATTCTGAAGAGGCATTATGAGAGGGCCAGGTGCACAGGACAGTCAGGACTACAAAGAGAGATCCTGTCTGAAAAAAACAACAAAACAGAGGTGCTACCAGGCTATTAGTCACAGTTTTTGTATTGTGACCAAATACTGGAGAAAAGCAAGTTAAAAAAAGGAAAAGGTGGGGGCTGCAGAGATGGCTCAGTGGTTAAGAGAACTGATTGCTCTTCCAGAGGACCCGGGTTCAATTGTCAGCAACCACCTGGCAACTAAGAACTGTCTGTAAATCTTGTTCCGGGGTCCCGATACCCTCACACAGACATGCATACAGGGAAAACACCAATACACACAAAATGAAAAATAATTAAAAAAGGAAAAGTAACTATGACTCATAATTTCTGAGATTTCAGCCCACAGTTACTTAGACCTATGTACTTGGGCAACATCATGCCTACAAGTGTATTATTAGATAGTGGAAGACCTTCATGACAAATTGGAAGCAGAGAGAAGACAAGAAAGAGCCAGGAACAAGATCCTCCCTCCAAGAACCCACACCCAGTGACTTACTTCCAGAGGAAGACAACTCTCCTAAAGTTTCAGAACTCTCAAAACAGTGCTACCAGCTGGGGAAGTGAGACTACATTAAATGCATGAGCTTGTGAAGATATTTAAGTCAAACCATAACAATATTCTCCCACTCTTTTTAGACTACTCACATATTTTTACTTTTCTGTTACATCTTCTAAGATAAGTGACTTAAGGGAAAGATCACAAAACCACAATTCAATCTTCAAACATCTTTAAAACTCCTAAAAGGGAAAGTATCAACCTCTACGTTGTTTCAATGGGCTTCAAAGAAAAAACAATTTTCCTTATGTGTTATAATAATTTAGTGATGCTAAGAACATAGGTAACATATGCTAAAAAGGTTTACTAGGTAGGACAAGCCCAGAAGGCCTCAACCCCACACAAGAACTCTAGGCAACTAAGTAAAGTAAAGCTGGGTGCGAGAGAGGTGGAAGAGCACACCAATTGGTTTTCCAGTGCAAAACCATCAGCCCTGAAAACACAAACGAGTAATGCTGTATAGACTCAGCAGGTTATAGTTAGGAATATATATATATATATATATATATATATATATATATATACACACACACATACATGCATGCAATAACAATTAGTGAAGAGAAGAGGCCATGAAATTGAAAGAGTGAGAAGGAATACACAAGAGGGTTTGAAGGCAGGACAAAGGAAGGGAGAAATACTTACCAAATACTGTGCGGGCCAGGTTCCCAGTATAAATCAGCCTTCCATCTTCTGGTTTATCAAACTGTGTGTGTGCACATCGAACACATCGCTCCCAAAAAATGGGTATCTATTGAAACAAGAAACAATCGACTAACTGGCTTTTTGAAATTTTTAGTTATCAAAGCTTTATATATATATACATATATATATATATATATGTATGTATATATGTGTATATATATATGAAGAGAATTTGTTACAATGTAACATAAAGAATTCTCAGATAACTTCAGATTCAGAGACACTTTATCTCTTAAAAATCAGGTTGAGAGGTCTGGAGAGATGGCTCAGAGGTTAAGAGCACTGACTGATCTTCTAGAGGTCCTGAGTTCAATTCCCAGCTATCACATGGTGGCTCACAACCATCTATAATGAGATCTGGTGCCCTCTTCTGGTGTGCAGGCATACATACAGACAGAACACTGTATACGTGACAAATAAATTTAAAAAAAAAAATCAGGTTGAGAGATGGAGAGGCTCAGTGCTTAAAAGGGCTTAGTGCTCTTCTAGAGGACCAGGGTTGAGTCCCTGCATCCACATGGCTGCTTATAACCTTCCGTAACTCAAGCCCATGGGATCTAAGACCCTCTCCTGGCCTCCATGGGCACTGCATGCATATGGTGGACAGACATACATGAAGACAAAACACTCATACATAAACAGAAAAAAAATCTTAAAATAAGGTTGAAAGCAACAGAAAAGACACCCACTCAGGTAGTGGAGGCAGAGGCAGGTGGATCTCCAAGTTCCAGGTCAGTCTGGTCTACAGTTCCAAGACAGCTGGGACTATATAAAAGAGAAACCCTGTCTCGTAAAACAAAAAGGAAAGGAAACCTAATGTTGACCTTCACGTGTGTACTTGAACATATACTAAACATGCACAAATAATTTCTAAAATTAGTTTTAATGCAATGATCTTAGCAAAACACTGTATATTGAGGTTGCTTTGTGTTTTGGTGGGTGTGTACATGTATGAGCACATCCATGTCCAGAAATCAAACTACAGTCATGAAAGCAAGAGCCTTCACACAGGTTAGGCCATCCTGCCAACCCTATGGCTTTAAAGTCTGTACCTATGAACTACTAACATTATAACTAGCATTAAAAAAAAAAAACTGTTTCCCTAAAAGCCTTGTAAATATCTTGTACCTCATTTTTTGTTTTGAAGATAAAAGGTCGCCAAGATGTAATCCCTCCAGCTCACAATGTAGCCCACGCTGATCCCTGGTCTCGGCCTCCTAAGCTACCACTGGATTCTAAGTGTGCCACCATTCCCAAACCTTTTATCTCAGAAAAAGAAAACATTGCTTGAAAGCTACATGAAGTTTATGCTAGCAGTTTACCAAATATGTGAATAAAAATGAATATCTAAAAATGCATTTCAGGGTTCGAGATGGTTAAGAGCATTGACTGCTGTTCCAGAGGTCCTGAGTTCAATTCCCAGCAACCATATGGTGGCTCACAACCACCAGTAATAAGATCTGGTGCCAACTTCTGTCTGCAGGGACACATGCAGGCAGACCATTGTATACATAATAAATAAATAAAAATGCATTTCATGCAGGAAGTAGTAGTGCATCCTTTTAATCTCAGCACTTGGGAGATAGAGGCAGGCAGATCTCTGTGCGTTCGAGGCCAGCCTGGTCTACAAGAACTAGTTCCAGGACAGGCTCATAGCTACAGAGAAACCCTGTCTCGAAAAACTAAACAACAACAAAATGAATTTCACATTGCTCATAGTTAAATATGTAAAAAGCACACCTAACTTCCTTGTGTTGAAATTCAGCTAAGACTCTAGCTAGTATCTGCCCAGGATGGTGGCACATGCCTTTAATCCCAGCACTCAGGAGGCAGAGACAGGAGGAGTTTGAAGCCAGTGCCAGGCTGATCTACATGTTCCAAAACAGCGAAGGTTACATATCGAAACCCTGCTCCAAAAAAACCAAAACCAAATAATCCAATTTCAACTTTAGGCATTTCTTCAAAGCTTATTACTACTATTATGTTTTGGGTCTGTTTTTGTTTGTTTGTTTGATGTGAGATATGGTTTCTCTGTTTAGCTGTCCTGGAACTAGCTCTGCAAACCAGACTGGCCTTGTAGTCACAGAGATCCTCCTGCCTCTGCCGTGCACCCCCTTCCCCCGCATTGTTTAATTCTTTTTTTTTCTTTTTTTTTTTTTGGTTTTTCGAGACAGGGTTTCTCTGTGGTTTTGGAGCCTGTCCTGGAACTAACTCTTGTAGACCAGGCTGGTCTCGAACTCACAGAGATCCGCCTGCCTCTGCCTCCCGAGTGCTGGGATTAAAGGCGTGCGCCACCACCGCCCGGCACTGTTTAATTCTTATATTTTAGAATGTAGACTTACGTAGCTTGTTCATATTAAAATGGAAAGATAACATTCATACCCCACCTTTCTCTTAATAATCAAAGAAATTCCTAAAAACAGAGACAAACATAGAACTCAGAACGAGGTTATACGAGTTCGTTCGCGTTCATCTCCAGGTGCTGCACTAATTTCTTAGCAAATCAACCTTTCTGACCTTCAGCTTTAGGGTAAGAAACTACTCCGAGCGTGATAGTGCACGCCTTAAATCCTAGCACTAGAGAATCAGAGGTAGGAGGGTCTTTGGGAGTTCGAGGTCAACCTGGTGCAAGAAGCGAAGTCAGGCTAGCTGAAGCAACAGAGACGCCTTGACTTCGCACAAAAGAAGAAACTAAACTCAGCGTTGTTATCACAAACCACGCAAACTGGAACCAGTCTAGGAAAGAGCAATCACTTTCTCCCTTTGCAGCCGCGGCGGGACCGGAGGCCGAGGCCTGCTCCTCCGGGGCCCGTACACGGAGGGTTCCCTCCGCACTGGAGCCCCCCAGACCGCACGGCGCACCCCCACCCTGGCCCCTGAACGGCCGACCTGCGCTCCCCCGGCTCGCGGGCCAGGCTGGACTCCCCGCAGGAGTCCGCCGCTCAGCAGTCGCGCGGGCTCGGCGCGGGAGGCCGCGCGCCACAAGGCGATCCCGGAACCTCGGAGCGCGGCGGCCGCACACCATGGAGTCCTCCATCCGCCGGGCCGCAGTCCCGCTGCCCACCGGCCACCCAGAGCCAACAGCAGCATGGCGCGAGCTTGGTGAGAGCGCGGCCAGGCTCCAGCTGCCGCCAAGGACGCCAAAAGGCGACTCTCGAGACCGACGCCACGAGTGCGGCGAGGCCCCGCCCCCTAAAGCTGACCACGCAGCGGGATTGGTGCCCACGCGTGCGCAGACTATGCGGCCGGCCTGCAACCTACCCCACCTAGTGGGTTCCGGGCAGCAAAGGATCTTAGCGTTCCAACTCCCCGCCTAGAGTGGGTTCCGAGTTCTTAGCATTTGGTTGGCTTTATGACTATGTGCAAGGACGAAGTAGGGAGGCATGTGAAAAAGACAAAGCTCCGAAGCCTAGCAATCATTTTCTAGGTCTTAAAAAGTGATTATGGAAAGCCAGGCTTAGTGTCACACACCTTTAATCCGGGCACTCAGGAGGCAAAGGAAGGCAGATCTCTCGTGAGTTAGAGGCCTGTTCTACAAAACCAGTTTCAGGACAGCCAGTGTTGTTTTTTTGTTTTTTTGTTTTGTTTTGTTTTTCCAAGACAGGGTTTCTCTGTAGCTTTGGAGGCTGTCATGGAACTAGCTCTTGTAGCCCAGGCTGGCCTCAAATGCACAGAGATCCGCTTGCCTCTACCTCCCGAGTGCTGGGATTAAAGGCGTGCGCCACCACCACCCGGCCAGCCAGTGCTGTTTTATAGCGAAACCCTGTCTTTGTGGGGGTGGAAGGGAGTGTTTTGGGAAAACGATTCTAACCTATCAGAAATAATTCTAGAGTTATCATCCCAAAAGAATGTAATACTTTATATGCTATGAACAAAACGAATGATAATTTAGCTCAATCACCGAGATGGGAGAAAATGGAACTTTTTCACGTAATATAGTTTTTAATTTTTGACAGATATTTTCATCCATACACACATTTGTTCTTTGCTCTTTAAAGAGGTATCGTGTGGGGGTGGGGAATGCAGCTTGCCTACCATTCAGTGATTGTGGAGAGTTGCAAATCCAGATCCAACTTACCTGGGGTCCTCAGCAGATCTCTTAAGAGCCATTTATTGTCCTCCTCTGTGAATGAAAACAAAAAAGAAAGAAGAAAAGAAAAGGAAACACGACTGTCCCTGGTATGGTGGAGGGGAAGGTTTATCGTGTAGATGAGGGAGAGCATCCGCAGAGGCAGGGGTATCTGGGAAAGTCCAGAGGGAGGCGGGGAGGGGAATAGAGATTTAGGCAAGGGAAATAGAGGAGGGTAAGTGTGGTAACAAGACTCTCAGTCCAGGGCATCCCCAAGCAGACTGAGATTTGTCAAAGAGAAGTATTACAAATCCCAGAGGAAAGATGTCCCTTGTCCTTGTGATTGGAGCTCGATGTGGGTGAGAGGAGCTTTCTGGTACACCAGTGTGGTTTTATGGGAATAGTAGACAAAGCCAGAAGTTCTGGGGTAACACCAAGCAGTCAAGGAGAAATGAGTGGTTAGAGCAGGTAGAAGAGAAAACAGCTGGATAGGAAGAGGCTTTGGGTAAAGGGAGGCAGAGGAAAGTGTCTTGGTATGGAGAGATGCCCAGATAGGCTTGGTGTGCTTCAGGAGCCCAAGAGATACTAACTCAATAGTTTAGGAGAGTCAGATGGTTAGAATAGGTGCTGGGAAGAGAAGCTGAAGAGTTGGACTCCAGAATTTGGAGCCAAAATATGGCTGGTGGCAAAATCCAGCCCGAGCAAGTGATCTACACCCAGGAGGGTAAAATTGGCAGTTTGGTTCATTTAAGAGAGGACAAGCCCTTGGAGGGAGGCTCATTGTATTAGTTGTTTTTTTGTTTTGTTTTGTTTTAGAGGTTTGGTCCATTATCATGACAGGGAGGAAGCATGGCTGTGTGCAGGCAGATGTGGTGCTGGAGTTGAAAATGCTACATCTTACAACAGAAAGTTAACTAACAGTCTCACTGAGGGAAGCTTGAGCAAAAGAGACCTCAAAGCCCAATCCTGACAGCAAGGCCACACCTCCCAATAGTACCACTCCCTTTGGGAGCCATTTTCTTTCAAACCACCACACTCATTTATGCCTCTTCCAGGTTTTGAGCACCCACTGAATGAAATGGGTGCAGTAGGGGCTGGAGAGATGGCTCAGAAGTTAAAAACACCAGCTGCTCTTCCAGACAACCCGGGTTCGATTCCCAGCAGCTCACAACTGTCTATAACTCCAGGTCCAGAAGATCTAACACCTTTACACCAATCTACATAAAATAAAGTTAAATAAATTTAAAAAAATAGGTGCAGTAAAGAAACTAAAAGAGCCCCTCTGGGGATAAAAAGAAAAGACTTATTCCAAACTTCCCAGACTCTCAGGGAAACAGAGAAAGGCAATTGGGTGGTGGGGAGGGGGGATGTACACAGGAGTTTAAGGGAAACAGGTACCTGGGAGGAGAGGAATCTAATGGAGGACTTTGAAGTGTATAACAGACCTTGATATGCTAATAGCCCCCAAAGGTATGTGTTAATGGGAGAGTTCCTTTTAGCAGGTAGACACTTTTTTCCCAAGTTCAGGATGGGGTGCTGGCTTTTTGTCTACATGCCAGACTTTGGGCAAAGGGATTTCTTGGGACCAGACATTCTGTAAATGACATCTTCATGAATTCATCTGGAACACACGCACGGAGCACAGAGTTTTATTTGGAATGTACAGGGTCCTAGGTTTCTAGTCAACCGACAAGCTAAGGATACCGTCAAACGGCACCTGAAGCCTAAAGCACGCTTCCCCCACTTTGTTTTAACCTACCTGACAGTTCCGGTTCCATCAGTGTGGAAACGTATATTGATTATAAAAGCTTCATGAAACCACTTCCATATTGGAACATGGAACATGGGTGACCTAAATCTGTGTTCCCCGGCTGTGGTCACTCATTTGTCTCCAGGATAAATTATCTTTTACCTCCTTTGAAGTGGGAGTTGCTTTTGTATCAACACTCTGTACCTTCCTCCCCAAAGCAGAGGACACTTATGCCTATTGCCAGGACTTAGGAATAGATCGAGCATAGTTCCTGAATAAATCTGGAAAACCATGGTGCTATCTGTCTCTGTCTCTCACCTGCCCCGGCCCCTGGTGACCCACTGCCTGCTGCCGCCCCTCGGGGAATGGTGCCAATTTAGTTTTTTACCATTACAGACACCCTTGCATAGTCTTTCTGACTATATAAGCTGGCTATTTGGCTTATTTGGGAAGCCAGATGGGAGAGATTGCTCAGCAATTTAAGAGTCCCTGTTCTTGCCAAGGACCTGGGTTCAATTCCCAGCACCCACATGGTGGTTCACAATCACTTGTAACTCAACTCTAATTCCAAGGGGTCTGATGCTTTCTTCTGACAGCCATGGTAACCAGGAATGCATGTGGTGTACATACAGACAAAACACTTACACACACATATCGAATATTTTTCAGAAGAAGAAAAACAGGGACGTACTTGTGGGCATATTCAGTATGGATCGTAAAGATGAAAGGTACAAAACAGGACGGAAATGCTTCTGGGCATGAATAATTGCTTGTTTTTTTCCTAAGAAATAATTTAAGGGTTTGTCCCTAAAGATCCTGAGGAACCTGCTACTTTGAAGGCAGGAGCCATTGTGCTGAATTGGTTTTTTTTTGTTTTTTTTTTGTTTTTTTTTTTGGATTTTTGAGACAGGGTTTCTCCGTAGCTTTTTGGTTCCTGTCCTGGAACTAGCTCTTGTAGCCCAGGCTGGCCTCAAACTCACATATATCCGCCTGTCTCTGCCTCTGCCTCCCAAGTGCTGGGATTAAAGGCATGCGTCGCTGCCACTGCCACTGCCACCACCACCGGGCTCTGAGTTGCTGTCTTTAAGTCTGTTCTTTGAGAATCCCCTTGCCCTCCCTGATCACATGGTGACCACAGTGGGGTTTAAAGATTTCTGTATTTCCTTCTTGCCCCAATTCTCTCTTCTGTAAACCTGCTTTGCAACTACTCATGATTTTACTTCATAAAGGGGGCCTGAGAGATGGACTCAGGCTGCTCTCTTTAACCTGACATAGAAGGCAGTTGCTGGCCAGCTCTTGGGTGCACCCCAGAAAAATCAAACTTGCTTCCCTTTTGGCTGAAATGTGGGAGTGGACTATTTGGGGGCTGAACAGCTGAGAGTTCCGGCCCTGTGTTAATCAGAAGATCACTCTGAACAAAACAAAAGCAGCTTCTGTTAAAGTTCTGGCAAACAACTTAGGCTAGGGTCGTAAGTCTTTTTGTTTTGTTTTGTTTCGAGACAGGGTTTCTCTGTAGCTTTGGAGCCTGCCCTGGAACTCACTCTTGTAGACCAGGCTGGCCTTAAACTCACAGAGATCCACCTGCTTCTACCTCCCTAGTGCTGGGATTAAAGGACGGCACCACCGCCCCGCTGGGTCTTAAGTCTTATCTATAGCAAAGTTACCAGTAACTTTGAGCTTAAGCTTTTAGAAAGACCTTTAAAATTCGTGGTACAAAGCAAGTTAGGTTAGTGATACTGATTGTTTTGAGAGCCTCCGATACTGTCTCAGCCAAAGCCAACCCAAGACATTTCTTACAGGCACAAAGCTTAAGGAAACTCAAGAAAGTGAACAGAGCAGGTATTGATTTTCTTCTTTTTTCCTATTTTGGGAAAGTCACACTGTCAAAGTTCTTGGCTGTAACCCACCTTGTTGACCAGGCTGATCTCCATCAGGCATGCTCCACCACACCCAGCTGAAAGTACATTTCTCCTAACGGTGGGAGTTCCAAGAAAGGAATACTGCTCATTTATTCAATCCAATGATATTTTATGTGTCTTATTTTTCAGCATATTGCAGGATGAGCCAGTAAAGTTCACCCAATCTATGCTTGCCTCTTTAGCCCTAACCTAAAGGATGATCCAAAGTCAAGATAC
Source organism: Neodon shergylaensis (assembly GCA_025134845.1). Classification (NCBI taxonomy): domain Eukaryota; kingdom Metazoa; phylum Chordata; class Mammalia; order Rodentia; family Cricetidae; genus Neodon; species Neodon shergylaensis. Next base: position 139,264 of record JABTXL010009223.1, read on the forward strand.
GTAATCAATTGATCTTCGGCACTTAAAGGGGGATTAATTCAGGTCCTACTAGTTTTATTCAGATTTTCGCCTTAGTTTTATCTTCTGCTACCCAATGCCTCTCTTCCCATGAGACCATTTTGAGCTATGGATACAACCATAACATTCTTTTTTTTTTTTTTAATTTTCAAGACAGGGTTTCTCTGTAGTTTTTGGTGCCTGTCCTGGAACTAGCTTTTGTAGACCAGGCTGGCCTCAAACTCACAGAGATCTGCCTGCTTCTGCCTCCCGAGTGTTGGGATTAAAGACGTGCGCCACCATTGCCCGGTTTACTATAACATTCTTATTATTTTCCCAAAGCCTTTGAAAATTAATCCAGGGCCATGTGCTCCATTTTTTTTAACTTCAACTCTCTAAGAGTATGTCTATCTGCTGATCAACTTTAAAACAAACAGAAAACGACTCTTTCAGAGTCCTGCGCAGCATCAACACCAGTAATTTCAGCAGAATTGCAAACTCGAGTTGGAGGATAGCCTGGGATTAAATAGGAAAATACTGCGTATGGTGGCAGAGGGGAGATAGAATTGACCCCAACACGAGGCTAATCTGGGCTACGCAGTTCCACGCTGGTCAGAGTTACATTGAGAGACCCTGGCTAAACAGGTAAAAAACAAAGCCGTTTTAGAAAACGTCATTAGCTCCAGAAACTCCGAATCGGACATATATTTCCTTTAGTGGACATTTACACAACTCCCACTAGTTGAGTAACTAAGTATCTTGAATCTATATCTTCAAGCCCATTTCATGAAATAGCAGAGAAGAAACCTAACTGAGCTGTTTTCCCAGCTTTCTAGGAAAGGTCCCAGGGTAACCACGGAAAAGCCAATGAAATGCCGTGGTTGTGGGGGTGCGGAAATGAGGTGGGCGTCTGGGGGCTCCGACTAAAGCAATGGTGGTAGGCAGCTGTGCTTTAAGGAAAAGGAGAGCAGGGAAGGTGGGCTTGGCATATTTTCAGTAAACACTGACCGATACCGGGAAGAGAGGAACTGAGGCAAACAAATAGCGCGAGCTTGTTAAGATGCTCGGCGATATGTATTATTTATCAGAAAGGCCAGATGCCGCCTCCTCAAGAATATGATCTTCTTTAGCATACATACTGCATTTTCACATCTTAGGGTTCCTTTGTAATCTCCCACCTCCTGGCTAAACAGAAACGAGAGGAAGGGCCAAGCTTTAAAGCCACCAAAATTTCAACACTCTACACGGAAAACTACAAGTCCCAAGATGTAACGGCACGTCGGATTAAACCCTAACAGTAACTTAATAAGAAACTACATATCCCAGAATGCATCGCTGCCCCCGTTTCAGCGCTTCAGGGCAGAAATTGGATCAGGAGGGCGCTGCATTCTGGGAATCCAGAAGCCCTAGAATCTCATTGGTTGAGGTTTTGCTAACGCTAGCCCTTAAATTGGGCTGCATTACTGAAGAAAGGGCGAGAACGATAACGCACTTCCTCTAGACGGAGCTGTGAGTCGACCGCGTCTCCGCCTCGCCAGGTACCTATCTCCCGCGCGTTGCTGAAAGCGGCTGTGACGCGACGGAAGTAATTCCTTCCCGTGCCCCGGAACCCACGGGGGTAGGCAGCTGGGGTGGGGGGGCGGCCCTGAATAGGGGCTGTGGCGGTACGCGGGGACACGGCTGCGGCGGCTGCAGGACTGGCCAGTGAGTATCGGGCTGGGGTGGGAACCGGGCTCTGTTTTCGCTCGGAGAGCTAGGGCAGCTGCGCCTGGGCGCATTGGCCACCCCTCTGCTCACCCCTTCCCGTCTGGGCGGGGAAGGGACGGAAGCCCTGAGCCGCCCCGGCCTCCCCAGCTCCGGGTTTGGGGGGAGGGGAGGGGAGTTTGGCGGGACCTTAACTAGCTCAGCCCGGGGGCTTTGGAAAGTGGAGACGGGACCGTAGGTGGGGGCGAGCTGGGCCTTCTCCGGGCCGAGCGCGGGGAGGGTGGAGTTAAGAGCATGGCAGCCGGGTCGCTTTTCCTTTTTGCCTTCCTCTTGTGCGCTTGGATTTGTTTTACTGTTGGAATCAGTCGGTAGTCCCAGGAGAGAGCCCTAGCCCCTTTCAGCAGTAGAATCCCCCCAAAAAGTTTACGTTCTGGGCAACTTGGGTAATCTCTGGCTGACAGGGTGGGTTGGAGACATTTGTGCATCCATCTACTTCTCAGTTTTGTCTGAAAGGAAGTATCTAGTGCCAAGTATAATGCCTATTTAGTTTTCCTTAAGGAACTCGAATCTCTTTAGTTTTGTGAACGTGCGGGTTGTGTCATTTAGTGCAAGCATCTCTACTCTGCACGTTTCAGTGTGTAAAGCGATGGAAATAGTTTTACTACTTCGTTCAAACTACCAGGTTTGCTTTTTAATCCCCAAATCGAATTTTATATTGTTACGTGACCTAAGATGATAAATATCTGATCTCATTTGCATTATAACATAACCCATGTTATTGAGCCGTCGAAGTTCACAAGTACCCTAGGGATTGAGTGATGAAGGCTGTGGTTTTGCCCATCGTTGATATTTATTTGTTAGCAATGATTTGAAATTCCTGTTTACCACTTTTGGGGGGTGGGGAAGACAGAATCTCAATGGGTACTTTATACTGTCATAGAAGTTCTCTGTAAACCTGGCTGGTCCCAGAGATCCACTTTTGCTTCCAAAAGTGTTGGTATTAAAGTTGTGGGCCACCATGGCTGCTCCCCTCTTTTTCCAACATGCTAGGATTAGCCTTGGACCTCAGCTACACTGAGTCAGCACTCTTGCATGGGCCACTACTCTGTATCCTCATCCCCCTAGTTACTTTAGGTGGGTGTTTTTTGGTTTTTTGGTTTTTGGTTTTTCGAGACAGGGTTTCTCTATAGCTTTGGAGCCTGTCTTGGCACTTGCTCTGTAGATCAGGCTGACCTCGAACTCACAGAGATCCGCTTGTCCCTGCCTCTCGAGTGCTGGGATTAAAGGCGTATGCCACTACCGCCTGCCACCCTGGTTACTTTATAAACGTCTTCTTTTAAATATGACATTTCGCTAATAAGTGCCAGGCTGGGACTATATCTTGATGTAGCATCTTTGCCTAATATGCAAAAGGTCCTGGGTTGGTTCTCCAGCACCAAACACACAAAAAATGTGGGTTTATTACCTCATAATGCCATTTTTAAAAATACACATATATTCTTTTCTTATTTTTGAGACAGGGTCTAACTATGTAGCCCTTGCTAGCCTGGAACTCAAGCTATGTAGACCAGCATGGCTCCCTGCCTCTGCCTCCTGAGTGCTGGGATTAAAGGCGTGCGCCACCACACCCAGTGTTATTTCAAATGGAGAGAATCTGTTAGAGATGGTAATACTGCAATGTGAGTAGCAGTGGCGTAGAGGCAGGGGTGGAAGTTCTTCCTCTATTGTTCACCGTTCTAAAGAAATTGTGCAGCTCTTAAATACTTAAGGAAAATAAAGATGTGAGTGGATCTCAGCCTGGTAAGAGGCCTGGTCCTGTCTGGTGAGAGAAGTCAGGAGGCTGAGGCAGAAAGATCCTGGAATCTCAGACCAGTTTGACTGTTCTGGAAGAAGCTGACTCAGAACAGCAATAATAAGAATAAGTGGTGGTTGTGTTGCTTAGTGGTAAGAGTATGCGCCTATCATTTGTGAAGTACTGGAATAGGTCCCCAGCAACAAAAGAGGTGTAGTTGGCGGAGGGTGAGAACGAGTGTGATTAGGAGTGATTAGGAGAGGGAATAGTACTCAGTTCTTGAATGGGGCAGGAAAGATTTTGAGCCGGGCGTGGTGGTGGCACATGCCTTTAATTCCAGCACTAGGGAGGCAGAGGCAGGCAGATCTGGTGGTGGCACACGCCTTTAATCCCAGCACTCGGGAGGCAGAGGCAGGCGGATATCTCGGTGAGTTTGAGACCAGGTGGTCTACAAGAGAGAGTTCCAGGATATGCTCCAAAGCTACAGAGAAACCCTGTCTCAGAAACAGAAAAGATGATTTTCAACATTTGAAAAAAGTGGACACAGTAGGTACTGTGTAGATGCAGGTGTGGTGAAGACAAAGAAAAGACAGTTGACATCTTGTGTGACTGGCTTGTTTAGGACTAGAGTTGCAGAGAGTTGTCAGACTTTACAGGCTGCTTTACTGTCTGACCCTTGTAGTAGAGAGGTTGCTGGCCCCCCTGCAAGGACACCAGAGCCTGGGACAGTGAAGTGCTGCTTGTTTTTGTTGTATGTATGTGTGTACACACTCATGTGCATGCACACACGCATGTGCAGGTCCCTACAGAGGTCAGAGCGCATCCCACCCCCTGGAGTTTAGAGTTACAGATGCTTGTGAGCCAGCTGATAGAGGTTTTGAGAATCAGACTCAGGTCTTCTGCAAGAGCAGTATGTGCCCTTAACTGCTGAGCCACTTCTCCTGCTTCTTACTTTTTTTTTTTCTTTTTAATGTATTTTAGGTGTAGTTACAAACACTTGGAAGCTGCTGTGTTGGGTGCTAGAATCAGTTCTGGTTCTGGAAGAGCAGTTACTGCTCTTAACTGCTGAGCTGTCTCCCCACCCCCCAATGCTGTATCTTGACCCATGTCTGAGCTCATGTTCTCTGTCAATCAGTATTATGTTTGATAAGACCCATTTCCCTAATGTCTGGCCTCTTCTGACCCTTTCTCCCCCTGACTTGTTATTTTCCCTCTTTATTCTTGTTATGCTCCCTCCCTAAAGGGTCCTTGGCCCAGATAGCCAAGCTTTACTGCCTCCTCTCCTCACGACCTTGAAATACAACCTTCTTTCCCGTCCTCGTTCCCTGCAAACCTTACTCTACATTATTTCCCCATAGAACTTCCACCTTACACATTGTTTTGTTTTGCTTTTCTGATATGTCCACACCTCCACACCCCTTTTAGGTCGTTGTGGTTGGGACAGTCTTGCTCTAGTTCTAACTGACCTAATAGCTCAGTGTAATCTTGACAGACCTTGGTCTCTTAGTAATTCTGCTTCACCTCAAGAGCTAGGATTTCACTCTTGCCCCACAAAACAAAGCTGGGCTTGTCCTTGTCGCCACCGTTTTTCCATGAGGTTAGAATCTTGTTCTTTCTGTCTCCAGTACCTAGGAGAGCACTTGATGTAGTACTCCTTAGTATTGTGTTTGTGAGCTGAGTGAGTTTCTAAACTGGTTTTCAGCAACACTCAGTTACTCTTGTGGACCTCCACCAGTCACCCATACCAAACACTGTTCACTTGACACATTTTCTGTTGAAGATTTGTAGCCACCACTTAGTTTCTTTGAGACAATTAATCTCCCACTAAGTTTTGTGTAACATCTACTTATCAAAAGAACTGAGCTAGTTTTATCTACAGCGTCTCTGTTCAAACTGTGATTTTTCTTCAAATTTGAGTTCCTGGATATATGCACGCTTAGTCCTGTGTCCTATTTTAAACATCGACTTAAGAATTAGGAACTTGAGGCTAGAGAGATAGCTCAGTGGTTAAGAACACTGGCTGCCTTTGCAAAGGACCTGAGTTTCACTCCCAGCACCTACATGGTGGCTCACAATTATCTACAACTCCTGTTCCAGGGGATCTGGAACTCAGGTACCAGGCATGCATGTGTGATATTTATACATGCCTACGGGCAAAAAACTCATACACATAAATCTAAAATTATTTTTTAAAGGAACTGTTTGAATAGCGTTGATGGAGGTAGGGCTCCTCTACTGTATAGACTCTAGTCTATAGAGAAATTGTTGCTTCCCAAAGGCCTTATCAAATGAGGCTTTGCATGGTTGCTTAGCTGCTGCTGGTTAAATAAACAACCCAGATGTTCTATGGAAATTATCTAGATAGAAAAGTTGACACTTGAAGTTCTTGTACTTCACGACTTTATAACATTTTTTTTCATTTTTAAAAAGAATGTTTGCAAAAGAATATAAACAGGAAATAATGGTTTGGGTAGAATTTATAGCATCAACTTCTAGAAGTACAAAATTCACCTGGAGCTTTTTTTTTAATATGACATAGTTAAAACTAGGTGTGATGACCCATGCCTTTAATCCCAGCACTTGGGAGCAGAGGCAGGCAGATCTGAGTTCGAGGCCTTTCTGGTCCAGCTACACAGAGAAACCTTAGGGGGTGGGGGGCTGTGACTAAATTGAATAATGGAGGGAGGGAATAAGAATTGTCAAATCTACCCGACTCTAAATTCTTTTTGTTTGTTTGTTTATTTGTTTTGTTTTCGAGACAGGGTTTCTCTGTAACATTGGAGCCTGTCCTGGATCTTGCTCTGAAGACCAGGCTGGCCTCGAACTCACAGAGCTCCTCCTGTCTCTGCCTCCCGAGTGCTGGGAATAAAGGTGTGCACCACCACTGCCCGGCTTCAGACCTTTAAATTCTAAATTGTAGAAGATGCAGGTTTCCTAATCCCTAGAGGAATGATACTCTTCTGGGAGATTTACTTTTAAAGAAAATAATTTATCTGAGAGGCAGTTACCACAGTGATCACTAGTAAATAATCCCATAAGTTATTGTTTATATTATCTTTACTCTGCTTTATCTCTTTAAAAATGGTACAAATTATTGAAAAAAATACTTTTGTAAGAATCATTTTATTTTGTAAATTTAAGATTTCCAAAGTTAGGAGCTAGAGAGATGGCTCAGTGGTTAAGAACACTAGCTTTTGTTCCTTAGGACTTGAGTTAAATCTGAAGGCGTAAGTCACAAACAATGCCACACCAGTTTGGAATTATGATTAATAGGGTGGTATTTATTTAAAGAGGAAAAAACTTACAGATCACCGTCCCAGTCAACAACCCTCTGCGCAACCAGGAAAGGAGTCTAGTTGCCGGCGGAGCAGGAAGTGAAGAGAGAGAGGAGAGGGAAGTGGCCCCTTTTTTAAAGGGAGAGAGACCACGCCCCAGTGGGCTGGTATCTCAGCGACTATAGGCTGGAGGAGCGGAAGGACCTCCCACAACACCTCCCCCTTTTGTTTAAGTAAGAGAGTTCTAAACCTACTACGAAATTATATACAATAAGTATAAATATCCTATTCTAACTAGCTTAGGTCTTGTATAATAACTAACTTGGCCAAGTCATGAGAGAAAAGTAACTACATTTATATAGTCTTCGACCCCATCGAAGATCTGAGAAGGGAAATAATGTTACCTGGGTAATTGGGAAGTTCAGTAAAACAACTTCCAAAACATGCAACAGATCACAGAGACAACTAGCTACCTGTCACCCAAAGTCACATTTGCAGTGTTGAAGCAACCAACTTTGGCTAAGGCCTAACATAACTGACATACCATTTTCAAAGGCAGGCAACTTTTCAAAACTATCTTACCCTGTCTTGGCAGGATATGACAGTCCTGTTTTATCCATTGATGCACACTCTGTATCCCTGTCAGTGGTTGAGGTATGGGCATTTCTTTGCCCCAAGGCCAGTTCTGCCAAAAAGAAAGGCTCCAGGTGGAGTGTCTTTGGTGCTCAACATTCTCTCGGGAATAGATTGGTGCTGCCAGGAGCAATTGTGTCCCACTACCACAAAACTCTGAGTTAGATTAAAGGCCATTTTCTACAGCTCTTTGAAGAGGTTGAAGATTATCTAACTATACTGAGTATAATCTCTATATATCTAAAGAACCTGATTAGTCTAATTATAAATGACAAACTTAGATGACTATTAATCTATATAATTCTCAATATCTATCTAACTTAAAGACTAAGACAATAAACAACTGTGTAACAAATGAGGATAATGACCTCCAAATATAAACACTGTACAAATATACATTGCAATATGGTAAATATATATCAATACACAAACATTATATAAGTATCTTAATCAGAGGTAGAAATGTACACTGCAATATGGTAAATATATACAATATATATATATATCAATACAATATATGTCAATACATAAAAAATGTTTTAAACAGAGGTAGAAACATGCATGCATACAATAGTCAATATGATTTAACTTTGTATCAATATACAAGAATCGGTACCAATATATTTGTCTAAAAACAGTAACTCACAATTATAAATCTATTATCCCATCATCCCTCTTTTTTTTTTTTTTCAAAATGATCCCTGAGCTTATAAAATTCCTCCCCCAACCTCCCAACCCCTAAATGATCCCCCTAAACCCAGGGGCAAACTTTACTGGGAGAGGGGACGTCGTCCTCTAGAATTACTTCCAGCTGTCATGGGGGCGACGTTCTTTCTGGGGGATCCTGTGAAAGTAAAATGATGGTTAAATTTCAAGATCAATGTCTTTTAAAATTGCAAATAGTCTCTGAGTATTTTGTGGAGGTCTGGCCAGAATGTTGTATAAGATGTGCACCATTTCAGCTAACCAAGTTGGGATTGTCTTGTGCAGCTGGTACCCAAAACAGGTCTTGTAGTAGCGCTATCAGTATCATGACGTCATGTCAACCAGGTAGAGTTGTTGTGGGGCCCCATCTTCTTCCTGGAAACTTTAAATGTCACTTCAGAAAAACTCCTTGTTCATTGTGAAAAACTTAAACATTAATCATATAGACATATATAGACATACATATATATATTCAGTGAAAGGCATGATATATTCAATGAAAAGTATGATAGATATGAAGAAAAGCAAAGATGTTTTCTAAACTCATATTTCTTTCTGTCCCATATCATGGCTCTTGACATGAGACAGAAACTCCAGAAACTGGGTTTTTCTCTTACTAATAGGCTTGGAATTGGAGAGGGACTGAGCCAGAGTCCAACTTCAAAACCAGCTCTATAAATTTAGAAATATGGTTTAATACATTTTACTTACACAACCCATTCAGTTTTCTTGATATTTCCTATTGGGCAGGTATTTTTCCATCTGTCAGTATCCAAACATCCAGGGTCCCTTGAATTTTTCAAAGATGAGTGTTTTCCTGTGGAGATAAGAACAGAACCCTGCCCCCATTCTATATGTTTTTCTTACCGCCTGTATGAATATCATCATTGTGGATGAATTGTCATTTCTCCTTTCCAAGAGGTTTCTCCTCTTCAAATCGAAACTTTATTAATTTTGATGGTATCCACAATTTTTCTTCTCCTGTGGAAACAAGAGCAAAACCCCTTCCCCAACGTAGCACATCTCCTGGCTTCCATTGAGAGGTCAGCACATCTTTGAAATAAATCGGTTGATTTAGTTCAGCAGACTTTTCCATTATCCAATGTCTTTCTGCTGCTGTCATTCCTTTCTCATTAGCATTAAGAAAATTCAAGGTTAATAAAGCATTATGTAATCTATTTCTGGGGGTATTTTCGGTCCCTTTCTGTTTGTTCAGCATATCCTTTATAGTACGATTTGATCTTTCTATAACTGCCTGACCTGTAGGATTATTTGGTATACCTGTAATGTGTTTTATATTATAATAATCAAAAAAGCATTTCATTTTCTTAGATACATATGCTAGACCATTATCTGTCTTTATTTGTGCAGGTATACCCATGATGGCCATAACTTCCAATAAATGTGTGATTACTGAATCAGCCTTTTCTGAGCTCAGGGCAGTAGCCCATTGAAAACCTGAATACGTGTCTATGGTGTGATGTACATATTTTAATTTACCAAATTCCATAAAGTGGAACACATCCATCTGCCAGATTTCATTTCTCTTAGTACCGTTTGGGTTACTCCCTGCAGGCAACAGTGTTTGATTATAGAAAGAACAAGTAGGACATCTCTTTATAATGTCCTTAGCTTGTTGCCAAGTAATGGAAAATTCTTTCTTTAGGCCTTTACTATTGACATAATGCTTCTTATGAAATTCTGAGGCCTGCAACACATTTCCAATCAATAATTGATCAATCTCAGCGTTGCCTTGGGCTAGAGGACCAGGCAGACCTGTGTGGGACCGGATGTGTGTTATGTACATCAGACAAAGCCTGTTCCTGATTATGTCTTGTACCTGGATAAACAATGAAGTCAACTCTGTGTCATCTGGTATAAATTCAGCAGTTTCAATATGCAAGATAACTCTTTCTGCATATTGTGAATCTGTAACTATATTAAGAGGTTTTTTAAAATCCTTAGCACCATAAGAATAGCATATAATTCTGCCTTCTGGACAGAATTATAAGGGCTTTGTTCCACCTTACTCAATTCATCTGACTTGTAACCTGCTTTCCCTGATTTATTCGCATCAGTATAGAACGTACGGGCTCCAGTTATTGGAGCATCACGTACAATTCTAGGAAGAATCCAAGAAGTTCTCTTTATGAGGTTAAGTCTACCACTTTTGGGATAGTTGCTATTAATTTCTCCCAAAAAATTAGCACAAGCTCTTTGCCACGGTTCATTGTCTTCCCATAACTTTTTTATTTCTTCAGTAGTAAAAGGCACTATAATTTCTGCTGGGTCTATACCTGGTAGTTGATGAAGTCTCAGCTTACCTTTCAGAATTAATTCAGAGACTTTTTCCACATAAGTTTTTAATTTTTTACTTGGTTTATTAGGTATAAATATCTACTCTAAAATAATATCTTCCCTCTGCATTAGAATCCCTGTATGAGAAATTCTGGAAGGCAATATGACTAGGATGCAGCTAAGATTTGGGTTCACCCTATCCACATGTGCCTCCTGTAATTTTTCCTCAATCATTGTCAGTTCCTTTTCTGCTTCAGCTGTCTGTTTTCTTGGACTATTCAAATCTTTATCACCATCTAAGGTTTTGTTTAAATGAACTATTAGATCAGGTGTTATCCCAACAGCTGGTCGTAGACTGGAAATGTCTCCTAACAATCTTTGGAAGTCATTAAGAGTCTTTAACCGGTCTCTCCTAATTTGTGCCTTTTCCGTTTTAATTTTCTCTAACCCTATTCTGTAACCTATGTAATTAATAGAATTTCCTCTTTGAATCTTTTCAGGGGCAATTTGTAATCCCCACCTAGGCAAGACTTTCTTTACTTCTTCAAACATCCCTTCTAAAGTATCTTTATTTGAATCAGATAACAAGATGTCATCCATGTAATGATAAGTTATGGACTTGGGGAATTGTTTACGAATTATTTCCAATGGCTTACTTACAAAATATTGGCACAATGTAGGACTATTGAGCATACCCTGTGGGAGGATAGTCCATTGATATCTCCTATTAGGCTGAGAATTATAAGTAGGCACTGTGAAGGCAAATTTTTCTCTATCCTTTCCTTGTAACGGTATAGTGAAAAAACAATCTTTCAAATCAATAACTATAAGAGGCCATCCTTTTGGTAACAGAGAAGGCAAAGGAATTCCAGATTGTAGTGGGCCCATAGGTTGAATTACTTTGTTGACAGCTCTTAGATCTGTCACCATTCTCCATTTACCAGATTTCTTTTTTACAACAAACACAGGAGAATTCCAAGGGCTGGTTGATTCTTCAATATGGTGAGCATCTAGTTGCTCTTGCACCAGCTGTTCTAATGCCTGTAATTTATCTTCAGCTAGAGGCCACTGTTTGATCCATATTGGCTTCTCAGTTAGCCATTTTAAAGGTAGGGCTGTTGGTACCTCTAAAGGTTTGGTATTTGCTGCATGTTCTTGTACAGCCTGATGGCTGGTGACCTTTTTCCATAATACCTCATCATATCTTTCCCAGAATTATGAGTTCCTGGAACTACAGGAATGTTAATCTGGGTATTCCATTGCTGTAGCAGGTCACGGCCCCATAAATTTATTGCAATATTGGCCTTAGTCTTCCTATTTGCCCTTCGAGTCCTATGCATTCAACCCATCTTGTGCTTTGTTTTACATGAGATAGGGTTCCAATTCCCAGAAACTGAACATCTACCTCTTGAAGAGGCCAATTCGGATGCCAAGATTCTGGAGTAATGATACTTACATCCGCACCTGTGTCTAATAAGCCTTCAATAAAAGTGCCATTTATACAGACTCTTAGCTTTGGTCTTTGATCGTTAATAGAAGTCTGCCAAAATATACGTTTACTCTGTCCTACTGGGTTTTTTGACTCATCCTCCACGCGTAATTCATCATTTAGACCAGTATTACTTTTTTCAGCAGAAATTGGAGCTTTTAATTTTCTTGGTGAGGCACGTTCTCCACTGTGACTGGGAATGACTGGGCCACTGTTGGCTTGGGGGTCTGCGAGAGGCCCCTCAAGGAGTTTCCTGATGGTATCGGGTTGCCTTGTTTGTCTGTTGTTGACCCGCACTCGTTGGACCAATGTCGGCCTTTACCGCATCTTCTACATATACCTGAAGGCCTAGGTCTCCTATTTTTGCCATTCCCAGAGGAGATGTTATTCCTAGAAATTCTGTGCCTGCAATCCCTTTTCAGATGTCCTAATTTACCACAATTAAAACACCTGGCAGTTTGATGTCTCCTCATTGCTGTGGAAATCGCTTCTCCTACCCAAGATTCATCATTATAGCTAAACATCTCAACATTCATCGTATGCTGAATCCATTCATCCATAGGTGCTGATCTAGACTTTAAAGGCCCAATTATCTTTTTGCATTCTATGTTTGCATTCTCAAAAGCTAGAGATTCAAGAAGTATTCGTCTAGATTCTGGGTCTGTTACCCCTATGTCCAGAGCCTTAATTAATCTCTGCAAAAAGTCAATAAAGGGTTCTCTCTGTCCCTGCCTAATTCTGGTATATGATTCAACCCTTTTTGCTGGATCTTGTATCCTATTCCAGGCATTTAAAGCTGCTTGGTGACATAGACACAGTACTTCATCGTCATAAAGAGCTTGGACTTGTGGATCAGCATATTCTCCTGCACCAAGAATTTGATCTTGGGAAACCTCGACACCTTTTGCTCTTCCTTGCTGTTCCATATGTTTGAATTCTTCTCTGAAATAAATTCCAAATATCAAGGAAGGTCCCTTATCTAAAACTGCAGACACTAACTGATGGAAATCATGGGGGGTAGCTCTAGCATTAGAAGCCCAAGTCCTTATTTCCTTTACATATGTGGAGTGCAAGCCAAAATTAACAACAGCTTGCTTAATTTTGTTAAGATCATTCATTGCTATTGGCGTCCATCTAGCTTCTCTGACTCCCTTTGAGCCTTTAGAAGTTGACGCTTTGTCAGAATTAAGTATAGGGTATGCCGCTAAAACCCTGGGTAAGCCAGTTCTAATAGCTGGTGTTGGCATTGTATCCTGTCCTTGTGCCTTATTACTTTGTTCACCAGCTCCAATAATTTCAATCATTTCAAGTTTTTTTATTATTGTCTTTATTATTGCCTCTTTTGAATCCTGAATCTCCTGACCTGCATGAGTTTCTAGTAAAGATAGTATGGTTCTTAGGAGTGCCATATTCTTCCTAAGTGATAGAATATGCAAAAGAATACTGAATCCTAGTAACCAGTAAATTAAGTTATCCCCATAGTCATATAAACCTTGCATGATATAACCCATTGTATTGGTAGCCAAAACAGTAAAATTCATGTTGGAAACGAAAACTGCCATATTACCTATTATCCAGCAGGTGGCGCTGTTGCCAAGTCGCGATGAAAACGGGGTCCTGTTTCAGGGTCCGCCTAGTATTTGTTAAAAACTGGGAAATGCAAGTTGCTCAACAAAGTAAATGTAATTAAATCCATTCTGTACACGGAAGCATAAACCCAGAATCCAGGGGTAGAGAAGAGTAACCCAGAAGCCGTGTATGCCTCCACGTGACAGAGTTACCCTGAGGGGTTGCAGCTTTCGGCAACCGCGTGCTCTGGTTCCCACCGCTTAAGAGCTGTACTTGCAAGGGAGATTTAAAAACGACTCAGAAAAGAGCAAACCACGCAGGCAGAGACTACGCGGGCCTGTGGAGTTTAAATCCACGTGGGGAGGCAGATGATAGGGTGCGTGGGGACTTGAAGTCAATCTGAGGTGTCTAAAGGGAAAATATAAAGAACTGCAGCAAGAAAAGCCAGTGCGTGATAATTTATATTAAACTGCTGGCTCCCCGCACAAGGCACAGGCTACAAGGCTGCAGCAAGGCACAGGCCACAAGGCCGCCGCAAGGCACAGGCCGAGGCTGAGGAAGGGAGGGCTCGTGCCAAGCCAAACTCGTGGCCGGCAGCCGAGGGGGGGGGGGAGGTCCTAAAAACCAAACGTTCGGGCGCCAGATGAAGGCATCAGTCACAATGCCACACCAGTTTGGAATTATGATTAATAGGGTGGTATTTATTTAAAGAGGAAAAAACTTATAGATCACTGTCCCAGTCAACAGCCCCCTGCACAATCAGGAAGGAGTCTAGTTGCCGGTGGAGCAGGAAGTGAAGAGAGAGAGGAGAGGGAAGTGGCCGCTTTTTTAAAGGGAGAGAGACCACGCCCCGATGGGCTGGTATCTCAGCGACTATAGGCTGGAGGAGCGGAAGGACCTCCCGCAACATAAATCTCCAGCATTCACATGGCAGCTTTAAGCTATCTAACATCAGCTCCAGGGATCCAGTGCCCTCTATGGTCTCAAAGAACACCAGAGACGCACACAGAGCACAGACATACGTGCAGGCAATATTGTATACAATAAAAATAAATCCTTACATGTACAGGTGTTTTGTTGAGGTCAGAAGAGGGTTTTGGATACCCGTAACCAGAGTTACAGTTGTGAGCCACCATGTATTGGACCATATTTCCTGCACCCCATCCCTAAGGAGTTTTTGGTTTGGTTGGGTTTGATTTTTTTGTTTGTTTGTTTTCCAGGACAGTGTTTCCCTGTGTAGCCTTGGCTGTCCTGGAACTCACTCTATATAGGCCAGGCTGGCCTTGAAGTCAGAGATGCACCTGCCTCGGCCTCCCAAGTGCTGGGATCAAAGGCGGCGTCCCTTTTTTCTGGCCCAAGTGTTTAATATTTAACCTCTCATTGTTAAATTCAGAACTTTAGAACCCTGTGTGTAGAAGAGATGGAAGAGTAAAATAAACATGTGCACATTTGTGTAATTAGCACGCAAGCCTTTCATGGAAAGTCCTTCATGCCATTGGTTATTCCATAATCTTTCATCCAAGTTTGCTTGATGTATACACAGGATAATTTTCCTTTTCCCCTCCATTGAGGGAGTGAAGGAAGGCACTTGAAATATTAATCTCAGAGCTGACATGGCATCGGTGTCCACTATTTACGTATGATTGAAACATTAAGACTGAAGTTAGTCTTGTGCCGGATTCTTTGTAAACCATTCTGTTGTCAAGACCTAGAAAACCCCACCCTCTATCCTGAGTGCACTACTAGTATGGTTAAAGCAGCTAGAGGCTGGCTCACTGTTGGCTGCTTAATGTTAATCAGATATACCACAAATCAAAGAATTTAGAGGCCACCCTTTGGAAACCAGGGGTCAACACCGGTTGGTTTCTGATGACAACAGGACCAAAAGTTTTCTTCAGATTCTTGGCAGGAAAAGAAGTGATTTAGACATTTCAGCACACTTTTTGATCCTTTGGTTTGGGGGTTTTGGTTGTTTGTGTTTATAGTTTATGTGTGTATTTTTAATGAGCAGCACTTTTTGCCATGTCCCTTCACAGCCTCCCCCCTGGCGGCAGCACCATCAGTATGTTGTTTGTGTTGTGCTGGGATGGAAGGCATGACCTTGGCATACAAGGCAGATAGATGCACGTGCTCTGCCGCACACCTGAGTCTCCAGACATTGGCTTTGATTTGGGGTTGATTTTGAAAGCTTCCCTCTATAGACCAGCCTGTCTAAACTAGCAAGCCTCCTGCTACTGTGCCTGGTTATCAGCTGCTTTTATACATACTCAGCTGATGCCATGGGCTCCCGTGCTACTCCAGTGGTGGATCTGACACCTAGAGCTTTGCACATTCACACACCCACTGAACTGTACTAGTAGCCTTGACAGCCAATTTATAGTGACTATTTTTTTTATTATTTATTTAACTTTATTTTATGTGCATTGGTGTGAAGGTGTCAGATCACCTGGAACCAGAGTTACAGACAGTTGTGAGTTGCCATGTGTGTGCTGGGAATTGAACTCAGGACCTGGAAGAGCAGTCAGTGCTCTTAACCACTCCAGCCCCTATAGTGACTATTTTTAAATCTTTCTGAAATTCAGAAACTCCAACTGGTCAAGTTCACAAAGTGTTGTGGTGCCTTCCATTGACAGATAGTCTGCTGGAATCATGACCTCATCTATAAGGAGGGAGAGCCCTGAAATTGAGCGCTAAAAACACAGTAAATAATGATGTGTGGGAAATACCAATGCAATATTAATCTTTGTGCTTTTGTTACATTTTCAGGAAACTGCTGAAGTTCCTGTGGGATCAAGTAGAATTTTATAAGAACATAATGGGTAAGTTATACAAAGGTAATTTTGTGTTTCAGTTAGTGGGAGCTGATATTTCCTCTCAACTGAAGTAAAGGCACTGTGGGCTTACACATGTACCTTATTGCACAGATGAGCATACTTTCACACACCCATATACTATGTATACCAAGGGGTGGCCTTTAAAGTCATTGAATGAAAATAAGAGTGTGGCTAAAGTGAAATTAATGTTTATGTGAACAGTTTATTATTCTGTCTGAAAGATAATACACAGAAATAATGTGTTAACTAAAATTTGTATTTTTTTTTTTTCGAGACAGGGTTTCTCGTAGCTTTTGGTTCCTGTCCTGGAACTAGCTCTTGTAGACCAGGCTGGCCTCGAACTCACAGAGATCTGCCTGCCTCTGCCTCCCGAGTGCTGGGATTAAAGGCATGCGCCACCACCACCCGGCTTAAAATTTGTATTTTTTTAAGCACCTTAGTAATGCGACTTTTACACTGAGCAGTGGTGGCACATGCCTTTAATCCCAGCATTTAGGAGGCAGAGGCAGACAGATCTCTGAGTTCCTGACCAGCTTGGTCTACAAAGTAAATTCTAGGACAGCCAGAGATACCCTGTCTCAAAAAAGAAGAGAAAAAGCAAAACAAAAACAAACAACAAAAAACCCCGTGACTTTTAACAACAAATATGCAGAATGTTTAGTTGTGTGTGTACTAATGCTATGTCCAGATAAATACCTGCAAAAAAAAAAAAAAAAAAAAAAAACAGGAGTTTGGTTCATAATGGAGTGTGTGCTAGGGCAGAGCTGCCCAGCTGGTGGCTGCAGGGAGCAGAGCGGAAATGAAGGATAGAGTAGAGCTCCCAAGTGCATTCTTGCTCCCTACATCTTCCTCAGCACCACCACCTTCCAGTAGTCTGCTGGGCTCAGTGGCTTAAGCTCTTCATCAGAGCGGAGCTCCTCAGTCCATCTGGGGCCAGCACTCTCCCAGATACCCTGAAAGGGGAGTTTCACTAGGCATATCTCAGGCCAGTCAAGTTGACGATCAAAATCAGGCAACACAGCATGCAAAAAAAACATTAGACACATAAAGTGAACTTGTTAGTAGGTGGGGTTGATGTTTTTACTGGGTAACCCAGGCTGACCTCAATCTTCATCAGTCCTGTGTCAGCTTTTTTAAAAATCTGATTCCCTGGAACTGGAGTTACAGATAGATGGTTATGGGTGCTGGGGATCAAACCCAGGTCTTCTGAAAGAGCAGCTTTGCTCTTAACTGCTGAGCATCTTTCTAGCCTCAGCATCAGCCTTTTGAGTATTAGAATTAGAGGCAGGAGCCATTCTGCCTAGCTTCAGTTTGAAATAATGCTAACACTTTAGGATGTGTCCCTCCCCCCCACTCCCTCTGAGACAGGGTTTCTCTGTATACCCTGACTCTCCTGGAAGTAATTCTGTAGGCCAGGCTGGCCTCAAATAATCTATTTTAGTCAGGTGGTGGTGGTGCACACCTTTAATCCAAACACTCGGGAGGCAGAGACAGATATCTGTAAGTTCGGGGCCAGCCTGGTCTACAAGAGCTAGTTCCAGGACAGGCTCTAAAGCTACAGAGAAACCCTGTCTCGGGAAAGAAAAACAAATAATGTAATTTAGAAATTGATCTTCTATCCCCATGTTATTGTTAAAAAAAAATGGCAATAGTTACAGTGTCAAAGCTTCATCAGGCTAGAGGGGTAGCTGATAGGTAAAGGGCTTGGTTTGCAAGCATCAGGACCCGAATTTGAATTCCAGACCCCATGTAAAAAGCCAGGCACAATAGCACACATTGTAATCCCACTTCTTGGAGCAAGAAGGGATGTGGAGACAGGATCTTTGGAAGTATGCGGTGATGAACATCGGAAATACCCTCTCAAAGTGAAGGATGGGGGCCTCCAGCTAAGGTTGTCCTCAGACCTCCAGTGTGCTCTGTAGCACACACACATCCATAGACTCAAACAATTATACACATACAGTGTAAAGTTTTGGGGGGATTTTCAATATTTTATGTTTATATACTTCATAATATTATAGGTATGGCTTGCATCCCCTGGGTATTTACTATATTCACATTTCCCAGATGTTTTCATAGTGTTCTTCATAGCAGGTTTATTTTTCTAAAATTTGAATTTAAGTAAGTATCATTTATTATTTTAACTTGTGTCTTTAACGTCCTTCAACAGTTTCCCATTTTTTAGGAATGGAGAGAAGTGCTTTTATCTTGTTTATTTGAAAGCTAGCTACTTGTTTTAAGGACTGAAATTGGTCTTGTTTTAATGGGTTTTGATTCAGACAAAACATCTTTGACAGCAATAGTGATTTAATGCTAATCTTCATTTTAGGAATTTCTGAGCTGTTTGTGGCTAAACAGAACATCTTCATCTTTCTACTCTATATGGTTCCCTAAATTTTAGAATATGATTTAAGATGCTGTTTTAGTTCCGGTTCTGTTGCTGTGGAGAGACACCATGACCGTGACAACTCTAAAGGAAAGCATCTTACTGTGGCTGGCTAGAATCCAGGTTCAGTCCATTATCATCATGGCAGGAAGCATGGTAGTGTGTAGGCAGACATGGTGCTGAAGAATTTGCTGAGTTCTGCATTTGGTCTGCAGGCAGCAGCAAGATACTGTGAGCCAGTAAACCTGGCTTGAGCTTCTGAGACTTCAAAGCCACCCCTCCACCCCACAGTGACACACTTCTTCCAACAAGGCCACGCCTTTTAATAGTGCCAGTACCGATGGGTCAGTGATAACCATAAAAATCTGAGAAAAGACCTTTAAAAAGTATACATCTCAATTATAATTATTAGTTGTTATTATTTTGTCCTGAGCAGACAACTAGTGAAGCCAGCACAGTGACAAGAGTCAGTGGTCTACACACACCTCACACCTCTCATTTGTTTTGTTCCTCTCTTCCGTGCTTAGCAGTCAAACCCAGGGCGTCACATATGCGAAGAACATGTTCTACTGCTAAGCAGAGTCCCAGACAATCTGTTTATTTTTAATATATGATTAAAACTTATTTTACTGCTTTATTTCAGATGGAGAAGAGAAAACCTATGGTGGCTGTGAAGGCCCTGACGCCATGTATGTCAAGTTAATATCTTCTGATGGCCATGAATTTATTGTAAAAAGAGAACATGCATTAACATCAGGAACAATAAAGGCCATGTTGAGTGGACCAGGTAGTTAATGGCGTCTTTTCCTTTATATATCCTTTTAACGTTTAATAAGTATTTTTCCCAGCTGGGTGATGGTGGTGCACGCCTTTAATCCCAACACTTGGGAGGCAGAGGTAGGCAGATCTCTGTGAGTTCGAGGCCAGCCTGGTCTACAAGAGCTAGTTCCAGAACAGGTTCCAAAACCACAGAGAAACCCTGTCTCGAAAAACCAAAAAAAAAAAAAAAAACCCAAAAGTAGCTTGTATTTGTTGTGATAAAAAGTTTATTCGTAGAAGTTACCACCCCCCGATACACCTTCCTCTCTCCTCCACTAACTGCTTTGTGCCCTTTCATTTCGGTTTTTGATTTGAGTCAAGATCTTAACTATGGGGGCTGGAGAGATGAATCAACAATAAAGAGCACTGCTCTTCCAGAGGACCCAGGTTCAATTCCCAGCACTCACACGGCAGCTCACAACTGTCTGTAACTCCAGATCCAGGGAATCTGGCACCCTTACACAAATGCAGATAAAATAAATTATTAAAAAAAAATCTTAATTCTGTAGTGCATGCAGCAAAGCTGGCTTCATACCCTCGTCTCCCGTGTGCTGGGATTGTAGACCTGCCTAACCACTCCTGGCTCTGATCGTTTAACATTGTTTTTCCTTTGAGTAAGTATTTTCTAACTTCTAGAGTTCAAAACATACAAATGCAGCAGCAATTATTACTTCTACAGTATGAACAACCATCACAAAGATGTAGTTCCAAAATCTCCAAAAGGAAACCCTATATCCTCTCAGCTTTATCTGTGTCCGGTCTGCTTTCTGTTGCCCTTATCTGGAATCCATGCAGTATTTGACCTTCTATGTCTTTCAAAGTGCATTCATATGGTAGAGTCACCTAGTACTAGGAGTGTGCTATATTATGTTCATCTGCTCAGCACAGTTGAACTGAATGGTGCTGTTGTTGTGGGCACAAGTATATATAAGTGTTTGTTTACCGCACCAGCTTTTGGGTCTTTTGCTTTGTGGGACTATTTGGTCATAGGTCATTGTGTTTTGGAGAAGCCACCAGTGTTTCTTTACTTACATATTTATGTGTATATGTGTGTATGTATGTATCTGTATGAGTTTATGTGTATTGCATGCAATAGTTTGTGGAGCCAGAAGAGGGCATCGGATCCTCTAGAACCAGAATTGCAGGTGGTTGTCCCAGTGGGTGCTGGGAACCAAATCCAGATCCTCTGTAAGAGCCACCTCCCTGTTGATAGCTGTTGTGCTGACTGTGAAGTGCTACTTCAGTATAGTTTTTAGAGTATTTCCTTAGCAACTGCTGAGTTTGAACACCAATCCATGTATTTGCTGGCCATTTGCATATCTTTTTTTTTTTTATTCACTGATCAATAGTGGCACACTCCTTTAATCCCAGTACTCATGAGGCAGAGGCAGGCATATATCTTTGAGAGTTCAAGACAGCCTCAACTACACAGAACTAGTCCAGGATAGCCAAGGCTACACAAAGAAACCCTGTCTCAGAAAACAAAAAGAAACAAATTAGGATTCTTGGAAATATGATCTTCCTGCCTCCACACATGTTTAACTTAGCACCCAGGAGGCAGAGGCAGGCAGATCTCAGTCCAGGACAGCCAGAATAACACAGTAAGACATCCACAGGTGGAGAGCAGAAAAGTGCTTCATTTGCTTTGTGTAATGAAGGTTTTGGAACTCGACAAAGGGAGACTTGCACAATTATGCTATTAAACTGTAATCTTTAAAATAGTTGAGTGTATATGATTTTCACCTTTAAAAAAACCCATCTCTAGTGTCATAAATGCTGTTGTGTTTCCTACATATATTCTAGAAAAGGGGTTTTAACTACTAGCCAAACAAAATTTACTTTTAACCTCAGAGTTCTACTTGTTTTTCATCCTACCCTACTCCTAACTAATGGCAATTGGAACATTTAAATGCTGCATGCCTTCAATCCCAGCACTCAAGAGGCAGAGGCAGGTGAATCTCCGAGTTCGAGGCCAGCCTGATCTGTAGAATGAGTTCCAGGACAGCCAGTGTTACATAGAGAGACTCTGTCTCAAAAAAACAAATAATAATACTGTAAAATAATGCATTCTTTAAAAATATTTCTGGATGTGAAATGCCCTTTGTATTTAGCATATACATACAACTTAATGTTGCACATCTAAAAGAATTCTGCAGGCAGTGAGTGAGTGGTGCAGACCTTTAATCCCAGCACTCAGGAGGCAGAGGCAGGCAGATCTCTGAGTTTGAGGCCAGTCTGATCTACAGAATGAGTTCAGGACAGCCAAGGCTACTCAGTAGTGAGACCTACTTTCAAAAAAAAAAAAAAGAACTTTGTCCCTGTGATATATAAATAACATACAGGCAAGACATTTTGAGGCACTACTGGAAACTGCTTCATATAGCATTAGTTCAGAAGGAAATGTCTTACAAGAACATCCCATTACTATGAATTGTTTGCATTTGTTTTTTGAGCCTATATTTAGCTAAACAGCCAGCCTCTTGAGTGTTGAAGTTGTATGCATGTGCATGCATGGATCAAGCCTTCAGATACTGTTAAAAAATTTTAAAGTGTTGTATCTACTGAGAAATCATATTATCTTTTGCTAATGACAGTCAGTCTTTTAAGATTTGTTATTTTACTGCCTAATAAAGCGCCATGTACCACATGGCTTAGGTACAGAACTTTATTTCCCTACAGTTCTGCAGTGTTTCACACTAAAGAATTGTTAGTGTTGATTATTCTCTGCACTTGTGAGTAATGGGCTTTGTCTTCACATGTGCTTCTCTGTGTGTCTTGGAGTTCTTTTTCTATCTGTATGTGTCTGTTCTCTTCTGGTGAAAATGCCAGTCGCACTGTGTCCGGTCCTAGAGACCTTGTGTAACATAATTTAGCTGAACGACACTACCCAAGTACAGTCACATGCTGCGATGGTTGGACAGGAGGTACTGTGCAGTCCGTAACATGCATAACCCTTTTGTTTTGCAGGTCAATTTGCCGAAAATGAAACCAATGAGGTCAATTTTAGAGAGATCCCTTCGCACGTGCTCTCAAAAGTGTGCATGTACTTTACCTACAAGGTCCGCTACACTAACAGCTCCACCGAGATTCCTGAATTCCCAATTGCACCTGAAATAGCCCTGGAACTTCTCATGGCTGCGAACTTCCTAGATTGTTAAATAAAATAAATTATAATAAACTGTTAATTTTTTCAGTATTTAATACCTGTAGTTCAGTTAGTAATTTTTTCACATATAGCATGTTGCCTGTATGAACTCTAAAGTTAATTGCTGAGCAGATTCCTTCTGTCATTTGCATAGCAGAGTTGAAATTTGTTTGCTACATCAACAAATTAAGGACGTTACAAGCCAAGAAATAAACAAATAATGCCAGTTTGTAGATGGTTTGCTTTCTCCTTTGTATGTGACCTTTAAAATAATAAGTAATATAGCAAATCCTGGAATGTACGCGTAAATGAACATATTCTACAGGTAAATACAGGGGCTAAGTATTTTTATGTTTTTAGTGTTTTTTTAAGAACCAGTTCTGATCTTAACAGCCACTGGGCATTACTAGAGTTATGCAAATAATTACATGAGAAAAACATGTTTATAACTTAGCCAAACCTTGATTTTTGTAACTCAAAGAATAAGAGTTGAAATTTCTTATGTGTTTTTTGATAAACTGCAGTATTGTTTAATTGCATCTTGTGTTTTGTTTATTGCTACAATTTAAAAATTTTATTTAAAAGCAGTTTTGGAAGATTACCAGGTGCACCTTTTGGAATAGTAGTAACCATTTGAACTGTAGCCATCTAGTCAAGTAAATGAGGACTTTATGAGAGGCGCTGTGCATTTCCGACAGTCCAAAGCATGATTTTCGCTGGCCTCCAGGGCCGCTTGCCTTTTCATTCCTCATGGTCCCTTGTATCCTGCAGCACTTCATGAACTTGATCTAAACTCAGAGTCTAGGTATTCTGAGCTCATCCAGTCTTCCTGCGTTACTGGAATGCTGTAAAGTAAGCAGCGAGGATGTGGTGTGACCCTGTGGTTGACTTAGATAGCTACCCTCCACTAGCGAGTGTTCCGTCAGTCATGCTAAAGCTGGGGCTCTCCTGAAGACAGTCATTCATCTTTTATACTAAACAGACCAAACGTCTGAAAACGCTGAGTGTTCTCACTGAAGTGAGCATGATGGGCCAGCTGTAGTAGAACAAGCTGTCACTGAGGTTTGTCAATGCGGGCCTTCACTTTCTTCCTAGGACTGGTTTAACACACAACAGTTTTTCTGGAAGCTACAGAAATCATAAACGTAACCTTTAAATGAAAAAAAAAAAAGCCTACACATTGAGCTTTGCAGCGCATTGGAAATGGTTAAATGTGACTTGGTCTCTTTAGTAATGTTTCAAGGCAGACGGGCACATAGTATAGAGGGATGGAGGCACAGGAATTGTGTTCTGGGCTAGAAGTGCCACCATGACAAGGCTCTCCAGTCAATCTCTAATGTGGCTTTGTTCTTTGTATCACATAGCTGCAATCAAAGGCCAGAAGATGGATTTATAGCAGTAGCTAGAAATAAAATTGAGCTTGGACTGATATTTGTGGGTTACTCTGTGTGTTAGGTCCAGAAGTAACCTTAATTTCCGGGCATCAAAATTTCAACACACTAGGCCAATTTGTATATGGTTCAGCAGATGGTGCTTTGTGTTAATAAAGGCTGTATTGACTGAAAAGGTACGATGAACACGCGTTTACTCTCTTTAGCTTTGTCTCCTGCACATGAAAGACAACTCTTCGGGATATCTTGTTATGTATTCAATTGTTTGGTTCTATGTAGAAAATACTGTAAAGTTACAGTTTATATATTTATTCTGGAGCCTGGAGGTGTAGGTTAGTGAGCCTGACATTAAAAGCCCCTCAGTTCAGTCCCCACGGCTGGAAAAACTTTTTTTGCCTGGATTGGGTTATGCTTTTTAAATTGCATGTTTTTCTTGTAGTTTTCAATAGTTCCCTTTTCTAGGTTCTTGTTGAACCTAGACTATAGCATAATAGGTAACAAGAGCTGTCAGCTAGACAGAAAATATTGCTGTTGGTTTTGGTGGGGTTTTTGTTGTTGTTGTTGTCCCTTTTCCTAGATTAGGTATTAAATGTTACATAGCCATACTGCATAAGGGCTGTTTGTTTTGTAGTGCTGGAGGTTGGACTCAGGGCTGCTGGCAACGTCTTTGTGGTAGGTTTTTTATTGCCCACTATATAGACACACTGTCCTTTTCTAGCTCTGGTTCTCAGTAACTTAATGCAAAGGGGAATTTTTATTCTGTGATTTTATACCAGTATGTTTAACATGAGGTCAAATGAATTTACTTTTAATACATATACTAATTTTTCCCAAGTTAACATACATGACTTCTTCATTTATATCTAGTTAAGAACAAAAGGCCAGGTTTTTTGTTTTTGCCTAGGAAAACCCAATTTTAATATTCTGTAAAAATGTCAGTTTGTCCACATTCTCTGGTTTGAGTTCCTTCCTGTACCCCTTTCTGCCTGTGCTGCTTGGAGCAAGCCCAGTGTTTCGTGCTCAGTAGGCAAGCGCTCTGCCACTGCACTGCATCCCCAAAGTCGCGTATTTATCATGGTGTATAAGAGGGTGTGGAGGCTACGGGGCAGCATGGTGGAGTTGGTTCTTCCTTCATTGCGTGGGTTATGGAAGTCGAACTCAAGGTTGCCAGGCTTGCAGGGCAGATGCATTTATTTGAGCCATCTTACTGACTGCCAGTTTTGTTTGTTGTTCTCTTTCTTAAACTTATTTTCTTATTTGTGTGTATGTGTCTGCCGTGTATGTACAAATGTGTCAAATTCCCTGGGGCAGGAACTACAGGTGACTGTAAACTGCCCATGTGGGTATGAGAAACAGACTTGGATCGTCCTCTGGAAGGGCAGTAAGACCCCTGATAGGCTGTCTCTCCAGCTCCCATTAATGTGTTTTTAAGTAGCTGAAGTGATGGGAAATGCCTTTCCTTAAATTTTGCAGTAGTCAAATTATATATATATTTATATATATATATATTTAGCAATTAAAGGTGAGGCTGGATCCATCTGGCACATAGCCAGTGGTATCAACATAGCTTCTCCTTGTGTGACATTTCCGGGGAAGTGTGAGCAAACGTCCACTCACCCCTGATAAGGAAGCAATGACAGAGGAGGGGCAGGTGCCACCAGTATCCATTCTGGCAAACTGTTAAGTTGTTGAAGTAAGTTGCAGGAACATGAGTGAGGGGTTCTCATCACCTCTCTAGCATGGGTGACAACAGTTCATGAAAGCTGGAAATGTGGAGCACACTGCAGAACCTGTAGGAAGCTCAGCAGGCTGGGAAGTGCCCCGTGCAGCACAGCTGCATCTACGCAGCCTGCCTTGTCTCCAGCATGTCTAATGCTTGTATATGCCTGGGAATGGAAGGGGTGAATCTCATCAATTTTAGGGACTTCCTGAAGTCTCTTAAGCTTCCTGTAGGATGAAGGAATATTTCACCTCCTTTTAAAACATCTTGTTCAATCTCCTTATAAATACCCTGTGAGCTTCCTTCCAAAATGGATTTTTTTTTATCTCAGAGGATATTTCTAAACAACATTAATGAAGCCAGAAACCTAGTGCAAGAACATGCCATAACACAGAACCAAATTTAAAATTGCAGGCCCAACCCCGGAAATAAAAGCAATCAGATTTAATATGACTTCATATATACCTCTCTGGTTTTGTGGAAACACTGGCTGGTGGGCCTTAAAAGTTTTTGTCTTGGAGAGAAGTGAATACATTCTACAACCCAGGCTGACTTTGAACTTGGCTTGATCATCCTGTTGTAGCCACAACACCCAGCTCAAATGCTTTATGAAACTTGTCTTACAATGCAGAATTTAAGGTTTGTTATTTTGCCCACAGTAGATAGGATTTAATTACATTCTCTGCTTAAAGTATATTGAACTGTTTGTTTGCTTGTTTTTATCACATATAAAGACTTCCTATTATGGGCATAAAATTACTGCTTTTAACACGAGAGTCTATTTCTAAACTTGTTTAGTTACATGCTTAAGGAATGGCTGTACTAGAGTCAAAGGGATTAAAACTAATGAAACACTACAATTTCAAATTTTTGTTTTTGAACATAATGGTGATTTGGTGCTATGTATACCTTAAGAATTGGAAATAGTGGGGCTGGAGAGATGGCTCAGCGGTTAAGAGCATTGCCTGCTCTTCCAAAGGTCCTGAGTTCAATTCCCAGCAACCACATGGTGGCTCACAACCATCTGTAATGAGGCCCGCAGGAAGAATACTGTATACATAATAAACAAATAAATAAATATTTAAAAAAAAGAATTGGAAATAGATATGTTTGGTTTTGAGGTAGTTTTTCTATCTTCTCTAGTATTTAGCATAGAGGTAAGCATTCAATGTGTTTGTTTAATTGAATTTATAGACATGCAAAGGCAGTATCCAAGAAGGTACAGAAATTACTCCAATACACACGAAACCATATTAATGTCATTAGTCATACAGAAATGCTAATAAAAATACAGAGTTCCCATTTATAGCTACTGGGACAACTACGATAACAATGTTCAGGATACATAAAAATTGAAATCCTTAAAATTGTGGCTGCTGTGGTAACTAGCGCCTATAACCCCAACACTTAGGGGTTAAGGGAGGAGAGCAGCTGTGTATTTCAGGTCAACTGGGGCTCCAGAGAGTTCCAGGCCAGCCTGGCGGCAGGGAGCTCTTCCTCTTTTTAATTTGTTTTTAGGTTTGTTTGTTTGTTTGGGCTTTTTTGTTGTTGTCGTTTTTCGAGACAGGGTTTCTTTGTGTAGCTCTGGCTGTTCTGGACTAGCTCTGTTTACCAGGCTGGCCTCAAACCCACAGAGATCTCCTGCCGCTGCCTCCTGAGTGCTGAGATTGAAGGAGTGCGCCCCACCTGGCCTGTTTTTAGCTTTTAAAGGTGTGTGAAGGGAATGTAGATGGGAATCCAGTGGCCTACAGAGGCCAGATGAAGATACCGGAGTTACAGGTGAATGGGCTGCCTGAAGCGGGTTCTTGAAACTGGACCATCTAGCTAGGAAGGGCAACCAGAAGCAACAGTGTCAGTGTTATTTGGGGGACTTTGGGGACTCCTTGACCAAAGCCTGGCACTGAGATTTTCACTTAATAGCCTATGCTTTCTATGGGAAATATTGTCTATCCATGCTGAATACCTGTACTGTATAATTTTTTAAATTATTGTTTTAAATTAGTTTACAAATGAGTGAGTTTCAAGTAAGGTTTCTCTTACATCCTTGGCTTTGGCTAGCCCAGTCCCACCTCTTCTTCTGTTCTCCCACCCACTTCTTGTCTTTATCTGCTAAAGCTTTAATTCTCAGTAGCTCCCCCTCTGCTTTCCCATTGTGTGTTTTAATCTCTCCTCACCCCAGTAGTGCCTCATCTCCCCCGTTACGGCTTATCTCTAGCTTCCTGACCTCTATAGACACGCCAGACTACACATACAAACTGAAATTCGAAGCTAAGATCCACATCTGGGTGAGAACATGAAACCTAGTCTTGCAGAGCGTAAGACTTAGTATTTTCCATTTTCATCTATTTTCCTGCAAATTGTTTCATTGTTCTTTACAACTAGATAAAATCCCATTGTGTGTGTGTTACTTTCGTTACCCACTGCTCAGCTGGTGGACATTAGGCTGATGCTATTTCCACCTCTCATGAATACAGCCGCAGTGAACCTGGTTGTGCAAGTGTCTCTGTGGGAGCATATAGAATCCTTTGGGTATCTGCCCAGGAGAGGTACAGCTGAGTCATATGGTAGATCTATTTTTAGTGTTTTGAAGAATCTCTACACTGATTTCCATAGAGACTGCACCAATTTACACTCCCACCAACCTCGGAGAAGCATTCCCATTTCCACACACTCCCAAGCACTTGCTGTCATTTGTTTCTCTTTCTCTTTCTTTCTTTTTCTTTCTTTCTTTCTTTCTTTCTTTCTTTCTTTCTTTCTTTCTTCCTTCCTTCCTTTCTTTCTTCCTTCCTTCCTTCCTTTCTTTTTCCTTCCTTCTTTCCTTCCTTCTTTCCTTCCTTCTTTCCTTCCTTCTTTCCTTCCTT
>JABTXL010009223.1:167891-230841 GCA_025134845.1 Neodon shergylaensis
TTTCCTTCCTTCTTTCCTTCCTTCTTTCCTTCCTTCTTTCCTTCCTTTCCTTTCCTTTCCTTCCTTCCTTCCTTCCTTCCTTCCTTCCTTCCTTCCTTCCTTTCTTTCTTTCTTTCTATTTATTTATGTATTTATTTTGGTATTTCAAGGCAGGGTTTCTTTCTGAAACAGTCCTGGCTATTCTGCTGTTCTGTAGACCAGGCTGGCCTAGAACTCACAGAGATCCACCTGCCTCTGCCTTCCTAGTGCTGGGATTAGAGGTGTGTGCCACCACTGCCCGGCTATGTCATTTGTCTTCTTGATGTTATCTATTCTGACTGGGTTGCTTTGATAACAATTCTGACTGGGGTGGAATGGAATCTCAAAGTGGTTTTAATTTATATTTTCCTAATGGCTTAGGCTATTGAGTATTTTTAAAGTGCTTATTAGCCATTTGTATTTCTTCTTTTGAGAGCTCTCTGTTTAGTTCCATGATCCATTTTTAAAATTATTTGATTTTATGTCTATGACCATTTGTTGAAGAAGTTGTCTTTTCTTCAATTCATCTTTTTGGTACCTTTGTCAAAAATCAGGTGACTGTAGTTGCATAGTTGCATGGGCCTGGGTTCTCTTTTCTTACTCTTGTTTGTTTTTTGAGACAGAGTTTCTCTCTGTAGCTCTAGCTGTCCTGGAACTCACTCTGTAGACCAGGCTCGCTTGAAGTCACAGATGTCCGCCTGACTCTGCTTCCCAAGTGTGGGATTGAAGGCATGCATCACCTCTGCCCAGCACGGGTCCTCTTTTCTATTCCACTGATCTGTGTGTGTGTGTGTGTGTATGTGTGTGTCTTGTGCCAGTTCCATGCTGCTGTTCTTACAGAGTAATATCTGTGAAATAGCTTTTCATCCATTATGGTGATACATCCAGAGGGATTCTTTTTGCCCAGGATTGCTTTGGTTATCTGGGATTACTTATGCTTCAATATGAATTCATTTTTTCCCCGTTTTTGTGAAGAGCATCCCTAGGTTTTTTGTTTGTAATTGCACTGAATTGTAGATTGCGTTCAGTAAGACAGCCATCTTGCGATATTTATTTTTCTAACCCATGACCAAAGGATGTCGTTCTTAATTTCTTTCTTTTGTATCTTAAATTTTTCCTTCTAGAGACTTTTTGCATCATTTTTAGGAGTATTCCAAGGTTTTATTGTTTGTTCTTGAGGCTTCTGGGAACGAGATTGTTTCCTTTAATTCCTTCTCACTCTGTCATTGGTATACATGAAGACAAATGATTTTCTGCGATGGTTTTGTTGCAATTAACTGCCACGTCTCTGAGAGTGTTTGTCCTTTCCAAGAGAGTTCTGGTGTATATTTAGACTCTCTTATGTGTAGAATCATACCCTCACCATACAATCCTGTAGCTTCTTCCTTTACTGCTTATATCCATTGTATTTGCTTCTCTTGTCCATTGCTCTAGCTAAGACTTCTAATATTATGTTGGATAAGAATGGGGAAAGTGGACAATCATATCTACTTCTGATTTTGAGTTTTTTTCTTATTTAATTCTCATTATTCATTTCTCATATTTAGCCTTTCTTCCTTTTCTGAATCTTCTTTCTTTTTTGTTTTTATTTTGTTTTGTTTGTCTCCTTCCTTTCTTTATAGAAACATCTTTCTTTTTAAAAATGATTTATTTTATTTTATGTGCATTCTTATTTTGCCTACATTTTGTGTATCTGTATTTTGTATATTTTGTATTTCTGTATGAGAGCATCATATCTTGGAGTTACAGACAGTTATGAGCTGCCATGTAGGTGCTGGGAATTGAACCTGGACCTCTGAAAGAGCAGCCAGTGCTCTGAAACACTGAGACATCTCTCCAGACATATATAGCCATTCTCATGTTGAGACACGTTCCTCCTATTCTGAGTTCTTTGGGATTTTTTTTTAAAGGCTTATTTACTTTTGCTTGATGAGTGTTGGTGTCTTGCCTGCATGAATGTCCGTGAGACTGTAGTGCTCACAACGGCCAGCAGAAAGCATCAGATCTCCTAGAACGGGAGTTTGAGATCCTCTTGTGAGCTTCCACGTGGGTGTTGGGGATTAAATCCAGGTCCTCTGGAAGAGCAGCCACTGCTTTTGACATCTGACCTATCTTTCCAGTCTCCTTTTAGAGAATTCTTATGAGGCTTGGGAGGCTAGTGCCTTTGAAGGTCTCTAGCAGACCCAAGCATGGCAAACACGGCGCTGGTAGGCCTTGCCCTTCTCCCTTCCCTCTTCCTTGCTAAACCATGCACTACATTCTTAAAGCTAGTCGCCAATGTCCATTCCCCTTATTTGGCCACTTCCTCCCCCTGAGGCTGTCGACCAAGGTCCAGCTATCAAAGTGTTGAAGTTCAGCAATCAAAAGCTCTCTATTGGCTACCCTATAAACATGCCCAATCAAAACAAAACAACCCATCCTAATATTGGGTTTTTGTTTTTTTCCCTTTATAAACCACCATTTGCCTAAGGGCCAAGTTTATTTCCACTCTATCCAAGGGGCAGTCCTTTGTCCCTCTGGGACAAACATATCTCCCTCCTCTTCCTTGCCCCCTTCCCCCTCTCTCCACTGTCCCCATCTTCTGTCTGTCCTTCTGGGGCAAAGAAACAAACTTCGTTTTGGTGTGTCCTGTGCCCCAAGCTTGAAGATAATCAGTTCTGACCATAACTAACAAGTACTAGCGATGCATCCACGTGATTCCCACGACCTGCCAGGCAGTTCAGAGGAAACCAAAGTCTTTGGGTTTGTAGGGACTATGGTTGCAAAGCTGAATCCTACAGGAACTGACAGAAGGGCAAGGTTTGCCAGTGCCACGTTTGCCATGCTCAGACCTCCCTTTACCCTTTGAACCATTTCTCTGACCCCTTTGTGTTTCTGAGCTGTGAGTGACACATCCTTTGGTTTTTATCTCCAAATTTTATTTGGGAATTTTTATGGTGAGTGACTTTTGTTTTTGAGAGAGTCTAGGATAGCCTGAAATTTGCTGCTCAAATAGCCAGTTTTTAAGCTGTCTAGGGTAGGAGGATATCCAGAAGGTTGAAGCATCCTGGGTTATATAGCAAGTGCCAGGACAGATGAGCTACAGAATGAGACTTTGTTGGGGTGGGGAAAAGATTAAATGAAATTTGAAAACAAAAGTTTAAGTAGTCACCTGAGCCAGAGCAGATAAACTGAGTGGAGAAGACAGCAGTCCCACAATGCACTTGGAGGACATGCCCTGGAGACCTAAGATCTTCACTAGGACCCTGCTACCAAAGATTTTATCACTTCCCAATAAAACCACACTATAGACCAAGTCTCCTAATTCTGCTGGATCTTGACAGACCCACAGATAATTTCTTTTTTCTAAATTTTGTTTAACATTTTTAAAGTGTTTTTATTGATATATATTTTTTTCTCCACACCCCTCCCTTTCTTTCCCCTCCCCTTCTATCCTCTCCCATGATCCCCATGCTCCCAATTTTCTCAGGAGATCGCATCTTTTTCTACTTCCCATGGAGATTAGCTCTATTTATGTTTCTCTTAGTGTCCTCCTTGTTGTCTAGGTTCTCTGAGGTTGTGAATTGTAGGCTGGTTTTTCTTTGTTTTATGTCTAAGCTGATGTTTTCTAGATCCATCCATTTTGCCTGCAAATTTCAAGATGTCATTATTTCTTTTCCATTGTGTACTTCATTGTATAAATGCACCACATATTCTTTACCCATTCTTCAGTCGAGGGGTATTTAGGATATTTCCAGGTTCTGGCTATGACAAACAATGCTACTATGAACATAGCTGAGCACATGTCCTTGTGGTACAATTGAGCGTCCTTTGGGTATATACCCAAAAGTGGTATTGCTGGGTTTTGAGGTAGGTCGTTTCCTAATTTTCTGAGAAATCACCATACTGATTCCCAAAGCAGCTGTACAAGTTTGCACTCCCACCAGCAATGCAGAAGTGTTCCCTTTATCCCACATCCTCTCCAGCATAAGCTGTCATCAGTGTTTTGATTTTGGCCATTCTTACAAGTGTAAGATGGAATCTCAGAGTTGTTTTGATTTGCATTTCTTTGATGGCTAAGGATGTTGAGCATTTCCTTCAGTGTCTTTCAGACATTTTAGATTCATCTGTTCAGAGTTCTCTGTTTAGGTCTATACTTCACTTTTTTTTATTAGATTGTTTGTTCTTTTGATGACCAATTTCTTGAGCTCTCTGTCTGATGTGGGGTTGGTGAAGATCTTTTTCCATTCTATAGGCTGTCGTTTTGTCTTGTTGACAGTTTCCTTTGCTTTATAGAAGCTTCTCAGTGTCAGGAGGTCCCATTTATTAATTATTTCTCTCAGAGTCTGTGCTACTGGGGTTATATTTAGGAAGTGGTCTCCTGTGTCAATGCGTTCAAGTGAACTTCCCATTTTCTCTTCTATGAGGTTCTGTGTGGCTGGTTTTATGTTGAGGTTTTTGATCAATTTGGACTTGAGTTTTGTGCATGGCAATAGATAAGGATCTATTTTCATTCTTCTACATGTTGATATCCAGTTATGCCAGCACCATCATTGAATATGCTTTCTTTTTTCATTTTATATTTTTTGCTAAAAAAAATCAGGTGTTTATAGGTGTGTGGATTGATATCAAGGTCTTTGATTTGTTTCCATTGGTCCTCCTGTTTGTTTTTGTGCCAATATCAGGGTGTTTTCAGTACTGTAGCTCTGTAGTAGAGTTTGAAGTCAGGGATTGTGATGCCTCCAGAAGTTTCCTTTTTTTACAGCATTGTTTTGGCTATCCTGAGGTTTTTGTTTGTTTGTTTGCTTGTTTTTTTTTTTAACGGTATCCTGAGTTTTTGCTTTTCCATATGAAGTTGAGAATTGCTCTTTGGGGGTCTGTGAGGAATTTTGCTGGGATTTTGAGAGTTACTGCATTCAATCTGTAGATTGCTTTTGGTACAATTGTCATTTTTACTATGTTAATTCTACTTACCCAAGAGCGTGGGAGATCTTTCCATTTTCTGGTGTTTTCTTCAGTTTCTTTCTTGAAAGATTTAAAATTCTTGTCATAGATGTCTTTCACTTGTTTGGTTAGAGTTACTCTAAGATATTTTGTTATTTGTGACTATTGTGAAAGGCAATGTTTCTCTTATTTCTTTCTCAGTCCATTTATCATCTGTGTACAGGAGGGCTACTACTTTTTTTTTTAGTTAATCTTGTATCCTGATACATTACTGAAGGTGTTTATGAGTTATAGAAGTTCCTTGGTAGACTTTTTGGGGTCACTTATGTAAACTATCATATCATCAACAAATAATGAGAGTTTGACTTCTTTTCCAATTTGTATTTTCTTGATCTCCTTTTGTTGTCGTATTGCTCTAGCAAGAACCTTAAGTACTATATTGAATAGATATGGAGAGAGTGGACAACCTTGTCTTGTTTCTGATTTCAGTGGGATTGCTGTGAGCTTTTCTCCATTTATTTTTTGTTGGCTATTGCTTTCTGTATATTGCCTTTATTATGTTTAGGTATGTTTCTTGTATCCCTGCTCTCCAAGACCTTTATCATGAAGGGATGTTATATTTTGTTGAAGGCTTTTTCAGCATCTAGTGAGATGATCTTGTTTTTTTTTTTTTTTTTCAGTTTATTTATGTAGCAGGTTACATTGACAGATTTTCGTATGGTAAACCATCCCTGCATCTCTGGGATGAAGCCTACTTGGTCATGGTAGATGATTTCTCTGATATGTTCTTGGATTTGGTTTGCCAGTATCATGAGTATTTTTATATCAATGTTCATGAGAGATATTGGTCTGTAATTCTCTTTCTTAGTAATGTCTTTATGTGGTTTGGATATCAGGGTAATTGTAGCCTCATAAAAAGAGTTTAACAATGTTCCTTCTGTTTCTATTGTGTGGAACAATTTGAGGAGTATTGGTATTAGTTCTTCTTTGAAAATCTTGTAGAATTCTGCGCTGAAACCATCTGTCCCTGGGCTTTTTTTTTTTTTGTGGGAGACTTTTGATGACTGTTTCTATTTCTTTAGCAGTTATGGGTCTATTTAATTTGCTTATCTGATCTTGATTTAATTTTGGTGATATTTATCCAGAAAGTTGTCTATTTCCTTGAAGTTTTCCAATTTTGTGGAGTACAGGTTTTTGAAGTATGACCTGATGATTCTCTGGATTTTCTCCATGTCTGTTTTTATATCCTCCTTTTCATTTATGATTTTGTTAATTTGGATATTCTTTCTCCACCTTTTGGTTAGTTTGGATAAAAGTTTGTCTATTGTGTTGATTTTCTCGAAGAACCAACTCTTTGCTTCATTGATTCTTTGTATTGTTTGCTTTGTTTCTACTTTGTTGATTTCAGCTCTCAATTTGATTATTTCATAACTTCTAGTCCTCCTGGGTCAGTTGATTCTTTTTGATCTAGAGCTTCTAGTGTGTGTACACACACACAAACACACACACACAAAGATAAATGTATATGTAAACATAAATGTATGTATATATATATGTGTGTGTATATATATATATAATTACAGCTTGTTCCAGTCATGATTCCATGCTGTTTATTCACTCATTCATTCATTCATTCATTCATTATTATTCTGGGGATCAGATTGAAGGTCTTGCACATGTCAGGCAAGTTATCTATGACTCAAGTAAATCCCAAGTCCTGATTCCATTCATGATTGGTCTGACCTTTTTTCTCTTGTTTTTGAGACAGTATCTCACATATTCCAAGCAAGCCTTGAACTCATTCTGTAGCCAAGGATGATTTTGAACTCTTGATCTTCTTACAGTCTACCTCCCAGGTGCTGGAATTACAGAAGCATGCCACCATGCTCACCTCTGTCTTTGCATTTGCTACACGGCCCCATTTCATTTTTTTTTTTAACCAATAATGGTGTAGACTTGGAATATCTGTCTGAATTGCGCCCAAAGACACAACAGGGTTAGACATGTTTCTTTTTTTTATGGTTTTTATTTAACTTTATTTTATGTGCATTGGTGTGAAGGTGTCATATCCCCCTGCAACTGGATCTTCAGACAGTTATGAGCTGCCATGTGGTTGCTGGGAATTGAACCCAGGTCTTCTGGAAGAGCAGTCAGTGTTCTTAACCACTGAGCCATCTCTCCAGCCAGTTAGACATGTTTCTATAGCTCTCTCTCTCTCTCTCTCTCTCTCTCTCTCTCTCTCTCTCTGGTTTTTCAAGACAGGGTTTCTCTGTAGCTTTGGGAGCCTGTCCTGAAACTCATTCTTATAGACCAGGCTGGCCTCGAACTCACAGAGATCAACCTGCCTCTGCCTCCTGAGTGCTGGGATTAAAGGTGTGTGCCACCACCACCCATATAGAACTCTTAAAAACCTAATTAGTTTTGGTTCAAATATTTCTTGCAAAAAATAAAAAATAGAACGATGTGCTTGGTTACGTCTGTGAGATTCTACATTCCCTCTGTAGCAGACTCCATGGGCATTGTCTCCAAGCCAAGGTCATATGTCTTTTTGGGAACCATGATATAGATGACATGGTTTGCATGTGAACTCTACCCCCAGGCTCATGAGGTTAAGCACTTGATCACCAGTTGGTGGCACTGTTTTGAGAGACTGGACCCTTTGGAGTTGGGACTTAGCAGCAGTGCTTGGGGCGTGGCCTACGTCCCTCCATATGTCATCATATGCTTCCATCTCTAGAGTCCCTGTGACTCCTTTAATGATAGACTCTAGCTCAACCATGAACTCTTCCTGTCCCCAGCTGTGTTTTCCCTCAGGCATTTTGTCAGGACAACAACAATAGTAGCTATATTCAGCTTACCCTGGGGTGATTGAGACATGGTCCTATCACAAGTCAGTCCTATAGCAGCTGCATTTCTCATTTGGTGACACATTGTTGAAATTTTCAAAAACCATCATATATATATATATGTATATATATATATATATATATACGCACTTATGACTCGTGTCTCCATTATTTCTTTACTAATGAGTTTTTAAGCTGATTTTTTTAGAACATTATTCAGTCTGTGTTGAAATCTCTATTGCTTCAAAAATACTTTTGCCTTTTTATTTAAAATTAGGATCCAAGCAAGGTTTTAACAATTTGTATCTGTTTTCTATGCCTTTTTTTTTTTTTTTTTGGTTTTTCGAGACAGGGTTTCTCTGTGGTTTTGGAGCCTGTCCTGGAACTAGCTCTGTAGACCAGGCTGGTCTCGAACTCACAGAGATCTGCCTGCCTCTGCCTCCCAAGTGCTGGGATTAAAGGCGTGCGCCACCACCGCCCGGCTTTTCTATGCCTTTTAAGTATCCTTTAATTCATGAGATATTTTTCCATCCTCCTCCCTTTTATGACATTTATGGAAGAAATTGACTCATTTGTCTTGATGAATTTGCTAAAATCTGACTTTGGCTGTTGGCAACCTTGTGCTGTGATTTAATAAGTCCCTCTATTATGCACCTTTCTCGTCCTGTATTTTCAATACAAACACTGATCATGAGACATACAGTCTTGATTAGATTCCTACAGCTATAACACAACCTGTCTACCTCCTCTTGTACTGTCTCCAGAAGGCACACACTATCTGGCTGTCTCGCTTTGACTGATGTGACACAGATCAGAATGTCCGCATGTATCAGCATGATTCATTCATTGCAGTTGTCCCTCGGCATCTGCAGAAGGCGCAGCATGTGTCCAGGACTGTCCTGCAAATAACAGAATCTGCAGATGCTCTAGGCCCCTGTATACGATGATTTATTATTACATAAGACCTATATATATGTTCCCATGTACTCTAGAAGAGCTCTACATTGTGTAAGTAGCCATCGTCCTTCAATCCCCAGAGGCACTGCTACCACCATCTCTGAACACTCCTAGACTCCCTGCAATCTTAGAGCATCTGATCCGCTCAGAGCATCCCAGGACTCTGTCCCAGCAGTGAGCAGTACCTGCCACCAATAGTTAGCACCTTTAGCTTAGGATTACTCTTGGATAGAATCCAGGCAAGCACTCATTTTTGGGTACCAACCCACAGTTTTTCACACATCTTGCATGGTTCCCAGAAGTCCATGCATTAGAAGCTTGAGATACTCTTGGGCATCTGTAGAACCTATGGGACAATCTACTGGAAAGACATTAGGTCCTCAGGGGTGCCTTTGAAGAGTAATAGGTCTTTGCTTTTCATTTTATTGATTATTATTATTATTACTATTATTTTTGTTAAACTTTGTTTGGGACTGCAACCCTTCTCTCCTAAGTTTTCTGGCTGCCATAAAGTGAACAGCCTCCCTCTTCTGTGTGTTTCCACCATGATCAACTTCCCGGCATAGTTTCCCAGCAGCAGGTCCCAGCAATCACAAGTGGAAACCTCTGAAAACATGAACCAAGACAAGCCTTCCTGCCTTTCATTTCAGCCTTTCTTTTACTCAATTTTTAAAACATTTTTAAACTTTATTTAACATGCATGGGTGTTTTGCCTGCACGCATGTCTGTATGAAAGTGTCAGATCCCCTAGAGCTGTAGTTACAGACAGTTGTGAGCTGCCATGTGGGTGCTGGGAACTGAACCCAGGTCCTCTGGAAGAACAGCCAGTGTTCCTAACCACTGAGCCATTTCTCCAACCCAGCCTTCCCAGCTATGCAGATATTCTGCCCCCATGACACAAAGCTAGTACCACAAGAAAATATACCAACTAGAAAAACCAAACAAGCATTATGTAATTGTCTACATAACATAAGTCATTGATGAGTAAGAGGTTGAAATAGAATGAATCTTTGAAAAAAAGAACCCATTTTTGGTGTTTATTTTTTTTTAATTTACTCGTTTATTTTGGTGATGGGCTCTATCTATCATCTATCTATCTATCTATCTATCTATCTATCTATCTATCTATCTTCTATCATCTGTCTGTATATTATCTCTATCATCTATCATCTCGCTCTGTCTCTCTCTATTTTATATCAGGTTTGAAAGTGTTCAGATTACAGGTCAACACGTGATGGAGGAGGGTCTATGTGTTACTTTCATTGGTTAATAAAGAAACTGCCTTGGCCCTGATAGGACAGAAAATTAGGTAGGCGGAGTAGACAGAACAGAATGCTGGGAGAAAGAAGCAGATTCAAGCAGTCGCCATGATTCTCCCACCTGAGACAGACACAGGTTAAGATCTTTCCTGGTAAGCCACCTCGTGGTGCTACACAGATTATTAGAAATGGGTTAATCAAGATGTGAGAGTTAGCCAGCAAGATGCTAGAGCTAATGGGACAAGCAGTGTTTAAAAGAATACAATTTGTGTGTTGTTATTTTGGGTATAAAGCTAGCCGTGCAGAGCCGGGGCCACAGCCCATCGCTACCACCATCAACAAACACGGCCAGCTCAAGTCAAAGTGTTGTGATCTTGAGCTTTTACACAGCTTTGCCCATGAACATATATCATCAGATAATGAGACTTTTTACACATATGTTTATTTTTTTCTGTGTAGTGGGTCCATGGTTTCCATTTTATTATTTATTCATTTATTTATTGGTTTGTTTATTTATTGGTTTGTTTGTTTGCCTGGTTTGGTGTTTTGAGACAGGGTTTCTCTGAGTAGCCCTGACCATCCTGGAACTCACTGTGTAGAGCAGGGTGCCCTCAAACTCAAGAGATCCACCTGCCTCTGCTTGCCAAGTGCTGGGATTAAAGGTTTGTGCCACCACTGCCCTGCTATTTTTAGTTTTGTTAAGGCAGGGTTTCTCTCTGTGTGTGAGATCGAGGGCAGCCTGGTCTACAAGAACTAGTTCCAGGACTCCTAGGGCTGTTACACAAAGAAACCCTGTCTAGGGGGCTGGAGAGATGGCTCAGTGGTTAAGAGCATTGCCTGCTCTTCCAAAGGTCCTGAGTTCAATTCCCAGCAACCACATGGTGGCTCACAACCATCTGTAATGAGGTCTGGTGCCCTCTTCTGGCCTGCAGACATACACACAGACAGAATATTGTATACATAATAAATAAATAAATAAATAAAAAAAAGAAACCCTGTCTAAAAACTGAAAAAACAGAAACAGGGTTTCTCTGTGTGGTCCTGGCTCTCCTGGAACTCACTGTGTAGACAAGGCTGGCCTCAAACTCAGAGACCCACTTGCCCCTGCCTCCTGAGTGCTGGGATTAAGGGTACGGGCCACCACCACCTGACTGATTATTCTTTTTTAAAATGTCAAATATTTGCTGCATGTATGATGCGTGTGCATGATGTCTGTGTGTAACCTACGCATGTTTGTGGGTGCCAGCGTAGAGCCAGTTTTTCCCTTCCACTATGTGGGTCTAACATAGGGCATCAGGATTGGCAGCAAATGCCTTTATCCCCTCTCATCCCCACTAGCCATTGCACTTGCTCTCAGAAGAGTTTTTAAACTTTCTCTAGTATTTAATATTATTTAGATTATAATTACATGATTTTCCCTCTTCTCTTTCCTTCCTACCATCCCTCCTATGTACTTTTTCCCCATCATTCAAATTCATGGCTTGTTTCTTTTTGTGGTGTCTGTTTATATTTAGGAATATATGAAAACAACCTGCTCAGTCTATGTATGTTACTTGTATGTTTTCAGGAGAGAGTCTTTGGTTATTGATACCACTTGGTGTGCTCTTCCCTGAGGAAGACTATTTCTCCACTTTCAGCATTCCTTAGTTGCTGAAGTTCTTTGTCTAGGGTTGAGGCCTGTTCCCCTTCCCCACTCGTGAGCATGGGTGTCATACCTATGATGGTCATATTTAGGAAGTCTTATTAATGAGACCTCATAGTTGCAGCTTCTCTGACAAGGAGACACAGTTTCACTGCAAATTTCCTGATCATCTGTTCCTGCAATCTTTTCACCCTCTCTTCAGCAAAGATCCCTGGATCTCTTAGGTGAGAAGGTTCTGGTCTGGTTGTTTCAGTTGGGGATAGGCTACGCAAGTCTTCTTTTTGATTGTTGTGCTTTTCTGTAATGGTCTTTGTCTGTTTCCTTGATGATGGGTGTGGAGTTCTCTTATCTTTGGATATGAGATATATATTTGATTTTTTTAAACATGCAATATAAATACTATATTTAACAGTTGCAGGTCAACCCATGGGCCAAGTGTTGGGTATCCAGGACCCAGCAGTAAGGGTCAGCACAGCCGTCACGAAATAGGGTGAGCACATCACCCTCTTCTCTCACACATGGCCTCTCGTGGTGCTAATCGCAGGGGCTGGTGTTATTCATAAATTCCATGTTCACCTGCGGGCAGTGTCCCTGTGAAGCAGCCCTTTGGTACCCTGGCTAGGCTTGACAGACTGCATAAGACTTGTGCTCATGGTGGTAGCAATCAGATGGAAAGCACTGCATTTGGCTTTTAAAGAGGGTTGTAAGGGAAAAAAAGAGGAACCACATCCTTTTCAAACAATCATAAGAGCATATCTGAAGAAATCTAGGCGAGAAATAAGAAAGCATTATTCACGAGGGCTCCAGACCTGGGCTGTTTCAGGCTCAGGGAAAAGAATGAGTCCAGAGAGTCCATGTTTTGTATCAACTACTAGTTTTTGTATTTTATGACACTATGAAAGTAATCCATATGAAGTAGAAGCTGAAGTTTGAATTGTGGCCATTTTTGAACTAGTGCTGGCTGTTGATATGGTGCTGGGAGTTGCAGTGTGCCACCAAAACTCTAGGTGTCAAATTTCTACAGCAATTACAAGGAAGTCAAATTAGTTCCTTAATGTATTTACAAATGTGATTTAAGGCTGAAAATGACGTTTCAATTTTATCTTAGAGTTTTTGGTTATTGTGGGGTTTTTTTGGTTATTGTTTATTAGAGTGTTGAGAGGATGGAGCCCCAGGTCTTGAGGATTCCAGGCAAGACTACCCCGTCACTGAACTCTATGCTCCTTGCCCCTTAGGATGGTATTTAAAATCATTTTAAATTTCAGTTTTCGGGGCTGGAGAGATGGTTAAGAGCACTGGTTGTTCTTCCAGAGGACACAGGTTCAATTCCCAGCACCCACATGGCAGCTCACAACTGCAATTTCAGTTCCCCAAGATCTGACACCTTTACACCAATGCACATAAAATAAAGTTAGAATAAATTACTTAAAAAATTTCAATTTTCAAAAGTCAGGTGTGGTGTCACACACCTTTAATCCCATCACTAAGGAAACAGAGGTTGGCAGATTTCTGAGTTTACAGAGTGAGTTCCAGGAGAGCTGGGGGTACAACAGAGAAACCCTATCTCGAAAAACCGAAAACAATGAAATAACAGTTTTCTTTATTAGCTCTACGAAATTTGACATCCAAACAAAACCATGAAGTTTCTGCAATGTGGCTTATAAGAAACAAATTAGACGACAAGCCTTCTCTTTGATTGCCAATGGCAGGCTAGGGTGAGAATGCAAACCTCGAATTCTCCTTTAATGCCTTTTCTAACCTCTAATAAGAAAGCTGTTCGTTGTTGAATGTCTCCATTTCTCTGGTGAGATCAACCATGAAGAGCTCTTTGGAGACAGACTAGAGCTAGAGGACCCCTCATCCTCCAGTAAGCAATGCCTCAGCAGACCCGACATTCCGACCTCGTGAATCACTAGACCCAAAGCATCCATAAACTGCATTGCATTGTACATTTTAAAGCAACGACACAGTCTTTTGTGGGCTTCATATTTGCTCTCGACAACTGAGGTTGTGCATCAGCTAGCTCAGTCCCCATTCCCTCAGGTTTCCCCTGCCCTTGGAAGGAGAGACTTCGGACACCCATTATAATCTCCTGTTTTCTTACGAGAGATGGGAGTGGGAGTGGTTCAGGAGATGAGGAAGAATTGTTTATCTGTCCCTACTTGCCACCTGGTAGTCATTTCTACTTGGTGGGGAAATTAAAAACTGAATACCATTATTAAATCTCATATAAATAACAATTCCTGTTTTTCTTTTGTTTTTGTGGGTTTTTTTTTGGTCTTTTGTTTTGTTTTGTTTTGTTTTTAAAGACAGGCTTTCTTTGTGTAGATCTGACTGTCTTGGAACTTGCTCTGTACACCTGCCTCTGCCTCCTGAGTGCTGGAATTAAAGGCGTGTGCCACCTCGTGCTGGGCTAAATAACAATTCTTTAATATCAACTCTATTTTTCTTTGCTTCAATTGTCTCAAAGATGCATTTTACAATTTGTTTGACTCACCATCCAAGTGGAATTAACATATTGCATTTAGTATGTTTTATTGTAAATACTGGTTTTTAGAAGATTCCGTAACTTTGCCTTCATTATTGCTGAGCCATTTTCCAAGGTGGTTGTGTCAATTCCAATCCTAGAGTTAGAAATTCACTTCCTCTCCCCCTTTTGGTATTACCTGACAATTTATTGCCTATCTACTAATAAGCCACAGTCTGAGAAGAAATATGAGCATCTTCACCAAATAATGGGCAGTCGAGGGTTTTAGAAAACACTTTATACTCACTGAAGATAAACTATGCCTCTACACCACCTGAAAGTCACATTCCTGGCTACCAAGTATGTCAGGAACATCCTATTGCATACTTTTGGCTCTGTTGCTTTCAGTGCTGGTAGATCAAATCCGGGTCTCCTGCATGTTAAACAGGGCTTTCCCAACAAACTATCCATCCCAGCCCTCTATTTTCATTTATGAAAGTATAAAGACTACAGATAATCATAAACCGCTTAGAAGGTCCTAGGATGTGACTAATACTGACCTTTTTTCTTTGCCTGCTGTGAAGGTCCTTTGAACTCACATGGAGCTGAGACTGGATGTTAGTTCTACTGTAAGCAACGCTAAAATTCCTGTGACCACCTTTCTCCCTTCCGAGTATCTCACCTAGCAGGCTATTTGCTCTGATGAGGTCATAATGCTTTGTTTGTGGAGTCTTTTTTTTTTCCTTTTGGTTTTTCCAGACAGGGTTTCTCCATGTAGCCCTGGCTGTCCAGGAACTCACTCTGTAGACCAGGATGGTTTTGAATTCACAGAGATCCTCTTGCCTCTGTCTCCCGAGTGCTAGGGTTACAGGCGTGCACCACCACCCAGCTTTTGTCACTTACACCTTTAGGAAGAAAGCTGGTAATTTACAGCCTGAGATCATGGGGACAAAGATCTCTGGAAGACTCAACCTTTCCTATAAGCTTAACCCTTCCCCTGGGCCTTGTAAGCTTTATTTCATGTTGTAA
This sequence comes from Neodon shergylaensis, assembly GCA_025134845.1. Lineage (NCBI taxonomy): Eukaryota > Metazoa > Chordata > Mammalia > Rodentia > Cricetidae > Neodon > Neodon shergylaensis. The sequence continues at coordinate 183,033 of JABTXL010009223.1, forward strand.
TGGCGACAGCACAACTCAGCAGATGCCCAGTGCTTGGCTGATTCTTGATTTCCAAGTCACGCAAACTCCCTCACAATCATAGTTCACACAGCAAAGGAAAAAGTCCATTTCTGGTAATAGAGTGAAGTGTTAGAGAGGGAAGAACACCAAAAAAGGTTCCTCTGTGGTGAAGATGAACTGTGTTGAATATTATGCCATAGAATAACTGGCATATTTTAAAGATCTTTTCCTTTTTTGAACACACTTCCTTACGGATGTTCCCAGAGAACATCGTGATCTATCTTAAGTGTGAAGAGAGATATTCTACAGTGTCATATTTATATCATAGAGAAATGTCTAAAAAAGAAGGCAAGTCAATAAAAATAAAGATTTAAGCTTTCATTCGGGTAAAGCAAAAGTCATCTACTCAACAAGTCAGCCTCCTTGATTCTTTCAGAGATAGGACGCGAGGTGCAAGCTTTTGCCTTCCATTTTCCCCTTATAAGTCCAATGACATCTTCGCTTCCGGAAGAGCTTTAAAAATGTGACTTCTGATAAATATTGGCAGAACTGGTGCATTCCTAGAATAAATTCTGTATGCTCAGCGTTTCCTGCCCAAGCTCATTCATAGGCTGGCAGACCATGAACCTGCCCACCCAGAATAGGCTGAAGAGAAATGGAGGCAGGACACAAGGTTTAAGGGCGTTATAAGGTGAGCTACAACTGTCTTGAGAATCCGCGACTAGAGTCAAATCGCTAATCAAAGTTAGGCTGATGTAACAACGACTACTATGATACACATGGAGTTTACAATTTAGAAGGATGGGTAAGGGAGCTAGACAATCTCACACAAAAGAAAACATTATTTTTTCTCCTTCCCTTCCCAGCACGTTCCAACACTAAAACTACAGTTGCTCTGCTCTCAGTTTTCATTCCGTCCCATAAGGAATGTGACTCTCTGCTCCGCCATCCTCACCCCTCACCCCCCAAATTAGGAAAAGTCTCCCGGGTCTGCAAAGACGAAAAAGCATCCCCAGGCGAAGTTGTATCTGTCGCGGAAGGAGTGAAAACTCAGTAGGTATAGAAAAGAGTACGAAGGGACGTTAAAACAACAAAACAAAACCAACTATAAATCTTACACCTCTATCTGGGAAAACAGAATGAGACCAAATGAAAAAGGGACCCAAAACCCCGCGGATGCTGACAGCTCCGTGACCTCGGCGTACTGCTGCGGGAAGAGCCCGAGCAGCGAGCAGCGCCTCGCCCGCCGCTAGAGCCAGCCGGTCTGCGTGTAAATTGGCTGGGATGCGAGGTACCCAAGGCGCCCGCCACGCCCTGCCCCGCCACGCCCCTCCCCGCGCCCGGGCGCCCGCGCGCCAGCCAATGGGACGCGCGGACCCCTTCCCATCGGCGACTCCACCCCCGTGCCCGGGATGTTGGGCCCCCGCGGCGTGACGCGAGCACGGCGGCTCCGCCCCCTGCGTCTCTGGCCTCGCTGGCCTTGGGGGGATGGTTTCATCATGGCGTCAATGCAGGTGAGCGGAGCTGCTGCAGCGGGGCGGGCGTGGGGGCCGCCGAGACGGGGCGAGCGTCGGCGCGGGGGCGGCGTCCGAGGCTCCGGGGCCGGCTCCGGGCGGCTTTCCCTGACCCCGGGGGCGTCGGGGATCACTGGTCGGCGAGCGGAGCGGGGGTGTCGGTCGGTAGCCGCGGACAGTCGCGGCCGCGAAGTTGTGGCATAAAGGCGGCTGCGGGGAAGAAAGGGCGAAGTTCGGCGTGCGCTCCGCGGTCGGGGCTCCGCTCCGCGCTCCCGCGCGAGGACGGCCGGGGCTTGGCTCCCCGGCCGCCGGGGAGATGCTTTCCACCCCCCTTCCCCTGCGTTCCCCCGGCGGGGTGGAAACAGCTGTGCCCGCCGCCGTCGCCCGCGGAAGTCCAGGCGGCCCGAGAGGGGCAGAGCGTGGGGCAGCCGGCGAGCGCCTCGCCGAGGACGGCCGCTTGCCCACGGCGCTCCGCGGCCTCTGCCCGGCCTCCCACGCGCAGCCTCGGATCGCCCGGCTCCTGCCTGCTCTTCTTCGATCTTCATCCCGTGCCCCGTGGGTGCCTCCTCCTGTCAGCTCGCACTCCGGGGCATTCCCCGGCAGCCCACGTCTCCTTCGAAGCCGCCCTTCGCCCGTGTCCCCGGCGTCCTGTGCCACCCAGGGTGCGAGCTCGTCGGCCTGCTTCTCGGCCTCGGGAGAAACTCGCTCTCTTAATATATTTTTTTCCCCACTTAGGATGCCCCACCCTTGCGGACTCGGTAAGGCCGTGGCTCCTTTGCCCTTCTTCCCCAGACCTTTAAAACCTTACTTTGGTAGAAGGTAGCCTGTTAACCTAGGTCCGATCAATCTGACTTGATGGCGGTTTTCTTGCCTTCCAACTTAATATACTCCTTTTCCCCCCTTCGAGATCCAAGGAAAGATTTTTTTTTTCAGGCAAAGATGGCAACCACAATTGTAGTTTCTAGAGATTGCATTATCTATAGTTGGCGTTTAATTTACAGCCAGGGCTGGAGGTGTTAAAGCAGTAAGAAGAGGGCAGAGCTCTTGTAGAGTGTTGGCGAAACGCCCTTTGGAGTTTTAACATCCTCTAGAGTAAAGAGAGAAACCACATTCTCCTTAGAAGAATTCTTGGCTTTTGTTTCTAGAAGAATAAGCAAAATCTCGTTGTTGGCGCTTCTCTGTGCTGGAAATGTTTTTCGTTCTTGCGCATTTTCCCCTTTCACGGTGTCTTTCAACCTGCTTTCCTACAATACTCTCTGCCTTTGCATGTCTCTCTGGCCTCTCCTGCAGAACAATAAAACTGCAAGTAACATTTCTAGTTGAAGAGATGTCACGAAATGGTGCAGCAAAAACAAGAACAATTTCAGGAAACGTTATACTTGACACTCTCCCCAGAGACGTTAGAGAAGTTTCGTCATTTGAGGCCAAAAAAGGAACTGTGGCACACCAGTTGGACAGCAGATGGGCTATATGATTGCTTTAACATTTTTATCTGTATTAAGACATTGTCTGTTATGACCTCTCAAAGATGAGCTGATTTAAGACTAAAAATAAAGATTAAAATCAACCACACTTGGGATTGTATTTGGCTTTGGCAGGAGAGCTGGTTAGCTATTACACGTAAAGTATTTGGAAAAAAGCAGACTTGTTTCTAAGAGGAGTTGATATTTTTGGTATTTACTCTGTGTCTTCAGCAGTGGGGATGTGCTTTTTATGCTGGTTCTGAGCCTCAGCCACCACCTTAGACTCTAGCACAAGGCTTTCATTCCTTTGTTTTCTGATTAGCGTGGGGAACTGATCCTTTCAGGTTTTCATTACTGTTAAATCTTGACCTTTTGTATGTATTTCAGAGTATCTGATAATTTTATTTTTTTTTGGGAAATAGCATTTTGACGAAGATTTATTTTTATTGTGTGTGTTGTGTGTCTGTGTGTGGGTGTGTGCATGTGAGCGCAGGTGCCTGTTAGGACCTTTCTGATTGACTAGAGCTGGAATTATAATAGGTGCTTGCGAGTTGCCTGATGTGGGTGCTGGGAACCAAACCAGGATCCTCTGCAAGAGTAGCTCTCGCTCTTAACCCCTGAGCCATCTCTCTGCCCCATAGCAGATTCTTTGAAGGACACTTTGCTGTGGTTTTTATTTCTGTATCTTTGTACAAAGTTTATTTCCTGACCGTTCTCGCAACAGAAGTTCAGTCTTTTCAAAATAATGTAATTTAAACATAACATTATAACTAAATGATCAAATGTGTTCATTAACTCGGCAAATATTTTTATCTAAGATTAGATTTCCGTATCTTACTACAGGGGGTTATTATTGCTTAAGAGGAGATTACTTAAATTGTAATCAGAGCTCTACTTTAAAAACATGCCACACTGTGCACATGTAATGTGAGATTTGATCACTTGATATCAATGAAATAATTTTTATTTACTATAAAATCAACTTACGGCAGTCTTTCAATTTCTTACTAGAGGATATGAGATTTAAAGCTGATGTTATAATTGCATTTATTTTTATTTATTTATTTTTTATTTTGGTTTGGCTGTCCTGAAACTCAGTCTGAAGATCAGGCTGGCCTTGAACTCACAGAGATCCTCCTGCCTCTGCCCCACAAGTGCTGGGATTAAAGGTATGCACCACCACTGCCCGGCTTGCTTTTATGTGTTTTATTTTCATTTTTGCTATGTAGCCCAGGCTGACATCAGGTTGGAGATCTTCCTGCGTGGGTCTCCCGAGTGCTAGGACTACAGGTGTGTTACCCTCTGCCTGCCACGGCTGACAGTGTTCTGTCCGTGCTTGTCCGCTTTGTTCCTCCACATAGGTTGTTTTAGTACACTAAGGTAGACAGTGTTGGAGTCTGTAGCACCTCGCCAGGGAGCTGTGCTTGAACCATCAGGGAGGCAAGCTCTTCATTGTGGAGCCATGTCCTGTGGGAAGCTGCTGTTGCTAGCGTTTGTCAGGACACAGCTCGGTGTCTTTCACACCTCGGTGCAGTCTTCCCATTGTGCTTCCCCGCCTAGTTCTTTTAAAAATAAAGTCAGCAGTCACCACGGGAGATTGCAAGATAATATTTTAAGAACTCTTTTCAAAAAAATTTTTTTAGATGTATTAATTTTTATGCATATGTGTGTTTTGCCTAACATGTATATCTGTGTACCTGGTGCCTGAAGAAGCCAGAAGAGGGCATTAGGTCCTCTGGAATTGGAGTTACAATTGTGAGCCATAATGTGGATGCTGGGTCTGGCTCCCAGGTCGTCTGGAAGAGCAACAAGTGCTCAACTGTAGAGCCTCTCCAGGCCTATGAACGCATGCGCTTTTTTTCTTTCTTTTTTTTCTTTCTTTTTTTCTTTCTTTTTTTTGAGACAGGGCTTCTCTGTGTAACAGCTTTGACTGTACTGAAGCTCACTCTGTAGACCATGCTGACCTCTAACTCACAGAAATCCACCTGCCTCTGCCTCCGCCTCCCAAATGCTGGGATTAAAGGTGTATATCATCACTGCCTGGTGAAATACTTAGACTTTGAGACATGTTTACAAATTTAGAATTTAGCCATTTTGTTCAGATTCCTTTTAAAATAGATGTTTTAAACTTGACCTGATTGAAGCTGGCTGTGGTGGAGAAAACCTTTAACCTCAGCACTTGAGAGGCAGAGTCAGGCAGATCTCTACTGAGTTAGAGGCCAGTCTGGTCTACAGAGCTATTTCCAAGACAGGCAGACTTACATAGTGAGACCTTGTCTCAACAACATTTCATTTTTTTTTAACCTGATTGGGGCAAGGTGACTGAGTAGGAAAGGCAAGTTGCTAAAATTTATCTAGTATGTTTTCCTAATTTGACCCCTTTCATAAAGTCTATAGTCTGAGGAATTTAGCACATAATAGCTGATGTTTGTCAACTCTAAATAATGTAATTGCAAGGGTGGTTATTCTTTGTGAACCCCCTTTTTCTCTCTCCCTCTGTCTCCCTCTCCCTCCTTTCTCTCCCCCCCCACCTTTTCTTTCTGTGATAGGGTCTTACCATGTAGCCATGGCTGTCTTAGGACTGGTTATATAGAGCAGAACTCACAGATCTTTCTGTCTCTGCTTCCCAAGTGCTGGAATGAAGGGTGTGCACCAGCACCGACAGCCCAGTGTTTTTCATTCTCTGTCTCTGAGCTGGATCTTACCTTGGATTGTTCACAGCACTTTGTTCAAGTTATTGGCTATAGTGATTGGGAGAGGTAGCATATGGCCTCCTACAGTATTGCTGTAGTAGTCTGGTTGCTTTGACAATTAGATGCTACCTTGCTTTTTGTCGATGTCATGATTAAGGTTTTAGCATCAGAAATTGGAAAATTGTCATCTTGGTTTCTGAAGCTTATTGACTACCAGGGAACTTGAATTCTGATGTCTGGGGTTCTCTGAGTTCTTAGTTATACGATAGCCAGAGGTGTCAGAGCAAGTGCCAGGGGACTAAGTCTGCATAGTGTAGAGCTGAGGGCGCCATGTAGATGATGAACATAAGTGATTAAAAGAATAAAACGATGCTAATCCTCTCCTTTTTATTTCATTTCTATCACTTAGGCTTTAAGGGATCTCTTGTATATTTGTCTTGGAAGTATGTAGATTTTTAACCCTTGAAGTTACCTTCCCAAATGATTCCCATGAATGCAGGCAAAAGTACTTTTATCTTTTAAATGTGGACAACTTGTAAGTATAATAAAGTTTTGTCCATCACTTGCTGCTTCAAGAAGCATTCATGAATAGCATATTTTGCTTTAGTTAATTCTCCTTTGGGAAAATCTGTTAAACAGTTTTTTAGTGGCAAGGTTGAATAGCTACACAGGAACTCCTTAAATTTTAAATGAACATTATATAATCTAAAAAGTTGTTCGTTGTCTTCTATGTGTTCGTAAAATTTATTCTAAGTACTTCTGTGTTTTTTCTTCTGAATTCTTAACTCCAGTTTTGTAAAAGTCAGGTAACTTTTATTATGACTTAGTAGTTTTTGTAAACTACTTATTTGGGGAAGTGACCTCTTCAAAATTTTATAGTAATAGCTAAGTAGTGGGAAAGATCGGAAACCAAGTTCTGGAATGTAGTGACGCTGTACATCTGAAGGTAATGGAGATTTCATGAAGTTTGGCATTGCTGAGAAGTTATTGGCATGATTAGTTAGCTTTTCAGTCAAGAATTAAGCAGATGAGCTGGGGATTCACTGCCAGAAGCAGCACTTTTGCCGAGTGTGCTTGAGGCTCCGCGTTCCATCCTCCACATTCACAAAGAGGAGGAGCAAGTACTAACAGTACATTGATTTATAACCTCTATTGTTAAGAAATTGAAAGGAAACTGGTGTGGTAGTACACACTTTTAATCCCCAGCACCCAGGAGACAGGGACAGGCAGATCTCTGTGAGTTCTGGTCTACATAGCCAGTTTGAGGACAGCCAGGGAGGGCTTCATAGTGAGTGAGACCCTGTCTAAAAAGGGAGTGGGTGGGGGGAGAAATATTCCTTAACATTCTTAATAAAAGTACTTTATGGATCAAATTACATGTATATTAGCTGCATACTAAGAAAATTGTAATGGCTTTACTCTTTAAAGACACTCTTCTTTATTAAGGACAATAGAAGTGTGATCTTGCATCTTTCAGATGTGCACTTTTGTTTATATTTATCTAAACATCGCTTGTTTGATGACATCTCTTGCATCGTTCTGTTACTGAGGGATCACTCTGTGAATGTATGTTGTTCTCATTGGTTAATAAATAAAACTTTTTTGGTCTATGGCAAGGCAGGAGAGAGCCAGATGGGAAATCCTAGCAGAGATACAGGAGAAGAAGGGCGGAATCTGGGAGATGCCAGCCAGCTGCCTAGGAAGCAAGACATGTAGAAAATGAGGTAATGCCATGGCCACATGGCATTTCATAGATGAATAGAAATGGGTTAATGTAAATGTAAGAGCTAGCTAGTAATAAGCCTGAGCCATCGACCAAGCATTTATAGTTAATATTAAACCTCTGAGTGATTATTTGGGAACTGGCAGGTGGGAGAGAAACCTTCATTTACACTCCAATTGGTATCTGCTCATGATTAATATCAGCAAAAGACTTGTGTTTTTGGGCATTTTAAAAGTTTCCTCACTTGATAGTTTTTGAGTATAGGTTTTTGATCACAAAGAAATACTGCGTGCCTCTGAGATGTTGTTAGAATAACGAACATGGGCTCTGGAACTCGAGGCTCCAGAATGAAGTGTTTTCTTGTTACCTGAGAACCCATGTTCCACAAACAGCAGCATGCAGTGTCATGGGTAAGACAGAAGAGCAGCAGAGATGAACATATGTAAAAGTGCTTTTGTTTTATTTGGTTTTGAAAGAGTCTCCTGATCACGTAGCCCAGAGCGGCTGTAATTTTGTTATCTTCCAAGTGCTGGGAGTACAGGCATGTACCCTGACATCCAGCTGTAAAGTTGCCTTTTTGGATTCTCTTCCCCAACCATGGTTTTTCTTTACTTCTGAACTAGGAACTTTAGATTCGTCCTACTCCATCGTCAGACCATCTGCAGATTCTGTCAGTTCTACCTGCAAAAGAGATCCAGAAATGGAACTGTCTGTACATTCTGGATTAGCAGTTTCACTGATGATTTTCCTGCTTCATCCTTGGACCCTTACAGCCTTCTTTCCCACCCGTTAGACACTCAGCAAAAGACAAATGGCCACTTCAGTCACAGCCTGACTGTGGCTTCCTTACCTTGTTCAGACTGACAGGATTAAGGCAGTGAGTGACTCTCAGCCCATCGCATATCAGATATCCTGCATATCAGATATTTACATTACGATTCATAACAGTAGCAAAATTACAGTTATGAAGTAGCAACAAAATAATGTTATGGTTGGTTCCACAACACCAGGAACTGTATTACCAGGTTGCAGTATTAGGGAGGCTGAGAAGCATCCCATAACCTCTCCCAGATACTCGGGTTCCTATTATGTATTGGTTCCTGCTGTGCCCACTTTAGGCCTTTGCTCCCTGTCCCCATTAGATCTTTAGATGGATTTTCTCAGCGAGACTTTCCCTGACTACCCAGTACAGATAGCAGTCCCCCCCCACACACACTAGTAATTCCCACATTGCTAAGTCCTTCAGAATTATGATTTTATTGGAAACTAAGTAGCTCATTTCCTCTTCAGGCATTTCCATGGCTGGTGTATAGGATGCCCTCTGAAAATGTTGAGTGAATGAATAACCACATCTAGAATCCAGTAGACTGGATTTGATTCTAGTTTTGCATTTTAATAGCTATATAACATTTTTTCCACTAAGCATAAAATAGGGATGATAAATAGTCATATTTGATAAAATTGAAGATTATCGCATGTCATAAACTTTTTGAGTTGCTTGGGAGTTTTAACTGTGATACGGTAGGCCTTCAGATTTACACCCTCTTGCAAGAGTTTTGTTTTGTCTGTCCTTTTGATTTCTGGTCTTTGAGTTGACTACAGTAGGGAAAAACAGATTGTGTCTCATGAGGACTCTATTTCCACATCACAGGAAGGAGAGCAGAAGTATGGATTCCAGTTAGTGTGTGTTCTCGGCCAATTGTCTTCATAATTTGAGATTTGGCCAAGTAAGATTACAAGCCTTCTATGCCAGTTGAAAAAGCCAACTTCTTCCTTTAAGTTGGAGTAATGGGCTGGGTGCTAGATCAGTGGTCAGCTTCTGCCTAGCACAAGACACTTATTCTATTTGTAGCTCTGCCCTCTCCAAAATTAGTTAATTATAAAATAATTCAATTGTTATAAAGTGTATATTGCAAGGCTTCTGATATACCCACCGCCATGAATAGTTTCTCATGCTTCCATCAACCCCAGAAGAAGCCTGCTTTTCGCAGTGACTTCCGTGTTTCTAGTCCCCCTACTCTCTTTGCAGTTCTTGGGTTCTGGCTGACTCCCTAAGCTTTGCACGCTTTGAGTTTATCTGTGGTGAAGATCTTAGTAGTATTCTCACTGGGGGTGGGGCAAATAATACTCTTATTTTATGGTTTTAAGGCATTTTGTTTATCTATTTGTCAAGTTGATTTTGTTTCCTTTTTCCATTCATCAGTTGATAATTCAGATTATTTCCGTATTGTGAAAACAGTGCTGCATTTTTTTGTGTTCTTGCATATTTTAATTTGTTTCAGATGTGTATTGAGGAGTAAAGTTTTAGTTTAACTTTCTAGTCTATAGAGAAAACTTTTCTTGATGCTCTGTACTCATAACACTTGATATCTCTGACTTCATTTTCTCCCATAAATCATTCATCTTATACCAGCTGGATGCTCTGCAGTTCCGTCTAGTTCATATACTGACCAGAGTTAGTCCGGGGCCTTCAAGATGCCCTGTTTAGATACTAGTTATGAGCATAGTCTCAGGTTACTCCCAAATTCTGTCTGACAAGCCTCCAAACTGAAGAGTCCCAGCTAAACCACTCCCCACACTTTCTGTAATATTCCTGCATTGGCTCATAGTACGCCAAGACAGGGTACACAATTGGTTGTGTAGTATAAGGAATTTTTGACTTTATTGTTGGCAGTTCTGTCTTAGCATTTTGGGTACTAATATTACAGACATGAGGCATCACACCTGACTATGAAGGTATTTTTATTTTTTTCTTTCCTTTTTCCTTTTTTTTTTTTTTTGTTGTTGTTGTCGTTGTTGTTTTCAGACAGGATCTCTCTATGTAGTCTGGCCGTCCTGGAACTCTACATAGGCCAGGCTGGACTTGAACTCACAGAACTCTCACAGCCTCTGTCTCCAGGTTACTGTGAGCAAAGGCGTTCATTGGCCCCACACTCAGCAATGATGGTATTTTCAAAGGATACAAATGAAGAGCCAGATGAGTTGATGCACAGTGAGATTCCTAAGGGTTCTGAGCTTTGGAGTCTGTTCCTTGGAGTTGGAATGCAGATGAGTTCTTGCTCAATCTAGAAGCTCTCCAAACCCAGCTCTTCGAGACTTTTCCCCCTTGAGACAGGGTCTCATGCATACCAGCAGAGTGTCAACTTTCTGTGTAGTTGAGTATGAACTTGACCTACGGATCCTCCTGTCTCTGTCTCCTGAGTGTAGCTGAGTTTGCAGGGATGCTCCCCTTTGTGTAGTGTGGGGTTTGGATGCAGGTTTTCATGTTTGCTGGGCAAGCAATTAGCAACTGGGCTACATAGCTATGCTCTTGTGGACTTTGGAGGTTTTGTTAAGGGGGCACGATTGATGTAGTCATTGGTCCTGATGATCTTCACCTCCCCCTTTAAGCCTCTTCCTATAGTTTGGGATGATGGTCCCTCAAAGTTCCAACCCTGTAATTTCCTCAGTTGGATTCTTTGTTAATTAGTCTTCCTTCTCAGGATAGCTCGTACCTCCAGTTAACTCTTTATACCATTAACATATAAGAAGATAATTCAGAGATTCCAAGGGTTTTAGGAATTGTGTGCCACACAATTGTAAGATGACCTGATACAGCTGTCTCTCGGTGTCTGTGGGGATAGGTCCTCAATTCAGGCTACCAAAATTCTTGGTTGATCAAATCCTTATGTAAATTGAAATGACATTTTTATATACTGTGTGCAAATTTGTGTGTGTGTACATGTGTGAGTGTTTTATGAACATGATAGCTTAAACTGGCTTCAAACTTTCTCTCTCCCTGACTCAGCTTCCCAGCTGCTGAGACCTATCTCTGTATACTTAAAATCATCTTTTGATTACTTCAGCTTAATATAATATAATGGGATATGACAATATACTATGTTTTTTCTTGAATAATTACAGAAATATGTTCAGTACAGTTTTAGCCCCTGACCTTCCCCGAGTCTCACTCTAGCCCAGACTGGCTTTGAACTTGCTATGTAACCCAGGCCAGCCAGCTCTCCTCACACCTGGCTTCCCCCCAGATGTTTTGGATCCAAAGCTGACTAAATCTGAAGATGTGGAACCTTCTAGTATGGAATCCTTGGATACTGAAAGATTATATATACATACATATATATGTATAGTTTTGGTTTTTTTTTCAGGGGGGTTAAGACAGGATTTCTTTGTGTAACAGCCCTAGCTGTCTTGGAACTCACTGTTTAGACCAGGCTGGCCTTGAACTCATAGAGACTCACCTGTCTCTGCCTCCTGAGTGCTGGAATTTAAAGTTGTATGTCAGCATCACCCAGCTTTCATTATGATCTTTAAATTTATATATTGATAATTTAAAATATCAATGATTAATGATGTTGAACATCTTATATTTATTGCCCATTTGGATGATTTCTTTGAAGAAGTATCTGTTCAGATCCATTTTCCATTTAAGAAATTGTCTCTATTGTCAAGTCATAAGAAGATTTATTAAATAATTTATTTACTTATTTTTTTGAGACAGGGTCTTTCTTTGTAGCCCTGGCTGACTGGAACTTTCTGTGTAGACCAAGCTTGCCTAGCACTCACAGAGATCTATTTTCCTCCTTTTAGAAGTGCTGGTAGCCGGGCGATGGTGGCGCACGCCTTTAATCCCAGCATTTGGGAGGCAGAGGCAGGCGGATCTCTGTGAGTTTGAGACCAGTCTGGTCTACAAGAGCTAGTTTCAGGACAGGCTCCAAAGCCACAGAGAAACTCTGTCTTGGAAAAAAAGAAAGGAAAAAAAAAAATAAAGAAGTGCTGGTTGATTAAAACCAGGCAGTTTGAGGTTAGTCTGGTCTACAGAATGAGTTCAGGCCAGTCAAGGATACACAGAGAAATTCTGTCTCTAAAAACCAAAAAGAACTACCAGGATAAAAGGCATGGGTCACTACCCTGAACTTTATTTTTAATGGTGTGTGTGTGAGAGAGAGAGAGCGAGAGAGTGCTGGAGGCCTGAAGAGGGCGTGTTGGATCCATTGGAGCTGGAGTTACAAGCCTTGTAAGTCACTTGGTACTTAGAACCCAAACCAGAGTCTTCAACAAGCACTCTTAGCCACTGAGCCGCACTCCAGCCCTGTAAGAGTTTGTGCATGTTCAACACATGTAGACCAGGCTGGCCTTAAACTCACAGGTCAGCCTGCCTCTGCCTCACAAGTTCTGGGACTAGAGAGAGTGCCACCACCCCTGGCTACATCTGGATTTTCTAAGCACTAGAATTGTAACTCATACATTAGTCTGTGATTAATTTAAAACTCCTTTTGAATATGGTGTATGATGTATGTAGTGTTTAGTGCCAGCTTCTTTTCCTTTTGAAATGGAATATGTGCTGATTGAAAGCCCATTGAGTTTGATAGTATCAAGCTGGTAAGAGGGCAGCTGACTGCAGATGAGAATTTATATCATAGCCCTGCTAAAACATATAATCCTAGCAAACGATTAGTGAGACTTCATGTGTTTCTCTGTCAGTCTTTAGTAAATTAAAAGGTTCACTGGCATTAAACTTAAAATGCCATGGGACAAACATCTTATAGTCGATTGTCCCAGGTTTAACTCTCTTTTTTTTAAACTGTACCTACATTTTATGAATGACTCCATAAGAATTTTTTTTAGTTGTGGAGATAAAATACAGAAATTAAGCGTACTTTGTACTAAATTAAGGAAGATTTGTTAGGAAATTAGGTACTGGACTTTGGAAGAGGGAATGTTGCTGGGTCCTCATTATTGCAGATTCTGTATTTGAATTTACTTACTTGTTTAAATTTGTCTGAAACCCTAAATCAATTATTTTGCAAATTCATTTGCAAAACGGTGTGTGTTCCCCTGAGCACACACTGAAGGTCAGACGAGGCGGTGTTCTGCTGACTGCAGGCAAGTATCCTTTCTGGGGTCCATTTGATGCCCTGTGTTTTGCATTTTTGTGCTTTTTGTTGATGATTTCTTTGTTTAAAATTAGCTGCAAGCATAGTACTGAAGTGCTGTTTGGGGTCCTGAGTTCATGGTGCTGTCATGGGGGTTAGAGAAACTGCTTGTGTCAGATAAAGTTCTCTGAAGCAGGAATTGGAGTGATGCGCTGTGCGTTTGCTGCTGCTGAGTTAACGATGTGTAGTAAATAGCGACGTTGATGTATTTATTGTGTGTGGTGCTGGGGATTGAGTGTAGGGCCTCATGCATGGTAGGCAAGTGCCCTACTGATGAATTGTATTTTCAGTCCAATAAGGGATCTTTAAAGAGAAACACACAAAAGTGAGGTTTACTAGTGGTTTACTGATGAGAATGTGATGAGACTCATACAGGAAACTGTTCCCTCTATCCTGAGTTTTGTATTCACGGATTCAGTGTTTGCTAAGATACCGAGTACCGCGAATACTGCAAATTGACTGTTCTTTAGGTTTCGGTCCATCTTTGAGTAGGCAGTGTAAGCCCGATTGAAGCTGGTAAGATCTGCGCTGCTACATCCAAGTTCCTTGTTTCTACTTTCTCCAATGACTTTCTCTGTTTGGTGTTTGCTGGGTTTGGTTTTGTTTTCCAAGTTGGCCCACACAATTCAAACCAGCTGTTTTCAACTTTGGCCTCATTTTAAGTCAGCTGGGAAATTTACAAGTCCCCAGATTATGATTCAGTTGCCCTGGCATTTGTTTTGGAGTTGCTCTTGACTCCTTAGGTAATTCTTTTTCTTCTTTTTAAAAAGACTTATTTATTTTCTGTCTTGGTGTTTTGCCTGCTTGTACATCTGTGCCCCAATTGTGTCCATTGCCTGAGAAGTCCAGAAGAGGGCATTGAGTTCCTTGGAACTGGAGTCACAGACAGTTGTCAGCTGTCACATGGATGCTGGGAATGGAACTCCTGGTCCTCTGAAAGAGCAGCCAGTGCTTTTAACCTCTGAGCCATCTCTCCAGCTCCTATTTGTTTGAGGCAGGGTCTTTCTAAGTAGCCCTGGCTGTCCTGGAACATGATCTGTAGACCAGGCTGGCTTCAAACTCAGAGATCTGCTTGCCGCGGCCTCCTCAGAGTGCTGGATTAAAGGTGTGCACCATCACCTATATAAGGTATTTATTTTAATTTGGGTCCTTTTTTTTTTTTTAATTCATGTATATATGTTTGTGTCTGCTATGTGTATGCAGGTGCCTGGGGAGGCCAGAAGAGACTTCAGATCCCTTGGAGCTGGAGTTAAAGGTAGTTGTGAGCTGCCCAGCAGGAATGCTAGGGACCAAAGTTTGGTCCTCTGGAGAAGTAACCAATACTAACAGCTAAGCCATGTCTCCAGCTCCAGCTGGAAGACAGTTTTTATCTCATGTAGCTCAGGCTAGCCTAGAACTCACTATATGGTTGAACCCCTGATCCTCTTGCACTTGGGAGGTATCCCAAGGGCTGGAACCATAAGTGTGTACTACCATGCCTGGCCATAAGTTATTTTTTAATAATGCATTATGTTTTTACCCAGGGTGCTGGAAATGGAAGCCAGTTTATCCTTTGACACATTTCTGCCTTTGGCTTTCAGTGTATAGCAGTTTTCTGCTGTCCCTTTTGGGCATGGAGAAGCATTTACCCTCACCCCTGTCTTTGAATAGAGTCGTAGCATAGGCTGGTCCTCCTGCCTTAGTGAAAGTGAGTGTTGGACCGACCGTCCACACCACGCTCTGGGCTCTTGGAGAGCTGCAGTCGGTAGACTTCTCACTTTAATGTAGGAAGTGCTAACTTTAAGAATGGAAGCCATTGGTGCAGTCTCTCCCTCTCCTTAAAGAGGAAAACATAACAGTAACTTAAAAATTAAGGTCTGTAGAAGGTGTACTCAGAATTTAGTGGAGAGAAGTTGGTTCATTTGCTTTATGCTAAAATAAGATAAAATTATTTCATTGCTAGGCTTTTGCCAAAAATAATTTTTTAGTATTTAAAATCAGTTCTTTTTTAAAACATATTTTCCTTTTATTTATTATATTATTTGTACGGATGTTTGACTGCATGTTTGTCTGTGTACCATATGCGTGTCTGGTGCTGGAAGAGGCCAGAAAGGCCATGGGATCTCCTGGAAGTGGAGTTATAGCCAGTTATGAGCTGCCATGTGGGTGCTGGGAATTGAACCTGGGTCCTCTGGAAGAACAACCAGTGTTCCTAACTGCTGAGCCATCTCTCCAGTCCCTTAAAATCAATTCTTAATACTATGAATTCTTAATAATATGCCCAGGGTTACAACTGGGCATGGTGGCATGCTCCTCTGTGTAAAGACATGAAGGCAGTCCAGTGCTTAAGGTCATCCTTGGCCCCGTAACAAGTTCCAGGTCAGCCTGGACTACATGAAAAGTTGTCTTAAAAAATGAGCGGGCTGGGGATATGAATATGGCTGTTAGTGTAATGTATTGAGGATTTTTTTTCTCCTCATATCATGCTGTCCTGTGGTTTGCTTTCTACCTTCAATTTTCAGCTAGATGAACTAGGAGAAAACAGTGGTCACCTTGGTAATATTGTTACAGTACTGGGGGTTGAACTCAGGACCTCACTAATACTAGGTAAACATTCTGCTACTGAGCCACACATGCTGCTAGTCTTTGAGTCTACACAATTACACTAGCAACCAGTGTTACATACTTTTTTTTTAAGATAATTTATTTTATATGTGAATACTCTGTCTGCATGTATGGCCTTATGCCAGAAGAGGGCATCAGATCTTACTATAGATGGTTTGTGAACCATCATGGGGTTGCTGGGAATTGAACTCAGGATCTCCAGAAGAGCAACTAGGCTCTTATCCATTGAGCCATCGCTTCAGCCCTTGGCTGGACTGGAACTAGCAGTGTAGACCAAACTGGCTTTAGACTCACAGAGATCTGCATCCCAGTTGCTGAGATTAAAGGCATAGGCTACCACACCCAGCTAGTCCTTCATTTTGAATGTCTTCCTTTTTCTTGTTTGTATTTCTCTTTACCTTCAGTGAGAATTTCTACTCTTTAAAATAGTTTCCCAACTATAATAACAAAAAACATCTTTTCAAGGTTTCAGTTTGAGATAAAACTTTGTAAGACATAAAGCCTACCTATTCCTTTAATTTATTCCATTTTTATATATATCATATAGAACACTTTGTTTTATTATATACTTATTGTCAGTTTCCTCTTTTGAAAGTAAGCAAAGGGGTTTTGTCAACTTTATTGTATTGTTGCCAGTGTCAACTAAGGACTTACTACTCTGTTCTGGTTTTGTGCTTTAGATTTATATGTTGGTACATAAAAAGATGAATTAATGTGGGGTTGGAGAGATGGCTTAGTGGTTAAGAGCACTCACTGCTCTTCCAAAGGTTCTGAGTTCAATTCTCAGAACCCACATGGCAGCTCACAACTGTCTGATGCCCTCTTCTGTGCATGCAGACAAAGGATCTATATATATGAAATACATAAATAAATGTTTAAGAAGTGTAACACTTCGCTTTAAGAAAAAGGAGCACTAGCTGATCTTTCCGAGGCCCAGAGTTTAGATCCAGCACCTACTCACAGGGCCTGTAACTGCAGCTTCAGGGAATCCTACAGGTGTACACACAGCAGACAGATGTAAACATTAATAACAAGTGAATCTTTAGAAACATGAATTAATGTAAAAGTGGAGCCCCTTTAGAAATGAAAGATCTTTTTAGATTGGGATATAAACTGCATGGTTTGAAACTGGGAATATTTTTCTTGATGTAGTCTTGAGTTTTCCAAGGAGTACTTTTCATGTTAAATATCTGTAGGTTATTGAAGGACCCGTCATGCTGCTATGTGAAACAGCAGAAGTCTCAAGCTAGTGCCTCAGCAATACATTGAGAAAAGTGATCAGAAACTAAAGAGCAAAGATGCCTTACTGCGATAAAAATGCAATCTTTTAACACCGTTAAACAAAATGTGGTAGACATAGACCTGCCTGTGCTTTTATTTTGCTGAAAATGGAGTGTTTGTAATTTCTCCAGACTTCACAAATCAATAACAGTAAACATGATGATTTCAAACACAAAGAAAAATAAGAACGTCAGGCTGTCAGAGTGACTCAGATGGGTCTGTGAACCTCCCCAAGACACAGCAGTGATTATCGATAGATCCAGGTACACCTAGTAAGCATGTCGAGGGGGCACAGTGTTAGGCTTCAGAAAGAGTTCTGCCTTTATTTTTGACAGCCAATACTTGAAAATCTTAGTCTTTATATTTACAGTTAGTCGACTTGACTGGTTATACTAGGGCTGCACTTAGTGTTTTCAGATTTGTGTTATCCCTGTGAGTTTATGTTTGAATGGGCATGGGCAGGACTGGTTAGGCCATAGCATCTTTTCTGTTAGTAAAGCCCTCCAGATGTGGAGGACTTCGACAGTATTGCTCCTCAGAATGTGGTCACTGAAGTAAGGCTTCTCTGAGATACTCCAGGGAGGGTTCCCTTATTTGGAGCTCTTTCTCTCCCTCTCCCATTCCCTCTAACCTTCCCTCTGTCCCTCTTTGGCGCCCCCTTCCCCCTTCAAGGTAGTATTCGTCCAGGCTGACTGCAAATTTGTAACCCTACCTCAGGCTCCTGAGCTCTGAAATGGAGTGTGTCACTACACTAGACTGAGAGACCATTTTTAAAACAGAAAATTCATTGGAGTTAGAAACAAATATTCTTTTTTTCTCCCTCAAAGAATTAGCTATTAGGGACTGGAGGAATGGCTCAGCTGGGAAGAGCATTTGTTGCTCTCGGAGAGGACCTGTTTAAGTTCCCAGTACCAACATGGTGGTTCACAAGCATCTCTGACTACAGGGCCCGGTACTGGATGCCCTCTTCTGACTTCCGAGGGTAGTGGGCATGCACGATGATATGGTATACATACACATATGTAGGCAAAAATTTATACACATAAAGTAAAACAATAAAAACAAAAATAAAAGAATTAGAAATTAAGAAGCTGATGAGATGACTCTGAGTAAATCGCAAAGCCTTGACAACCTGAGTTCCATCTCCGGGACCCGCATGGTAGGAAATGACTCCCTCAAGTTGTCCTCTGACTGCTACATGTGTGCCTCACACATACACTTAGAGAAAATAAGGGATGAGGGCGGAGAGATGGGTCAGTAGTTTAAGAGTGCTTGCTGATCTTCCAGAGGACCAGAGTTAGGGTTCCAGCTCAAATAAAATAATAATAAAACGTGGTTTTAAAAGATCTTTATACTCTTGCATACAATTTTAATAGCATTAGTTGGGTTTTTTGTAGTGCTAAGGATTAAACACAGAGCCTTGCACAGGCCATCGAGTACTCTCTCCATACACTGACAGTTCTGTGCTCTGTTCAGTCTTTGTACACCAGAAAGGGATGTCTGTTAATGAAAGGGGAGCCGGGCGGTGGTGGCGCACGCCTTTAATCCCAGCACTTGGGAGGCAGAGGCAGGCGGATCTCTGTGAGTTCGAGACCAGCCTGGTCTACAAGAGCTAGTTCCAGGACAGGCTCCAAAACCACAGAGAAACCCTGTCTCGAAAAACCAAAAAAAAAAAAAAAATGACAAGGGGAAGCAGTGAGGTTGTACACGCAAAACGTGCAAAACGTAAAGCCATTTAGAGTCTGGTCTACAAAATGTTGCTTTAGTGTACAGTGGAAACTGTGACCCAGCCATTAAAAGAGTGACTCGTGTTCAGGTGACCCTGCCTTGAAGATGATTACAGAATTAGGTTAGCAGTTGACTTTAAATTGTTTTTCAGAAGGCTTTTGTGTAATAAGGCACTGTCATAATTTCCCGGGAAAGCTTCTCTTTCGCCATAGTTACAGGGCACTGGGGTTATTTGAAAGCAGCAAAGGAAGCATTCTGAGTAGTGGCTCTTTAGCCCACTGCTGAAGCTCTGTAGCCCCAGTGAGAAACTGAAGAAGGGGCTGTATCACGGGTACCCGCTGCCCTTCAGAACTGCTTACAGCAGCAGCGTGGGATTGGGACGGCGACACTGGCTGTGAATGGTAGGGCAGACCATAGTGTAAGAATTAAGTATAGATGGTATGTAGAGATAGATTCAAGGGCCCTGTAAAGAAAGAGCTTCAAGCACTGGAAGGAAATTTAATAATCAGTTTTAGACTGTGGAGAGGAAAGATGATAAAAGTGTAAAATACTATTGATATTTTCTAGAAACGACTACAAAAAGAACTGTTGGCTTTGCAGAATGACCCACCTCCTGGGATGACGTTAAATGAAAAGAGCGTTCAGAACTCAATCACACAGTGAGTATTTGAGGTTCAAAGGTCTTCTTACTTAACACTGTATAACTATGTACTCATTCTTCAAAAACTTATTTTCATATTTTATTGTATTCTGTTATGCCACTAAGTAAATATGATAAAGAGATCATATTCCATGTATCTATATAAATATTCATTTTTAACCTTACTGTGTCATCATAGGCTTACTGTTGTGTAATTTGTAAAGCTGAAAATGTGTAATTTAAATGTGCCTATGATAAGGATAGAGAAATGGCTCAGTGGTTAAGAGCTCTGGCTGCTCTTCCAAAGGTCCTGAGTTCAATTCCCAGCAACCACATGGTGGCTCACAACCATCTATAAATGAGATCTGGTGCCTTCTTGTGTGCGGGCAGAATACTGTATAAATAATAAAAAAATAAATCTTTTTAAAATGCACTAAATTGCTGTTTCTTATCATCAGTGATGTAGTAAACTGCAAAATACTAAGAATAAAATATTCCCTCAAAATGTAACAGTGGCTTATTCTTGAATTTTTATATTGTTGTTGTTGTTGTTTTTATTTTGGCTTTTCGAGTCAGGGTTTCTCTGTGAAACAGTCCTGCTGTCCTGGAACTCACTCTGTATACCAGGCTGGCCTCAAACTCACAGAGATCCTCTGTCTCTGCCTCTCAAGTGCTCGGATTAAAGGCGTGAGCAACCACTGCCCAGCATTATTTTTTAAATTTAGTAACAATATATTTTTTAAATAGTAAAAATTAAAAATGTATCACACACAATATTAGAAATCATGCATTGACCTATTTGATGCAGATGTTACATGACTAATGATGTTTGCTTTGCAGTTATTTAAAGACTCTGCTCTGTGTGTCGTGTGTAAATTGGTTGTGTTTGTCAGTCCTCAGATTTGTTACATAAAGAAAATGAAGGTGCACAGGCAGCTCTCTCTTTGGATTATCACTCTGGGGAGTAGAGATGTGGGTGGGTGGGAGAAAATGAATTTTGAAGCTGAGAATGATGTATTCTTTTTTGTTTTGTTTTTGTTTTTAATGAGAGAGGAAAGAAGGAGGGAGGGAGGGGCAGGGTATTGAACCCAGGTCTATTTAACGTGCTTTGTAAGGACTCCGCCAGTGACCTGTGTACCCCCACAGGTACAGCTTTGTGTTGTATTGAATTTACTGTGGACTAGCTCTAGCGGTAGAAGTGCGCTAGGTTTTCTACTTTTGTGTGGTCATTTCACTCTCTGAACAGTATCCTTCTATGGCACTCAGCATGCATCCTGAAAATGAATTTTCATATTTTAAGGGTTTCTATACTTTAGTAGATTTCTGTCACAGACTAAGCCCAGACCATGTTGTTATTTTATACATTCCTAGTTCCATACTACATAAGACATGACTAGACCCTTACCATAGTATTCCCTGTTTTTCTGGACAGATGGGTGGGTGGGTGGGTGGGTGGGTGATATTGGCTGGCAGTACTGGGCATCAAACCCAGTATCACTTGATCATGATACACAAGTGCTTTACTGCTGAGATGTATCCTCAACTCAGTTTTCCTATATTTAAGATAACATTTTTGTGCCTGAGAAGCATGAGGTTAAAGAATTTGGCCAACTACAATTACATGTGACAGCTATAATTAAAGACTCATTCTTACTGACTTTGGTTCAAGTCTAACTGCTCCCCTATTGTCTTTGCTGTTTTTATCTTCTATTTTCTCTTTTAAAGACTAGCGATAGTTTGTACTGATATCCTGATATGTTCTTGATGGTTACACATGAAAAACAAGATTACAGTAGATGTCACAGAAATCTGTATGTGCTTTATTAAGACGTTGAAAGTGAGCGAGCAAGGAACGGCAGCAGAGCATTGCTTATAACCTTCAGAGTAGATGGATGGGGATCAGTTTAGCTTCCGTTGAGTCTTTAGCCTACTGGTCAGGGGGTCTGTCATTCTTCTAACACTAATCGGGAAGGCAGTTAATGAGTTTGATGTTGTCTACAACAATTTAGTTACTGTAGAAAGTAGTGTTTGAAAGAAAACAAGATGGTGTGATCTAAAAGGAAGAACACAATATAGACTCTGGTATTAGCCCATGGAAGTAGGGGTTTATTTGTAGTTTGCTTCAGACCCGGGTTACAAGCTCCGACCTTGACCTAATTTCTTTAATCCCAAGTGTCACACAAGGCTAGGGAAGAGTGTTGAAAACCTACTCTGGAGTTGGGGAGAGAGCTCAGCAGTTAAGAGGGTTGGTGCTCTCAGAGTTCCCTCGTTTATGTCCTAGCATTCGTGTCACTGGGGACTCTCAAGGGGATCCGTTGCCCTGGGCTCCATGGGCACTAGCGCACATGCAGCATACCCACACGGGTCAGCCAGAAGCAAGAGCTGGCCTAGGTGGTGAAGCAGAAGCAAGAGCTAGCCTAGGTGGTGAAGCAGGAGGGAGTCATCAGTTACTACAGATTCAAACCCCGCAGCCCACGTAGAGGTGAAAGGAAAGGATCAGTTCCATAGAGCTGTCTTCTGACTTCTACATGTGTGCTGTGGTTGTGCATGTCCCCCATACAGTAATAAATTTATTTAAACTCATAATATACATAACAATAATGAATTAAGAAAGAAATGCAGTGTAAGAGTTGTTGGGTGAAGTGCACCATACACACTCTGGCCTATTGCCTGACATCCCAGTGACCTCTAGTTTTCCCTTTACCCTAATCCTTTTTAAGTTTTAAATTTGTTCCCTTTCTGTTTGTCTTTTCCTGTCCTAGGTGGATCGTAAACATGGAAGGTGCACCAGGTACCTTATATGAAGGAGAAAAGTTTCAACTTCTGTTTAAGTTTAGTAGTCGATATCCTTTTGACTCTCCTCAGGTAACTGCCTTGCATGTAACATTTTATTGTACTTTTAGATTATAGCAAAAACGCTAAATTGGTTATTTTTGCCTCCTGAAAGCCTGTATCAGAAACTCAATGTAAATATGTAGATAGATTTGTTTTGCATTGTTTTATTTGAAGGCAGGGTTTTGTGAAGGGTTTTGGGGCAGAGGCTTCGCTGTTGTTGTGCTCCTAATCGTGCACAAGTTTCAGGAGCAGTGGGGACAGACTAGCATTTTTAGGCACCGCAGGCACTTTTTCAGGGGCGCAATGCTGCTGAAGATACAGAGGCTCTTTGAGAAGGCCTGTGTCTTTGGGTTCCCACTGATGTGTTCTTTTTGCAGCCTTCCGGAAGGCTGAATACATGAAGTCAGTTTGAAATCTGATCATTAAGAGTTTGAGGCAAACACAGTTTAGTTAAGGGCTGGACGGTGGTGGCGCACGCCTTTGATCCTAGCGCTCGGGAGGGAGAGGCAAGCAGATCTCTGTGTGTTTGAGTCCGCCCTGGTCTGCAGCTTGAGTTCCAGGACAGCCAGGACTTCACAGAGAAAAATACTGAGACAAGGAATAATGGTGGTAGTTGTATTTAAAAAAACAAAACAAGAACAACTTTGGGGGGGATATGTGTATTAGTGTTTTGCTTGTATGTGTGTCTGCACTGCGTGTCTGATGCCCTTGGAGGTCAGAAGAGGGTGTTGGATCCCTAGAACTGGAGTTACAGGTGGCTGTGAGCAGCCATGTGGGTGCTAAGAAGTAAACTTGGGTTCTCTGCAAGAGTGAGTACCCTTAACAGCTCCACTCTCTCCAGCCCATGGACTGTTTGGAAGAGGCATTTAACTAGTTAATAATTAATTGAAGGTTAGAACAAAGACATTCTGGGATGATTTCCAGGATTCTGACTTGTAAGATGATGAGTTACTAGAATTACTTCTTACTCACAGAATTAAGCACAGGATTTCACAGTTTAAGCTTGAAGTTTGAGGTGTGGTGCTAATGCAGCACTGCAGGCCTCTGCTGCTGCTCCTGAGGATTTCTGGAAAATGAACCCAGCACCTAAAGTCTATGGTATGTGATTAAAATGTGCTATTTTGAGAAAAGTCTTATTTCATTGTTCCTTTGAACATAATATTCTGAATATAGTAGATTAAATCTTTTTCTGGCCATAAGAGATAATAGGGAATTAGTTATTGCATTGTGCTATAAAGAGAATTGTTTAAAGAAGTAGGGTTAGCTAGATGTTGACCCCTTGAATTATGAAGTTGGCATGTGATCAGGAAGTTTTTTTTAATATTTATTTATTTATTATGTATACAATGTTCTGTCTGTGTGCATGCCTGTAGGCCAGAAGAGGGCACCAGACCCCATTACAGATGGTTGTGAGCCACCATGTGGTTGCTGGGAATTGAACTCAGGACCCTTGGAAGAGCAGGCAATGCTCTTAACCTCTGAGCCACCTCTCCAGCCTGATCAGGAAGTTTTTAAGACTTGAGGCTCCTTTTACCCTTTTTATGTAACTTAAGGGGAAGGGATTCTGCTGTTAAAACCTCTAGGCATTCTGGTAAGCATCCGCTGACTAATCAGCAGCACAAACATCTCCCTCCTCACCAGGAATTTGTCTTTAAGTTGTGGTATTCTGGGCTGGAGAGATGGCTCAGCAGTTAAGAGCACTGGCTGCTCTTCCAGAGGTCCTGAGTTCAATTCCCAGCAACCACATAGTGGCTCACAGCCATCTGTAATGAGATCTGGTGTTCTCTTCTGGCCTGCAGGCATACATGCAAACAGAACACAGTATACATAAAAAATAAATATAAAAAAAAGTTGTGGTATTCTTTGTCTTAGTGCCTTCACCTGTTTCTGCCGTACTTCCAAATATCTAATATGGCACTCAGATGCATTCAACTCGGGGGAGACTCTAAAAGGCGCACACATACACAAACACACACACACACACACACAAACACACACACACACACACACACACACACACACACACACAGAGCCTTAGCTGTCCTTGAACTTGCTTACTAAATCAAACAGGTCTGGAACTCACATAGATCTGCCTGCCTCTGCCTCCCAAGTGCTGGGATTAAAGGCATGCACTATCATGCCTAGTTCAACATTTATAATAAGCTTTTCTTTATTTTGGGATTCTATTTTCCTTCTGCTTTGTTTGCGTCCTTTCACTCATTCCTGTATAGCTTTTCAAAGCCTTTGGCAGTCTGTGAGTCTTCCCATTTCTTTCTTATCTTGCTATGTAGACTGCAGCACAAGGTCTTATCTTTCAGCTGGATTATTTCAATAGGTTATTGTTTTAATAGTTTCTGCTTCTTGTACTATATACCTTTCCTCAGCACTGTTGGATTTTTCTGTAGGCATATTCATCATCTCACTGAATGTTTAACAATTCTCTTTTGCAGTGCTGGGGATCAAACCTTGCACTTGGCTACATTTCTTCTACCCCTAGTCTACATACATACACACACATTAGTACAACACCCACCTGTATTTTTCCCTTCCTTAGTAAAATCTGTGGACGATTATTTCCTTGGCTATCAAGTTCCTTTATAGACTTGTTAAAACTTAACCATTTTTTGCAGATTACCTCCCTGCATTCTACTGTATGATAATGTTTGTATATCATATTTTATAAATTAATTTTTATTCTGATTTTATCATCTAATAACTCTTAATATAGTGGTTATGATATAGATTCATTTTTTAAAAATATTTATTTATTATGCATACAATATTCTGTCTGTGTGTATGCCTGCAGGCCAGAAGAGGGCACCAGACCTCATTACAGATGGTTGTGAGCCACCATGTGGTTGCTGGGAATTGAACTCAGCACCTTTGGAAGAGCAGGCAATGCTCTTAACCTCTGAGCCATCTCTCCAGCCCTCAATTTTTTTTTAAGTGAAGAAATTGAAGCTTTTAGGAAAGATGTTATTAATGGTTCGATTACTAGTTAGAACAATCAGAAGTGAAAACCAAGTTATTCTCTCCCTCTGCCATGCTCTATGTGGAATCTGAAAGACCTTAGGACAGTTATTCCCGTTCTTATAGAAAACTAGTATTCCTTTTTCACAGCTTATTTTGTGATGCATCCATGTTGTACACGTTGTATATTCTGATTTATATTGATTAGGACAATGACAACTCCTCCAAGAGCAAGAATTTTTTTAATTATTAAAATTATTTTATTAATCATATTTTTATGGCTTTGAAGCAAGTGCAGTAGATTCAATAATACAGATTGTGTACATATAAATTACAGGGTTTTTCAATAACTGAACCTTTTTAGATATCCCATTGTTCTGGGAAAGTGGTAGAAACATTCCTTTGAATTTAGTTCCCCAATTGATGTGGGATTCCCTCTGTATGCTGTGAATATGTTTTATTGCCATTGATTAATAAAGAAGCTGCTTTCAGCCAATGGCTTAACAGAATATAGCCAGGCTGGAAAAGATATGTAGAGAGAGTAGGCGGAGTCAGAGAGATGCCATGTAGCTGATGCAGGAGACAGACGCTGGATGGAAACTTACCAGTAGACCACAACCACCTGGTGATACACAGATTAATTGAAATGGGTTAATTTAAGATATAAGAGTTATCCAGGAGTTTGCCTAAGGTAATGGACCAAGTAGTATTTTAATTAATACAGTTTCTGTGTGCTTATTTCGGTTTTGGGTGATCAGGAACAAACAAGCAGTCACCGCCAACACCCAATTACCAGGCATTTTCAGGAAACAGAAACATTGACAGTTGTTAGATAACAGGTTTTTTTTTTTTTTTTGGTTTTTCGAGACAGGGTTTCTCTGTGGCTTTGGAGCCTGTCCTGGAACTAGCTCTGTAGACCAGGCTGGTCTCGACCTCACAGAGATCCGCCTGCCTCTGCCTCCCGAGTGCTGGGATTAAAGGCGTGCGCCGCCATCGCCCGGCTACAGTTTTTAATCTTCCTACGGAATAAACAATACTGAATGTGTGACTTCTATTCTAAGAAAAATAGAATTCGATGAGTGTCCTGAAGTAGACCAGCATTGTCGTGAAATGACCTCTACCTCATCTGTGACACATCCAGATCACTCCATGCCCGTGCAGCGTCTGTCTGCTTCCTCTTGTTCCTGATGAGTTTCGCACAGTATATGCCATTCACTGTGAAAAATCCACCTGCCTAAATAGTGGTGTTTGGCTTGGACATTTGTTTTAAAGCTTAAAAACAAAAACAAAAACTGGTCAGTGTTTTTCAGTTACTACAGGAACAGACATGAGGCCCCATTCC
Organism: Neodon shergylaensis; assembly: GCA_025134845.1. Lineage (NCBI taxonomy): Eukaryota > Metazoa > Chordata > Mammalia > Rodentia > Cricetidae > Neodon > Neodon shergylaensis. The sequence goes on from JABTXL010009223.1 coordinate 209,759, forward strand.
ATCATCATTTCCATTAATGTGCAGTTAATGCCAGTCGTGTAGGCAATGCCTTTCTGTAAACACTGTTTGTCTATGCTACGTTCCAGGGAGATGGCTGCTCAGTTCATTCTGTCTTGAGCAACAGCAGTCAGTCTGTGCCAACGCTTACCTTTATACTGAGAAAAGAAGAGAATATAGAGACTAGAAAGACAATAGGTTGCCTTTAAAGGGCTTCAATCTGCTCATTAGTTGAATAGGTCGGCATTTACTTGTCTGTTAGGACTGAGTATGTAACATGAAATCAGACCTGTGGCTCAGATCGCAGTTTCCGTGGGATGGTGTATGCCTGCAACACTAGCACTCAGGAGGTCGAATACTACTTGAGCAAAAAGTTCTAGATGAACCTGGGCAACAAAACAATACCATGTATCTAAAAAGCAAAACAAAAAGTTGGGAAGATGGTTTTGTAAGTGGAGTGTTGCTGTGCAGATACAAGGACCTGATGTTAGCCTCCAGCACCAGGTGAGAGCCAGGAGTGGCAGTGCCCACTGTGGTCATAGCACTGGGGAGGCAGAGGCAGGACAGTCCTGTGACTGCTGACCACATAGTTTTGCTGAATCAGGGAGTGCCAAGTTCGGAGAGATACCCTTTCTTAACAAACAGATAAATAAAAGTTGAGAGTGATTGAGGAAAACACATGTCTATACATACACATAAACACATGCATACAAACACAATTTTTTTTACAAACACAATTTTTTAATTTAGAAAAAGGAAAAAACATAAGAATTTCATGAGAGTAACAAAAAAGCCCCTTTTTTTTAAATAATTATTTATTTATTTATTAAGTATACAATATTCTGTCTGTGTGTATGTCTGCAGGCCAGAAGAGGGCACCAGACATCATTACAGATGGTTGTGAGCCACCATGTGGTTGCTGGGAATTGAACTCAGGACCTTTGGAAGAGCAGGCGATGCTCTTAACCACTGAGCCATCTCTCCAGCCCCAAAAAAGCCCTTTTTTATGTAGAGTTTACATTCTTTTGCGAAAAGACACATAATAAATAAAATAGTGCAGGAGAGGAGTGGGGCAAGGGCATGCTCAGTAGTAGAACTCCAGTTGCCCAAGAAATAAGGCTAACAATTGACATCTGGGTCTCGGGAACCTCAAAAGCATCTTTACAGCAGAGCACACAGTTGATGAAGACAGCTCACCAGACTGGGAGAAGATGCTTGTACACTGTACCTTTGACAGAATATAATAGAGATACAGAAAGAACTCAAGCTGTATACTAAGAAGTTAGAGCGTTCAATCAGATGAAATACAAATGACCAGTAAAGATTGGAAAAAGTGATCAATTCTTCCAACCCTTAGAGAAATGCAAATCAGAACTACATTGAGATTCCATCTCACCCAGTCAGTTGTCGTTCGTCAGGGAAACAAACAACAGATGCTTGTGAGGATGTGGACAGGAGAGAACCTTTATGTTGTAGCCCATTGGGAGAACTCAGACTTTTGCTCTGAGATGGGAGGTCTTGAGTAGGGTTATGGAGTCATAGCTAAAATTAGAAGGCAGTGCAACAGGTGGCAAATGGGAGACCAGAGAGACTGTTGAGTGCGTCAGGCCAGGGGTGGTGCAGACCTGCAGCAGCAGCTTCTCGTGGAGGGTGTGGAGAACACAGTTTGCACCTGGTTTAGAGGGTAGATCAGCAGGCAGGAGGGGCTGCTAGATTGATAGGTGTTTGAATAAAGGCATCAAAACTCCACGAAGGGCAGTGAATTGCTTTGAAACAAAATGGGAAGCAGTAGCCGGTGTAGAGTAGACCAGAGAGGCAGAGAAGAACCTTCTTGAACTGGTAGGACTGGTCTTGAGAGAACTTACGGGGAAAGAACAGAGCTGGGCATGAACGGCAGCAAGTTCTGCAGCAAGGAATGTGGCTAGTTTCCAGTCAAGGTGTTTGGTTGGTTGGTTGGTTGGTTGGTTGGTTGGCTGGTTGGTTTTTTTGAGACAGGGTTTCTCTGTAGCTTTGGAGCCTGTCCTGAAGCTGGTCTCGAACTCACAGAGATCTGCCTGCCTCTGCCTCCCAACTGCTGGGGTTAAAGGCATGTGCCACCACCACCCGGCCCTCAGTTAACTTTTAACAATGTGATTGTATAACTAATTTTGACCTGAGGCCAAGTAAATTGAGTTGTAGTTTCAGATCACTTGTATTCAGTGGTCTGGCAATATCAATTCTAGATAGGTTTTTTTTTTTTTTGATTTTTTTCGAGACAGGGTTTCTCTGTGGCTTTGGAGCCTGTCCTGGAACTAGCTCTGTAGACCAGGCTGGTCTCGAACTCACAGAGATCCGCCTGCCTCTGCCTCCCGAGTGCTGGGATTAAAGGCGTGCCACCATCGCCCGGCTCCTAGATAGTTTTATAAGCTACATGGGACTGCACCAATTTTTTTTTTAACTCCAGAATTAACAACATTTTGAGTTCAGAACCTGCTCACTTGAAGTAAAACATCAGAAATGTCAGTTTTTCTCCTTTGACTCATACAGGATATTAAACAAGATGGAAAATGGTACGTGCTCAAAGTTAGCCTTGGTTACTCTTCCCAATGGGCGGAGAGCCATAGTGACAGAGATTATAATGAAACTCTGTGGAAATGGAAAAGACTGGTAATGCCTTAGCATCAACAAACTGTTGTAAAAAATGTTTTGTTTTAAGGAATTCAAGCATCCTTTTCCTGCTTAGACAAGCTTCTAAAGTGTCTAGGCCGTAATGGCTGCTTAATATGTGCAAGTAGTTATCCCATGTCTGATTGCCTAAGGTTCACACTGGCTGCTTTTGCCTGTCATGGAATACATTAATAATTGAGATTGGTTGATTTTGTTTTGGTTGGTGTCTTAAGACAGACTCTGAGGACAGCGCAGGTTGGCCTGCACCCTCTTAGCGGTGCTAGTTGACTGCCCACCCAGCATCCCACTCAGCCTCAGCCTCCTGAGTGCCTAGCGGGGGACTTGACTTGATTTTTGTTTTGGCCGCTGGTGTTAGAGCTGTTAAATTTTGTCCTCTGCTCTGCTTGTAGACTGTCCGCTGCTTTTTGTAGGTGCCATTGCTTGCTGGCCACCACTCTATCTTATGCCTGGGTTTCCTGTTAGTTGCCAGCTCATGGACATTGGTAATGATTTCTCTCCAAGGAGGATACTGCTTTCCTCGTGCTCTGTGAATGCCTAGGCAGTGTCCTGATGACCTTTGTATCTGTCTGGCTATCGTGTGTTTTCTAATAGTCGTGGTAAAAACTTAACTTTTTTGTGTGTGTGTGTGTGTGTGGTGACATTGTCACTATTCTCATAGACTTCTTAATAAAGAGACCTTATTGGGGGGTGGGTAGAATATACTTTAAAAACAACTGTGACCAGGGAGTAAATTCTCAGTGAAAACACTCTGCTGGTCGAATGACTCTTTAGGATAAATGAGTCATCAGGACAGATCTATATTCTGTGACGTTTATAAATTCCTGTTCTAGACGTGTAGCAAATCTACAAATAAATCTCTTGACATAAGCTGTGGCTCATACTTCTAAAAGCAGTTGTGGGTGGACACAGAAAGTGTCACATTCAATACTGCTCAGAGCAGGACAAGAGCAGTGACATGAGCTGCACAAATGCCATTTCTCAGAGCTGCCTTAAAGGTAAAGAATGAATCTTCTGCAAGTATGGAGGACAAGTAATTGATTTCTCTCATTACGAGAGAGTAGAGGTGGGCGGCCAGGTCTTAAAGGCTAAGGAAAGCACTTGCTGAAAGTTTGGAGAGATTTATCATGTTAACCTCAGCTTAACAGTCTGAGGCCTACTCGTTTGGACAGTCAGCTTGTTAATGTGCATAGTTCTAAGAATCTTTTATTTCATTTTTGGCGTTTAGAGACAGGGGTTCTCTGTGTAGTCCTGGCTGCCCTGGAACTAGCTCTAAATACCAGACTGGCCTTGAACTCACATAGATCCAGATCCACCTGTCTTGCCTCCTGAGTGCACCACCACTGCCCGACCTGTAAGAATCTTAATAAAGTCAGATTTGTGGCTAGATATTTAAGATATCTACCAAAACCTTAGCTGATTTTAGTTTCACAGTGTCTATTCTGTATTAAATGTGGGTAAACCTCAGTCTAGCCAAACTGATTTCATTGGCCATCTTCTTCACTTAAGGAGAAACCACCCCACCCCAGATACATGCAGAGCAGCAAATGTTTCATCGGTTTCTGTCAGAATTTAAAGTTTGATTTCTCCTCCTCCTTTTGCTGTACAGGTTAGCGATTCTGTAAAGTCTGTGCTGAGGACTGTGGATGAGTGGGAACTCATGGATCTTGAGTGGCATCTTTGAGTTTATCCTAATGGTGGTTGTTGCTGTTTGTTTGAGAGAAAGTTTGTACCGTTTTCCCACGGCTGGCCTTGGACCTCTAGGCTTGAGTAGAATTTCTTAAGTCAGGCTGCCACACCCAGCCTGATTGTGAATTCAAACCAGGTCTTCATCATAGTGATACTAATGTTTTTCTTATTATGGTAAAATCACTATTAAGAAACTTCCAAAGCAAAATCAATTTTGGAGGTTCTGTGATGGCTCAACAGAACCAATGTTAAAAAAAAAAAAAGAAATGACTGCTAAACTACAGAATTAATACAGCACCTTGTAAAATGTACTTGAAGATTGGTGAGTTAACTTAATTTGAGTTTTATATAAAAGCAAATAATTTCTCTTAGAGCTGTAGCTCGGAGTGGCGCGGTTGTGGGGCACGCACAAGGACCTGCATTCTTTGCGCAGCACTGCAAGATAAAGAGGAACACATACATAATTGATCTTAAATCCATCTCCTGCCTTTGAATTGTGTTAGAATATGCAGGGTATGTGGATTTGTTCCCTCTCCTGTTTGGATGCTCAGGTGGTTTACTTGAAGTGTTAGGGCAGAGGAAGGTGTTTACAGTTGTGCCAAGGCAAGATAAAGGAACAGCTTCAGTGAGTAAAGGCAGAGCGGAGGCCAGCAGCCAATTAGGACTCAACTTCATTTATTTTCCTCCTAATTGGGCCTTTGGCTTTGTTTGATTTCTATTGCTGTTTTAACATTGAATACTTTTGGAATTTTAGTGCATTTGGGTTTTTTGTTTTGTTGTATTTTGTGTTCAAACATGGTTTCAGCGTGTAGCCTGGCTAGCCTGGAACTACTGTGTGGAGGTTCACACTGCCTCCTATTCACCAGGATCCACCTGCCTCTACCGCCCAAGTGCTGGGATTCCAGGTGTGCGTAACGAGTAGAATCTGAAAAAACAACATTCTATTGAATGTAGTTTACCTTTCCTAGTGAAAAAAAATGCAAATTTAGACAATTTCAGTGAATTTAGAAAATAGTGTAGGCTTTTGTATTGCTGCATGGTCATCTATGCAGTGAGGTTGTTACTGAATTGTTGGTGATGAGTGGACATTTGCTACTGAAATCTATTTGTTTTTATTTTATGTCTTAAAAATTATTACTTGTTAAATGTGCAGAATATTTTAGTTTTTAATAGTAGAAAGTATTGAGCGTTAATGGAATTTTATTTCTTCTTAGGTCATGTTTACTGGTGAGAATATTCCTGTCCATCCTCATGTGTATAGCAATGGTCATATCTGTTTATCCATTCTAACAGAAGACTGGTCCCCAGCGCTCTCAGTCCAGTCAGTCTGTCTTAGCATTATTAGCATGCTTTCCAGCTGCAAAGAAAAGGTAGGATTTTACAATTACTCCAGGTAATGTCTCCTCTCTCAGCATAGGTAGGTTTACAGTTTCAGTATATAGTTATCTGTGGTTGAAGGAGGATTCAACGTTTTTTGGTTCTAAATTACAGTGAATGACATTTTTAGTAATAAATTGGAAACTATCTTGTTAATTTGATTCTAATAGACTAGAAGTCAAGCCCAGTGTTCTCTCTGTATTTCTAGTCTAGTTTATTGAGTGTACAGCATGCTGGCACTGTGGGCAGTAACTAGACCATAGCTCTCATTTAATCATTTTGAACAGGACATTTGTGCATGAAGTTTTAATCTCAATTTTATTTCCATGAACAGCCACAGAGTAAAAGTGAACAGTACATTGCTGTTTCTAGGTTTCACAGTGGGAAAGTTAGAAACAAACACCCACTGGCTCCTTAGCCCCCTTTGCCAGCTCCTGTCCACAGCAGCACTTCTCAGAGTTTCCCCAATCCAGAGCTTTCCTCTCTCACTGGTCAAATTGATGGAAGGATGCCATTTACCAGTGGAAATTTTGAAACCTTCACTTTTGTTCTCCTGTATTTACACACAGGTACTGTCTCTAATGGAAGTGGAGGGAAGACCAGAAAAAAAATGATGTGTAGTAATTCAGATGCCTTTAAAGTAGGGAGCTCTGAGGGGTGTGTGTGTCTTCAGCAGATTGCTCCTCTGCTGTTTTATTGTTGATTAGACTGTAGAGACTCTTTAGGATAGTAACTTGTTTTTGAACCGTAGGTTGTTTAGAATCGGGAACACCAGAGTTACTGTTCATTGCGTATGTTTCTTGAAATGTTAATTCAAAAGAAATGTTTTTTGGGGGTGCATTGAGATGGCTCGGCAGCTAAGTGTGCTCACAGTGTCAGCCTGACAGTTGATCCCTGGAGCCTACATTGGAAATCGAGAACAGAGAGTTTTTTGTGATCACCACTTAGAGTATAGCACACACATGTGTCTACAGCACACATAATAAGATATTTTTTAAAGAATTGTCCTGGTGTTCTTTTGAAAAAAAAAAAAAAAAAAAAAAACAAAGAGTTTTTTTTTTTGGTTTTGTTTCAATTTTGAATTTTTTAGTTGTTGTTACTTAAAAAAGTACAGGGAATAATAGGCCAAATTGTGTTTGCTTTTTTCCTTTCAATTGTAAGATGAAGAGCCCTGTATCCAGTTCTTATGTACAATATAAAAAAATACTATCATTAAATTATGACATGTTATTAATTAAAAGACCTGTCCTCATTCAAAAACACTAAAATGTGCAAAGAAACCTATTTTAGATGAAGTATGATATATGCATCTTAAAAACATTTTAAAAAATTATTTTTATTATTTTTAGCCAGGCTGTGGTGGCACAGGCCTTTAATCCCAGCACTCTGGAAGCAGAGGCAGGCGGATCTCTGAGTTCAAGACCAGCCTGGTTTACACAGTGAGTTCCAGGACAGACTCCAAACTACACAGAGAAACCCTATCTCGAAAAACAAAACAAAAAAATTTTTTTTTAATATGTATGTGTGTTTTACCTACATTTATGTCTGAACACCATGAGTGTGCCTGGTACCCATGGAGGCCAGAAGAGGGCATTGAATTCCCTGGAATTGGAGTTAGAGATGATTGTGAGGCACCATGCGGGTGCTATGAATTGAAGCAGGGTCCTCTGGAAGAGCAGAGCAGCCAGTACTCTTAACTGCTGAGCCATCTCTCCAGCCCCCTTAGGATCGCTTTCACTTCCGTTTCTTCTGCATTTTCAGGTTGTAATCAAGCTTTATTTAATCAACAGTTGTTAGAAATGAGTCTTCTTGTTTATTGCTTCAGTATCTTCCCTCCTCCGCCCCAGCACACGCACATGCACACGCATGAATACACACACGCTAAGCTTTCCATCTGGGAGACAGAACAGGTTGTTCTTACAGCAGTGCTTTGATGCTTCCCAGCGGAGTGATGAGTGGGTTTGATGTGCACCGCCATTGAGATGGTCACTGGTGATTCTCTGCCCATTGTTCTCGCATGGCCTGATGATCACTAGCTTTTGTGTGCATCTACAGGGATGGTTACACCACAGGCCAGAGACTGACTGTTGCTCTGGGTGCCTCTCATCCTTTTCTAACCATCATTGTTCTGCTCACCTTCTGGTTTCCTGCTAGTATTTTTTGTATACTTTAGGATAAAACTAATCATTTAATTAAAATTTTTGATAAACTCTTTAGTAGAATTGTTTGGTAGGTTTAACCATGATTATTTAAGAGTCAGAATTTCTGTGAGTTTTGATAAAATTAAACATTTATTAGATACTTGCTGGTTTTATCCTATGAAGTACTAGGTAACAAAAAAAGAAATTAAGTAACTTAATTTTTTTAATCCTAAATTTTAAAGAAATTTTCTCAAATTGTATCAGGGTAGTCTTGGAGTATTTAACAAATTGCACCCAAGTAGTCTTTGTGTTCTTGTTGGTTGAAATCACCATTGATGTGAATTCATGAATGCGTCCTAAGCATCAGCTGACAGTTGAGTACGTGAGCGTTAGAAGCGTCAAGTGGATGGGCTGCTTTTTCCCCAGCAGTCTAGGTTGTCCGTCACACTACTGCTTTCTGGCTGGACGTTTCTTAAATGATGTAGCTTTTGATCAGCATCAGTAGAAGAGGTAGTCTCTTAATCTCTCATCTTCATTACTCTAAGCAGTTAAGTCTAAACACTGAAACAGATATTTAATAGGGAAAGAAAGACACTTTTATCAGAGTCGTAAAAGTTAGCTAAAAGCAAGGGTGAGACTCTCACACTATTTAGAAGCTGCCTCTCAATATAGCATTAGTGTAAACATGACATTTGAACTCTTGACAAAAAGCCAGGCTCTCTCCAGTCTTCCTCCAGTGTGGTTAGCATCACTCTTGGCCACGGTGTCTTGCAGAGCTGCCAGGTTTTCCAGATTGCTCCAGTACAAGGCCACTGGTACACACAAGCACTAAAACATCTTTTCTCTTAGGTGTTGTTTGAAGTGGAATCGTCTGCTCCGTCCTTAGTGCATTACAATAAAATAATAAGCCTATGCGAATACTTGAAGCATGCTGTAGTTCTTCGATAACCTTAGTGAGGTCGGCTTTTGTTTAGCTGGCTCGTAGACGTGGTCATTAAATGACTTATGGAGAGATAAGTACGAGAAATTGGGATGCTATGTACTGGAACTAACCTCTCCTACCACCCAGCCTCGTTAAACAATTGAGGCTTACATTCTTGAGTAATGCTTTTAGTGTTTCCATTGTTTTTCATCTGTTCTGTAATAATTTTGCTAAACTCAATTCTCTTAGTCATTTTCTTTCCAAACTTACCTGTTTAATATTTAAACTCTTATTTGTTTCAGAGACGACCGCCAGATAATTCCTTTTATGTGCGAACATGTAACAAGAATCCAAAGAAAACAAAATGGTGGTATCATGGTGAGTAGTTTTTATTTGTAATGACAAATTTTTGATATTTTTATATTTAAAAGATATTTATAAGATTTGGGAGAATAGTGCAGGATGTAATTGAGTTAACATTTTTGTAACACCACATTTTAGAAAATCTGAGAAAATGTGGATATTAGACTAAATTTTTAAAACAAAATCATATCCATCATATAATAAGTAAAATCAGTATTACCCTAATAATTCTAATAATACCATTTTGGTACAAAAGTGTAGTGTCTTACGGTTTTTGGTTTGTTGCAGTTTTGAGGGTTGAGATGATTTTGCTTATATAAGTCTGCCTGTCCTGAAACTAGCTCTGTAGGCCAGGCTGACCTTGAACTTGCAGCTCTCCCCACTTGCCTCCCAAGTGCTGGAATTAAGGTATATGCAACTGTGGTGGACTAAAGTCCATAATAATCTTTATCTTAAAGCTGTGGGGAGCCCTTCCTATGAAGTAGAAGTTCTGATGCCTTGTACACTCGGTTCTGCTCCTTTTCATATTTGGGGGCAGTTACAGTACATTCTAAGTGCTCCATTAGAGGAGGCCTGCCTTAGACAGTGTTCTGCTGCTGTGAAGAGTCCCCATGACATGACTGCTCTGTCAGAGAAAACTTGCTTACAGATTCCGACGTTTAGTCCATCATCATGGTGGAATGGAGGCAGGGGCTGAGGCCTACATCCTGATTCATAGGCAGAGAGAGGACGACTCTGGGCTTCCACAGGGGCTTTTGAACTCTCCAAGCCAAAGACCACCCCCAGTGACACACTTCCTCCCACCAGACCACACCTAATCCTTTCAAGTAGCACCACTCCCTGGGGACCAAATCTCTGAACTATGGGGGTCATTCTCATTCTAACCCCCCCCCCCCACAGCCATCCTTTAAATATTTGAAGTTTGAAGCCCATTATTTTAGCTTTATGAAAAAAATATTCTTGATAATTTTAAATTTCTGTTTTTCTTGTGCAGGGAGCAATATGTAGGGTTTTTTGATTATTTGTTTTTGTTGTTGTTTTTTTCTCTTTTGTTTTTTCAAAATAGGATTTCTCTGTGTAGTCCTGTCTCTCTTGGAACTCTCTCTGTAGACCAGGCTGGCCTCGAACTCACAGAGATCCTCTTGCCTTTACCTCTTGTGCTGGGATTAAAGGTCTATGCACTACTATTACCTGCAGTATATAGGTTTAAAATACAGAATTGCTGGTATCCCCCCCGCCCTCTCTCTCTCAGACTTAGTTTCTCTGTGTAACATTCTTGACTGCCCTGGAACTAGCTCTGTAGACCAGGACCAGGCTAGACTCAGACTCACAGAGATCCGCCTGCCTCTGCCTCCCGAGTGCTGGGATTAAGGGCTTGTACTGCCACTGCCTGGCTTGCTGGCATTATTTCTAAACTAGTCTTACTGCTTTTCCAAGGATATTATTTAAATTAAAAAAGCAAATGCTTATATTCCCCAGTGAACTTCTTTTTCCTTTAATGGGACTGGATCCCTTAGTCTCATTCCTTCTAGATACCACTGAGCTATATCTCCTTCTATACATTTTAAAGCAGGTGAATAAAGGTCACTCCTTGTGATACTTATATCCATAAAAGTAATTATTTTTCTGGTTTGGCTTTTTAATTTTTTTTTTGTATTTTATTATCCTAAAGAAATCAAGCTTGGCAAAACTTAATGAGAATATGGCCTTTTCTCCTTATCTTTTTTCCTTATCACAGAAGTCTTCTGTGTTTTCACCTAAACTATAAATTTAAAACTTCCAAGAAGTCGCCTAAGATGAGCGGAGTCTCTGGAGTGCCACTATGCTCAATGAAAGGAGGGCCACAGAGATATGAGCGCCCGTGTAATAGGAAGGGAAATAGCGCAGACCCAGAGCAGCAGTGTCAAAGGTGGGAGGACTGCGAAGGAGTTCAAGATCACCCTTGGCTACGTAGCAGATGGGAAGCAGCTTGAGCTACACAAATAGTCCCCGTAAAGTCAGAGTAAACTGTAGGTTTGTGTGATTGAGTTAGGTGTATTGTGTGCTACACGACTGCAGCTTCCACACTCAGGAGGCTGCAGTAGGAGACACGGAATCCCAGGCTAGTTCATGTTGAGTGCTCAGATCTGTTTCAGCACACAGACGAAAGCGTATGGTTAAGAAGAGGAAATAAGAGTTTAGAACTATAAAAGGGAGACGGAAATTAATCTGTTAATGTAAGAACAGGTGATTAAAGTAGGATTGTAATTACTTAGGCCCTCGTATGTAAGATTTAAAAATTGCATCATACATCAGGAGGTGTCATCTCAGAAAATGGGTAAATGCTTTACATAAGAAATTTACATTTTTATTTGATAAAATATTTCTTGTGGATTAAATATTTTTAAAATGCTCTATAAAAACATGGAATATTAAGTAAGGAGAGAGGATTCTTCTTCATTTAGAAGGCGTTCTAGAGCCGTGTGTGGCAGCACATACCCGTAGCCCCCACGTTTATAAGGCTAAGGCAGGAGGAGGATGTGCTGTGTTTGGGGAGAGCCTGGGCTGTAGGATGAGATTCTGTCTCAAAATAGAAAAGAAGAAAAAAATATGAAGAAATGAAACATTTATCTATATGAACATTTAAAACATTAAAAGCAAAGGCGATTTATGAAATGATTTAGGAATGAATTATAGACCGGGAATGTTAGTGTTAGGGCCCCTAGCTGCCATATGTGCGACTCTGAGTTTGAGTCTGAGCCCCAACCCTACCTCAGAAGAATAAATGACAAATAATAGCACAGCGCAGAGTTACAGACTTAAGATTTTTGAAACTTAGTTCTGAACTAGCAAGTGACATGAATGGAACTCCATAGGCTGAGGCCGTAAGGAGTGGTGCAGCTCTCCACACTGCTGATGACACAGCACGGTAGTGCAAGTGTCTCCTTCCTTTGTGGTGTCTTTTAAGATGTCACACATGCACATAATGTGTCTTGTTCAGTCCACTCCCACCCCCCCCCTCCAGCTATTCCCCTGCTCCTCTCTTTCTTCTCCCAGCTTCTTCTGCTCTCTCTGCCCCCTTGCGATTTTCAATCCACTCTATCCACATAGTGCTGCAGGCTGTGCAGAGTGTAGGCCGCCCCCACTAGAGCCGTGGGGTTCAGACCCTGTAACACATAACCCTCGTGTTGTGGTGACCCCACCATAAAAGTATTTTCTTGCTATTTCATAACTAGTTTTGCTACTGTTATCATAATGTGAATATCTGTGTTTTCTGATGGTCTTAGGCAACCCCTGTGAAAGGGTTACTTGCACAACCAAGGGGTCCCAGCCTGCATGTTGAAAATCACCATACTAGAGCTTAGGTAGCTTTTCAGGGGCTACATCTCTTTAAAATCTGCTGCTTCCTCACCAGGGAGAGTGAGACTTTCAGACCTTTTGTCAGCCATGTGGCTTGTCTTGAGCTTGCCCAGGTCTTCACATACTGTCACATACACTGAGTGCATGTGTACAACACAACAGCACTTATTATTATTGTCTGTGTATGTCATGGCTTCTTTGTGGAGGTCAGGTTTGCACAAGCGCTTCTCCCCAGTGATCCATTGTTCTCACTTACATATAATTCTCTTTAGCCTTGATTTGTTGATTTACAGCAGATCTTTTTATTTTTTAATATGTATTCTTTCCCCGAAGGAACCCTGAATGCCTGTATAGTCTTCATGTACCATTCCCCTCTGGGACAAATTTACTGCATATGTAAGTTCTATCTGTACTCAAGAAAGGGTCAGTGTTGCTGTTGAGATAGTGGAGCAGGTGTGTGTTGGCCAACTAGGAAGCTGCAGAGCATCTTTGAATTCTTCATCATTTATGAGACGCTAAAACCTTTCAACAGTTGGACCACCATAGTATCTTTCCCTTTGTGCAGTTCCAGGCAGTACAAACAAACAGCTTAAATTAGTATTATAGTTGAATTGGTGCTGTCTTACCAAAGGGATCATTGTTCTCAGCAAGCATACCCCGTTAACTTTGTTGGAACATTCAGATGTCAGTTTATCTTCTGCCTACTTAGTAGGTTCAATTCCAGAAGCTCTTCACGGACATGCTCTCAGGAAGTACGCATCAACGCTGTGCTCTTTGCCTCTCGCCCGTCCTCCTGCCCTCCCTTTCTTCTCATTGTCTTACCCTGGCGGCCTGGAATTCCCTGTGAAGGCCAGGGTGGCTGTGAACTCGTGGTCGTCCTCTTGCCTCCTGAGTGCTAGGATTACAGGTCTGTGCCACCGCATCTGGTTCAAGAAATATATAGTCTTGCTGATGGCTTTTATTTTTCTCTTTATCTCCGAGATGGAGACATCTGTGTTTTTTGGGCTAATCTTGCACTACTGAGCTCACTTAATCTCCCCTCCTCACCTTAGCTACAACTACCATGCCCTACAGACTCCTGTTACTTCTTAGCTGCCTTAGGGTTTCATTGCTGTGATAAAATACCATGGCCAAGGCAGCCTGGGAAGGAAAGGGCTTTACACAGCTTTACACACAGATCACAGTTCACTACTGAGGGAAATGAAGGGAGGCGCTCAAGGCAGGAACTGAAGCAGAAGCCAGAGGGGCACTGCTTACTGACTTGATCCTCATGGCTTACTTAGCCTGCTTCCTTTTACACATCCAGGACCACTTGCTCAGTGGTGGCCCAGCCCACAATGGGCTGGGCCCTCCCTCTTCAATCATTAGTCAAAGAAATCCCCATAAGCCAGTCTCAGGGAGCATTTTCTCAGCTGAGGTTCCCGCTTCTCAAATGACCCTAACTTGTGTCAGGTTGACAGAAGACTAGTCAGGACATTAGTGTTGTCTAATTCTCAGACCATGTTGATCACATTCACATCCCACTCCTCCCCCTGACTCCTCCCAGATTCACCCCCACCTCTCCATCTTACCCCTCCCAACTTCATGCCTCCCCCACGCCTTTTAACGTACTCTACTGAGTCCAATTTCGGATACCCACATCCTCATGGTGAGGCTAGCTTCTGGAGCTTGCTAGACCTGTCAAGGGCCACACTATTAATTAGACAGAGTCTCTCCCATAGAAGCTATCAGTTGTCAATAGTTCCTTAGGTAGGGATGGGAGTTTCTGAGCAGAACGGTAGCTGACTTGATTTGTGCAGATCTGTGCAGACAGCCACAGCCACATCTGTTGTACGCTCATGACAGCACCAGTAGACTCCAGAGTCTACTGCCAACCAAACCCCATTATCCATGGCAAAGGTACAAAGTATAATTTGTGCTATAAAAATCCTACAATACTATAAAAGCATGAACACAAAGTAGGCAACCAGAATCCATTACTAATAGGATTTGTTTCCTGGAATCAGTATTGAAAATATTCATCTTCCATAGGCAGTAGTTTTCTACAAGGGAATACAGAGCCTTCATTGTTGAAGTCCTCATACAGTGATGTGCTCAGGCATGAGGGTAAGTTCACACTTGAGTGTTCACATCGGAGGCCTAGGTTTACAGTCAATGAGTATGTCAGCATAGTATTTAGATAACATACTTAACAAATGGGTGGGGCTAATATAGGAAGATGAAGAATCTTTTCTTTAGAACTGGGCTGCATTCTGCTTCTGTCCAGCTGAAGCATTCCTTGTAGCACTGTGAAGATTCTAGGAGATGGGAACATAAAGTCTTAGATTATTAGTGTTCAACTCTCTGGGGCTGGGGCTGTAGCTCGTTTAGTAGAATGCTTGCCTAGCGTGTGAGAAGCGCTGAGGTCCGTCCGCAGTATTCCGAATGTGGGAGTGGTGGCACACACATGTCATCCAGCCTTCAGGAGGTGGAGGCAGATCAGTTCTTTATCTTCTGCATCTTTAGTTCAAAGCCGATTTGTAATACTTTGAGGCCATGCCTCAAAAAAAAAATTCTCTTTTTCTTCCTACTTTATAGCCTTTGTCCATAGATCACAAATTTACACTAATTGTAAACTTTTTTAAAAAATTTGTTTTACCTTTTTAAAATTTATTTTCTGTAGATGGGTACTCTATCTGCATGTACACCTTTATTTCAGAAGAGGGCATCAGATCCTTCTATAGTCGGTTATGAGCCACCATATGCTTGCTGGGACTTGAACTCAGGACCTCTGGAAGAGCAGCCAGTGGTGCTCTTTAACCACTAAACCGTTTCTCCAGCCTTTGTTTTACCTTTTAAGGTTACAAAATAACTAAACCCCAGAATCCAGAACTTTAATGGTTTAACAGTCCCCTAGTCCTCCTCATGGTGACAGTTCAGTTACCTGCTCTAAGATCTCTCTTGAATCCGTTTGTCAAAGGAAAACTAATTCCTTAAACTCTTAGGAGATAAAACTTAACTAAATATTTTTTCTGTTTTGCTGTTAGCCTTTCACTTCATATTATTTGCCTGTGTTGATGTGGTTTTTTTTTTTTCTAGTCTTGTGTCCTTAGTGCTATTCGGGGAGATGAGTTTGCAGTGTAGTGACTTTCATCCTTGTGGGACAGATGGGATGCCCCTTCTCTGGCTCTCACGTCTCCATCAGCCAGTGAAGTCAGCTATGGACCTCTGGAGCCAACAGTTTGTGTTGTATTGGAGAATGGGATTTTAGTAGAGGCTTTGGTAGTTCCTTCCAAAGAAGACTGAAATCATCATTATGAGATTTTTTTTTCAAGGTATTATATGGCCACAGGTATTTTAGCTGTGAGGTTAAAGACTGTTAATGGTTTTTTACAACTTTCTATATTTCTGTATATTTGTCTTGACCCAAAATAAGTTTTACGCCTTTGTTCCCATGTGTATGTCTGTCTTAATACCTTGTAAATAATCTTTGCATATAATTAAAAATTATGTGCTATATTCCTTGAAGGTATTTTGTTTTCTTGTTTGGTTTCACCTCTTAGTTAGGGAAAGTGGAGTTAGTTTTGGCTCATCCCCATGTTGATGCCAGTTTATTTGCAGACCTTATTACATGTATTTATTGGGGAATTAGAAACTTTTAAGTCCCTGTGAGTCCTGCTGTTAGAGATCATTCAGTTCCAGCTTAAGAACTTAGTTCATTTCCACGAAGCTAAGATGTTCAAGGCAGGTAGAACCGTATCAGACCTAAATTATTTTAACATTTGATCCAAGATGGAAATTCGGGTATAGAGAATAGCTTTAGAGACTTTATAATCATTTTAGTAGCCCATTCTGCAGAAGTCTACTATGTTGAGAACCTTCCAGAACAAACAACCTTTAATGAAGGTAAATTTGTGCTGCCATCTAAAACATGCGGTATGTCTTTAGAGTTACAAGCTTGTTTCTGCTATACTAAATAGCATGCTTGATTCAATTTACTTTCTTACTGTATCTATTGTTGTCTATATCATTCTAAAGTTTGTCTCAGTGCTGTGGTATATTAGGTAGAATTCAGGGCCACACTGTGACTTAGAGTTTTAAGTCTGATGAGTTGTGGTGTTTGTCTCAATAAAATACTTTATTGAGCTGGCATTCTTATAATCTTATTTACTTCAGGGGCCGTTGTGGGCAGATTGTCAGCTTAAGGCTCTCCTGGACAGTTCAGTAAGAACCCTTCTAAAAAACCCCACTCATTCATACACACCAACAAAACAAAACAAAAAAAACAATACACATATATACATGCACACACACAAATTCCAAACATGCACACATACACACATAAAATACAAATCCCACCCCAATACTAAGAAACAAAACAATCCAAAATCCAAACACACACACACAATTAAAACATTGTTTATTTGAGAAACATCTTCATATTTCTGTTTGGTTTACATTCATCACGAACATATGTTCTTCCAAATCTACAGAAATAGGTACTTTGTTTTTTTTTCTTTATTTTTTTTAATTAATTTATTTATTTATTAAAGATTTCTGTCTCTTCCCCGCCACTGCTTCCCATTTCCCTCCCCCTCCCCCAATCAAGTCCCCCTCCCTCCTCAGCCCAAAGAGCAGTCAGGGTTCCCTGCCCTGTGGGAAGTCCAAGGACCACCCACTTCCATCCATGTCTAGTAAGGTGAGCATCCAAACTGCCTAGGCTCCCACAAAGCCAGTACGAATTTTGCATGCAAATGGATGGAAATAGAAAACACTATCCTGAGTGAGGTAAGCCAGACCCAAAAAGAGGAACATGGGATATACTCACTCATAATTGGTTTCTAGCCATAAATAAAGAACATTGAGCCTATAATTAGTGATCCTAGAGAAGCTAAATAAGAAGGAGAACCCAAGGAAAAGCAGAAATAGGTACTTGGATATGAAACATACAAGATATAAATTCTTCATTTGTTTTTTGTCTTCAGTGTGTTCTTTTTCATTGAAGAGTGCAGTCATGCCAGCTAGCACATGTCTTTCATCTTAGCACTTAGGATCTCGATGCAGGAAGGTGATCTCAAAACCTGCCCTGGCTACTCAGCAAAGTTGAGACCAGCTTGGGCTGTATGAACCCTGTCTCAAAAAATGTCATATTTTGGTGTGTGTGTGTTGTTTATGCTCTCAAGGGTAAGAAAGGGCTCGAATAACGTAAGTTGTGAGCTGCCCAGCATTGGTACTGCGGCTGGAACTGTGGTGCTCTACAGGAGCACTCAGCCTCCAAGCCGCCCCTCCAGCCTCTTTGTCCTGTTTTGATAGAAGGTCTCCCTATGTAGCCCAGACTGGCTGCATACTTAAAATCTCTTGGGCTCTTTGTCTATTGTTTTTGCTGGGATTTGGGCCTAGGGCTAATACTTGCTTATTTTTTATTTTTAAATTATTAAACTATGCCCAAGGTTAGGAAAGTACTATGCCACTGACCTATATCACCAAGTCATGATTTATTTTTAAAATCTAATTTATTTTACCATGAATAAAATCCATGAATTCCCCTAACATAACGGTCTCCCTTTGATGTTTATCTGTGGAAATTTTATTATCACTACATTAGCCTTGACATGGAATTATTTGGGAAACATTTGGCCAGTGTTTTCTGAGTTCTCCCTGTAACCGCTTTCACAGCTCTTAGGAGTGTCACTAGCTGGCAGCCTCTTTCTGAAAGGAACTCCTTCTCAAATTCCTTAGATACAGTTTTGTGAAATAAGTCATGGACACTACAGTTATGTACTATCTAAGTATAATATGCTGGGGCCACCGGAAGGGATTACAGAACCATTCTTTGGGGTTTTAAATGACCTTGCGCATGTATATATACTTCTTAAAATTAGTTTCCTGAAGGGACATTAATAGCATTGAATACCTATTGATTGATTTGAAACTTGTATCTTCTTGTTGAAGAGTTGCCTCATAGACTGCAAACACGTGATACATTATTTTGAGTAAAATGGCATGGCTGTTTTAGTATCGCTTATAGACAGACTCTTAAGATGTGTTGAAATACATACTGCGTTAGCATAGCAATTTCTTGTTTTAAATTAAACTGATATACTAATCAAATATTTTAAAGTTCTTGCAAACTCTCATTCCTTGAAAGAATAAAGGTTGGTTTGCTTGTCACTATATAATTAAATGCACGTTTTTATTTGTAACGATTGAGAGAGGCAAGTCACATTAGCCATGTTCTTACTACTTGATTTTATTTCTACATGAGATTAACTTGTAGATTACTTACGCATGCTTAGCTTTTTAATTATCTTTTTTCTTCTTTTCTTAAAGATGATACTTGTTGATGCCACTGTTATCATCCTCGTAGCAGAAGATAGTCCTACTGAGAAAATGAGCACTTTGATCATTCAGTCTTTGAACTTTAACCTTTGACTGGAAGTGACCTATAGGCAATGAAGACTACTTCCTTTTACTGCATTTTTACTCGTGTGCATTCTGGGCGCATGTTGATCGCTGGCTCCGTCCAGGCAACTCACATGCTTTATTAGTCATACAGTATTAATGCAGGTGTCAGGAAATGTCAAAGATAATTCCATTTTTTATTTTTATTTTTTTAAGCTTTTGGAAAAGTTCCAGGTCCTCATGTATTGTGCAATAACAGTGACTTCCTCGGTGGTCTGGGGACGTTCATTGCCGGCAATGGACGTTGTAACAGGAAGAATTTTCTTAACTCCTGCCACTTGGTGATTAATGCATGATAGGGCCTATGAAATGAATTTATCGGTTATCGTGGGATTAGAAAGGAAGTGAGGGATCCAACATTACATTGAAAGTCACCCCAACTCTTTATATTTGGATTCTATGCACTGTGATCCTAAGGCTAACAGCATGAAATAACATGCATCTTTAAAGGACCGTAAGAAAGATCATTGTGTATTTATTTAATTGTTTATATCTGCTGTCAAATTGTTTTGACATGAAAAGTTTTCAAGGAACATTGGCAGAGAGGTACAATATGTTATCCCTATGGTGAAAATAAATTCATTTGTTGTATATAGTCCTCAATCTCTGAAGTGAAGGTGTGAATAATATAGGGTGTGAATGGTTTAACCAAGGCTTTATTTTGGAAGTAAAAAATTGGCAGTGATGCTTAAATTACTGCCACCCATCATTTGGGCCTGTTTTTTTTCCCCCAAGTATATTACACTCTGTTACTTCCTGCTAGCCATCAGCATGAGCCCTACTGCCTAAACACTATTTCATTTATTTATGTTTGGAAATCCATAAACATTTTTGTTTGTAATCTTGTTTCTTTTGTTACATTTTAAGTTGTTTGAATGTTACAATACTTTAATTGAAAGACTTTTGTCAAGTTTTTTTCTTGTAAATTTTCTTTACTTGTATCATCTTGTCCTTCAATCCTGTACCCTAAAATGAGAAATACATTTTTGACAGAGGCTTAATGTTTTAACAAAAGAGTGTGGACATTTTTATTTTAAGATTTTGACAAAAGAACACCATAAAATGATATGTTTGCAGATTTGTCTCATACAACCATACAGGTTTTCTTGGAAGAATTTGTTTTATTTGTTGAAAAGATTTTGCTTACCGCTAGATGAAGATTTTCTGTCTGTACCTGTCTATCTATCTGTCTATATCTAATCTATAAGACGGTTGTTGGAAAGATTCCATTCTAAGTACCATGTACCATGTAAGTTAATGATGCTACAACTAGGTCTTTTTAAGAAGCAATTAATGTATTTTATAAATTACCTTTTCACATATGCAAGCTCTGTTTCTATGACAATGTCATTTTTACTAATGCCTTACTGTTGCACTCTTCGAATATCCTGCAGTGAATCTATTCATCAATTGGGGCTTAAAAACTAAAGCCAGTTGGCCGAAAGGTCTGACATATGTACCCCCTAAGATCATCCAGCTGATGATTGGGAAAGAATATTTTAAAAATTGTTTTTAATCTCTGTGTAGATGACATTTTGTAGCTTTGTACATGTTGTTAATTAAGGGCATATAATTTTACACTCTAAAAGATAACTGCTGAACTCAGGGGTGGGTAGACTCCAAAAATATGTCTGCTGTAGAAATAACTTGAAAAAAAAATTAAAATTATGGCCAGCCACCAAATTGTGGAGCCTGTTTATACTGTTAGGTAGCAATGGTCATTTGTTAAAGATTGTAATCATTTTTTTCTGTCGACTGGATGTGCATGAGTTCTCCCAGTGATCATTGTTAGTTTTATTAGTTGGCCTATTTAAGACAAAAAAATCTTTAAATTCTTAGTTTTCCACTGCTTTTAATATGGAATTATAGCTCTAAATTAGGTGTTCCCATGTTTTATGTCGCTGCTCTAAAATACTAAATAGCTTGATTTTTATTTCAGGGTAGGGTGGGGCAACACGGGGAGCTCTTCTGTGTTCGTAGTCCTCTTATAAAATCCTCCCATGGGAAGTGACCTGTGATGCTTATTCACCAAAGGAATCGATACACCAGGCCAGGCATTAGCAGTGCAGTAGCGTCAGGTGCCAGCTCGAGTTGTCTTTACGACAGTGTTTTAATATACCTCTGTATGTACAGATCTAGAACACGGATTC